>BSBK01009118.1:457500-649879 GCA_027943335.1 Chamaecyparis obtusa
ATAATGTTCCAAACCACATGCTTACATCTTTTCAATATTTTACCTTCTGTTGTATATGCATTTCTTACCTGTGATACTATAAGCTCTAAATCTTCTAATACACCTAAAACTTTAATTTTACATTTCAATGTAATACTTTAATCCTAAAATCAATCTTGTATGCTCAAAAATATTATTTGTGCGTGAGAAAGTTAGCTTGAATGAAAATTTGAAATTTACATCATTAGGAGAGATTTAGAGAAACTAGGACAATTTTAGTTCTAAAAGTTTCTTTTAAGCAAGCTCAACAAAAAACATGGTCCATACATCATTTTTCTTTAAGCCAACATCACAACGGTGTGAGGAAGGGTAAATTGAACTATGTATACTATCATCACAATGCCCTTAAAAGTGATCAATTCCCTCATTCAAATAAATCACGCCATTGATTGTCTTCCCATGATCTTCTATTGTTTGAACTTTGTACCATTATCTTTTGTTTACACAATTTCAACATTTTCCCTTTGCAATCAAGTGGTAGAAGAAGGGAGATCCATTTACAGTGGAGGCTTTCTATTTTATTGATAATGACATGCCTCCGTTTGTTAAATAATAAACAACAATGATATCTAGGTGTAGAGATCTACTAAGGCAGATCACATTGACAATAACTATTTAATGTAAACCTATATTGAATCCATATAAAATCTTTAATTGCATTGACAATAACTATGATGTTTAACTCATCCTTCAATCCATAACAAATCACTTTATAGAGGACTTATGAAAAAAAAATTTAGACCTAGGTGATTCATAACATTACTAGAGGCATCCAACTAACATGCAATTGTAAACTAGCCTCTTTTAATCAACAAAAAAGTAGAAAAAATGTTTATGTTTATTATCTTTTTTTTTTTTAGAGATGCGCCCAAGTAGACTTTTGGAATTTGTTGAACCTTTTCATTAACCTATTGAATACAGAAATAAGTATTACATAAGGAAACAACACCTACTGTATGTTCTAGAATATTCATAAGTTCATCCAACGAAACTTACATTTTAATTTAGTTTATAGGCAGAACCATCCGCCTTGGGATATACGTAGGAAAAGGAGTGGATTCACACATTGAAATAACATGTGCATTAGGAATACATTGCATAGCTTGACTGCTAACTAAATATATTTAGTACTTGTTTGAAATTTTGAATACCACAATCGTAAATGCTTTTTTTTCTCCATTGATTTTTTGTGTTTATTTGAACTTAAAATTGAATTGGAGATTAAAAATTTGTTGTAGATATTTTGACTTTCCTAGCGTTTGCTACAAACTTCTTTTGTACTTTATGGAGTTTGAATCGATTTTCATCTCTCAACTACCTTTGCATTTACAGCCTTATTTCAACATGAGCATATCACCCATAACTATTACATTAGGAATAGCAGTATTTGTCTAGACTTTTGGAACAAGGCTAGATAGATTAGTTATCACTTCCTTGTTTCTTGAGTAATACTCCCTTAATTTTGATGTCATTTGAGGAGGGCCTTGCCTTTTAACCTTTGCTGCTAATCCTCCTTCAAATGCTCTAAAGTTAGTAAACAATAGTCAGGCACCTTGTACTCATACATGACATTCACGTCCTCATATTCATAAGGCAAACTTACATTGAAATGAGTTATCATACTCACTTCGATCATACAGTTCAACTAAACATAAATATCTTAAATACCTTAAAATATAAATATCTTAAAATATAAATCAACAATTTAAATACAGTATCCCTAGGGAAGAGTATTTCCATCATGGTTATTTTCATGCTCTAATATGAGGTTACTATTAACAAAAAAGTATACAGTCTGCGCACCTATAAAGTTAGTAATTCCATATTTGAAGACACATCATGTGCACCTACAAAGTACAAAATACATATTTTATTTTTCTATTAAAGATGGAAGAAAGACTTTAGCGAGTTTTATATTACATGGTTTTAGGTAAATCTTCTTAGATATGGTGCACACTGAACTGAAATTAGCTCTCCAAGCTAATTCATCAACATGCAGTGGTAATAGCAGCACCTGCACATTTCGAGATAGTCTAGTCAGACAACAATGCATCAGTTAACTTCGGATGTTGGGAAGGGGAATATCCAAACCCCAAGGATAGTATCACTGGCTCCCCTTCGCCCCAACTAATCTTCTAATGATATCTAGGAGACATTCTTCAAATTGGCAGTGTATATGCTGCTTCTGATTCTACGTTAATGAAGAATAATGAATTGAATCTTTTAGGTACTTGTTTGTCCATGTTCTGTCAATTTATGTATGGTCAAGGCTTTGTTTTAAAAATTCTTGTCTATTTTCATTGGAGACGTGCTGAGCACCTCTTTTGACCTTCCCAATTAACTGTACTTTTACAGTTCCAGTACAATTTCAAGATTCTAGTCATGCAGACATTCATTTTTTTTCTCCTTTCCCCTGTAAATCGAGTAAGAGATAAGTAGGTTGTTCACTCATATAATTCTTGGAGAAAACCCCTTAGTGGGTTCCTCAAGCTTAATTTTGATGGTGTTCTGCAAGGAATCAAGGTCTGGCTGACATTTTCACAAGGGATGAATTGAGCTGTTTTGTCAAAGGTGGTTTACTCTTTTCCTTGGTCGTCCATCTGATACTGAGGCTAAACAGGAAGCACTGGTCGCTGGAATAGTTTTGGCTTCACCACTGAGTTGCAAGCGTCTTATAGTGTAAGAAGATTTGCTTATGTTATCCAAGAGCTTGGAAAATCTGCTTTTCTTAAATGAAATTTCCATCCCTTCATACAAGAGGTTGAGAATTTGGGAAAAATAATTTTAACTAAATAATATACAGTTCAACTAAACATAAATTAAAATACAGTTCAACTAAACATAAATATCTTAAATAATTTCAAAAAGATAATGATAAATAGTGTTATTTATACTAGTAATTTTTTAATAGATCTTAAATTTTATTTTTTTCAATATTTAAATTATTTATTTATATTTTTTAATCATAAATTGATAACTCCTTATCAAATAGATTTAAAAAGAGGATATGATTGTTGGGATTTTTTAATTTTTATGAAAGCTTCATATAAAAGATGCTTAGATGTAAAGATTTTATTATGTGGTTTAAGTATAATATTGACTTTGCAGATAAAAGAGTACTCTGGAAACAAACATGAAACAAGCATAGCAGTGTTAAATGCTATTGGAAATGTTCATTGGGTTGCGGTGGGCTTTTTAGTAATAAGTGCAACATTAAAAATTATAGACACCATTCAAAATAATGAAGAAGAATGTTTCAGACTTCTCAAGTCTATGAATGATTTGGCCAAAGTAATCCTCCAACTTCAGCGCCTTCCTAATTTGAAGATAGAGTTACATATGAAATTGAAGGAGTCTATAAATTTAATTGTTGATGGAGCCATCTTGTGCTGTTCTCAAAAGAAAAAGAAAATATTTATTAAAAGGTACATAACCATTTTATCTTTGAATAGATATTTTCTGCACTCTAGATTACTTAATTTTTATAGTACCCTTTTAAATTTTCATAGCACGCTATTTTGTGTTCTCTGATACAAAGATAAATATTAAGTCAATATTTGTTTTAATTTTTATATTATTAAATCAAGGACATCCTTAATTTGTCTTAGTTTCCATCATTATTTCTTTACACCTGATTGTAGTTTCTTCATATTTAGTTAAATAAATTTTAACTGAACCATGTGAAGGGTGTTCAAAGCGTCAACAGATGGACAAGAGCTTCAAAAACTTAGCAGGGACATAGATGACATGTGTAAGTTCCTTAGTTTACAAATAAATACCTCTACTTTTGAAGCAATACAAAGCATTCAGATAGTCAGTCCAGCCCCTATTCCCTCTCTCAACACTGATGCAGGTAAGACATCACCAACCACTTATTTTTGAGCTTCAATTTTGTTAAGTGCAATAGGCGCTACATTGACATATTCTGACATTTCATATGTTTGAATAACTTTGCAGTTGGAATAAAAGAGAAAATTGAAGAAGTCATTCAACAGCTAGAGTGGGAAAATAATAGTGCAACAACAGCAGCAGTGATTGTATATGGTATCGGAGGCTCTAGCAAGACCACCCTCGCAGATGCAGTTTATGCCTCTCTTAAGGACAAACTTCACGGATGGAAATATTCCAAAGTTACTCTCATTCAGAATTTGAAAGAAGATCCCAAAATTGAAGTTCTTCAGTCTTTGATTTTGCAAGATTTGACTGCCACCAAACAATATGTAAGAGATTTTGAAAGTGGACGCCAGAGATTGAAAGACATCATAGAAAAGGAATCTATCTTTCTATATATTGACAATGCTTTGTTTCCAGAACCATTGGAAAAGCTTCTACCCAAAGATGTCATAGGTGCAAAGAAACTTCGGTTACTTTTAACAGCCAGAGAAACCATTGTCTCCAGAGTAATTGAAGACTGTGGAGTAGAACCTTTCAAACTCTATCACATGAAACCTCTTTCTGATGATGCAGCCCTTCAAGTTTTGTGTAGAAAAATTGACAAAAAAAGAGAAAAAGACTCCTTATTGCAGGAAAGACCTCATGTTAAGAAGATAGCAGAGAAATGCAGTTGCTGTCCTCTGTTTTTAGAAGTTATTGGAGGTTATATTCATCAACGAAAGAACATAGTTGAAGCTTATGAACGAGTACTTGATTGGCTACAATCTGGAGAGGATTTTGGTGGCAGTGAAAGGTACAGTTTTGATGAGCAACGGGTTTTATTTTCTTATGAAGGGCTTAAATCAAGTGCTAAGGAGGCATTCCTTGATTTATGTTCATTCTTATATGATTGGGAGTGGGAAACTGCTGCATGTATTGTGAGAGAAGAAGAAATGGAATGTCTTCAAGAAGGAGCTCTTATTAAAAGAGAAGATAAAAAGATAAAGATTCATGATCTTATTCTAGCAGCTGGCAGGAATAAAGCTAAACACAATCGATTCAAAAATGTAGATGATTTTTCTTTAACCTTGCAAAATAGGGAGGTATGTATAAATTTTCATTACCTATGATAATCTAAAGAAGAAAAACATATATGTACCACTAAAATTATGTCTCAAAAGAGAAAATTATTAGGAAAGTGCATGTTTTTCACTTTGTTAAATTAATTTAAGCACAAACATTATAGAATTCAACCACTTTATTTTACTTCTTTTAAACATTTTGTTTGTTAAATCGATTTTATAATGTGTGAATTTCGACCGCATGTTTCCCAGGTAAAAGGAATATGGATGGGAAACGACAGTAGTCCTCCTCTGATATCAGCAGAACAGTTAGATGCCACGAGCCGTTCTCTACGAGTATTTTATATGAAACAGACGGCAAGTGTGAAAGGGAAATGCCGCGAACACTTTGACGAGCTAAGGTTTCTTCACGTAGAAAGGCAGCTACCTAATTTAGCAACCAGTATCTTCAACCTCAAGTATTTGAGATACCTGTCAATGTGTAGCTTTAAGGAGGATATCGTTGTTAATCCCTCCATGGCAAGTGATCAACGAATTCTCCATTATAATGATTTATTTCTTCTTTCTTTGTTGTGATGTTTTCTAATTTTCGCTTTAATGTTTTGGTATTTTCGAGATATGATAAAAATTTTATATTCCCAATTTTCCCTTTAATAGTGATGAGTTGTGAATTGACCTTTCTAATTGTCCTTGCAGAATCTTCCAAATTTAAACGTGGTCAAATTCAGCAGATGTAGAATACATGGAATCGCTGAAATTGCGCATCTTCGTTCATTAAAGGAGCTGGATTTGAGCGGATGCAATACTAATGGAATTTCACAATGCTTTGTAAATTTACATAATCTGCGAAGGTTAATACTGTTCGGCTGTGAAGACCTAACAGAAATACCTGAATCTCTTGTCATGCTCCGATGTTTAGAGAAGTTGATTTTGAGTGGTTGTCGTAATCTGAAGCAGTTGCCAGCTGGATTTGGGGAGTTGGTCAGTCTTACTGTACTTGACCTGTCATTTTGCTCGAGTTTGCAACAGCTTCCGTGCGATTTGGAAAAGCTTCCCTCATTGCAGTCATTGGATATAAGCTACTGTTCCAGTCTGCTTTGCCTCCCGCCTGGATTGGGAAACTCAACGTCTTTAACTTCAGTAAAAATAGAAAGGTGTAGAAGTCTGACATGTCTTCCCCATGGCCTTGGAGGCATGTCTGTGTGGGGATCCGATATAGATTTTAATGGTTGTTCAAGTTTGAGTGAACTACCAGAAGAAATTTGCAAACATACAATGCTCACAAACATTTCATTAGGATACTGTTCTAGTTTGAAGATGCTTCCCAGCAGGTTCGGTGAGCTCACTTGCCTGCAACATTTAGCCTTGGCAGGATGTGAAAGCTTACAAGAACTGTGTAACGACTTTCATTGCCTGGTAGGACTGAAAACATTAGACTTGAGTAATTGCAAGAGATTGTCAAGCCTGCCTCTAGGTTTTGGGAAACTTAGTTCTCTAGAAACCTTAGATTTATTTGGTTGTGATAAACTGGAGGAATTGTGCAGTGACTTCCATTGCCTTGTAGCACTAAAATATCTAGATCTGTCAAAGTGTGATGGTTTATGCAAACTTCCAGACCGTTTTGGTGATCTTAGCTGCTTGGAAATATTAGATCTATCAGGATGCTCTAATTTAGTTATGCTTTCTGAAGATTTCCATCTTCTCCGATCATTAACAAGATTGGACCTCTTTCCAAATGTGAGAAATTGGGAGGAAAATGGATGGATAGTGTGGGGAGCATGAGGAGGTTATGCCGCCTAGACATTGTTGGCAGTGAAAGAATGAAAGAGCGGTGGATGGAAACGAAAAGACAAAAAGAAAGGAGCCTGGTGGTGGTAACAGACGTCCCTCAGGTATAAACAGTAGCTTTTATTTAGCGCTATAATTCTATAGATTTAATTTGGAGCAAATATTAATTATTTCAGAAGATATTTAAGATTTCATTACATTATTTTCTTGGCTACCTATGTACAGTTGCAGGACATATACGTGGCTTAAAAAGTTAGATATATTTCAGATCGCATTCCATCACAGTTGTTGTTATTGCTTGCGAATGCAATTGCAGGATGAAGAAGGTAGAAGGGCTTTCCTCAGGGCTTTGGTGTTGGAAGGGGTGTTGTCAAAGATATTTGATGAGGAAGGGCTTCTGCTTGACGCTCATCAACGCCCCTTCCATTCATCCTCACTGCAACCACAAACTCCTCTCATCTTCATCATTGATGGTTCACAATATGACTATCCTCACAAATGGGAAACGTTAGGGAAGAACTTGCAGCAGCTGCAGTTTACTTCAAAACACTTGCAAATCATATATGTTGGGTGCCGTTATAAATCATTACAATCTGAGATGCCCATCAGAATCCTGGCTTATACACCTGATAACTCCCGGACTTCTTCTTTCTGTCATAAATTATATGCTGTTTTTGGCACCGATAGAATTGCAGTTTTCTGTCATAAATTATATGCTGTCTTTGGCACCGATAGAATTGCAGTTTTCCGTAGCACTGACCAATTAGAAGAGAATGGCCTAAAATGCTTGCCAGCGTGGGAAGACATATCTTCTTATGCAAGGGATCGAGTGGCGTTTCTCAGAAGCACTCCGAGAGAGAGCAATATTGAATTGCTGAGAGAATTACTGGTAACTGAAAAAACAGAATACCTCTTGCTCAAGGAAAATCTTCAGGTATTGTTTTCGACTAATTTATTTTTAAAAACTTAGTCTCACTTTAATTGTGATGGAAATGTTTGAGGGCAGCTTATTAGTGTAATAGAGAATAATAATTGCAGGTAAAGGTTGCGGATCTACAAGGAAAATTGGTATTGCTGCTCGTCACATATTTTGATGAAACCCAAGTGTGCGCCTTGGGTGTGAAAGAAATGTATCTGAAGATGCAAGCTGAGAGCCATAACCATCTGCTCCAAGTTGTTTGGGTTCCAATTCCTTTGACAAACATATCATGGGAGGAGTTTGAGAGAGTGGCTGCCAATGCTCCGTGGCCACTGGTACCAAATCCATGGTTGATACAGCACAGAATAGAATCTTTTGTTGGCTATAGAATACCATGCGTTTGTGTGGTGGACGAGAAGGGGAGGATTTCGAACAAAGATGCAATGGTGACGATTGATAGGTGGGGGTTTGAGGCGTATCCATTTTCTGAAGCGCGTGAAGAAGAGCTGTGGAAGGCAGAGTGGGAAGGATTCAAATTCAATTCTTTATCCACTCTCCAATTCGTCTTTCAAAATCTGCAGTCTCTCTCAAACAAGGTGAGTTTAAATCAAGTGTAACCCTTCTCTTCAGCTTTCTATAAGTCTCAGAATTTATCCATACATGGTGGCAACATAATAGAAATCTGAGTTGTTTGTGATAGGCAAAGGAGATGATGGATCGTGGAGTAATGATGTTGGTCTGCGTGGGTTCAGCTGAAAAGATGATGGAGCTCACCCCAGACTTGAATCGAGCTTTGACAATGCTGGAAATAGACTTCCAGGTGCTTTATGTTGCTCACAGTGACATCCTTCCAAGTGATGATTATGGTGATATGGCTCGGCAAAAGCTAATAAAAGAAAATGAGTCAGAGATGTGCAGCATAGCGACCCTCTCGTTCTCCGATATATGCAAATTTTGGCGGCGCGTTAAGCATTTGCATAATGACTTAATGCATGGAATGGGAACAGACGAAAGGATAGTGAAGGTCAGAAGAATGGTATTGGGTCTTGCCAGTGCAGAATGGGATAGAAGAATTAATGAAAGGGGGATAAGCATGTTGGTGGTGGATGGAAATGGTGAGGTGGTAAGCGGGAGGGGAATGGAAGTGGTGGAGTTTCTCTGTCACGGTGAAGAAGATAGCAAGGGAAAATTTGTGGAGGAGATAAAAAAGGGAGGAGTTGGGAAAAGTGTGGAGAGCAGATGGAGGGATGGAATCATCCATCCCAAACATTATCCCCAACATCCTCTCCTCAAAATATATAATTCTCCAAATAAAATGAGATGCAGTTTATGCGGTACGATGGATTATGCATTATGGTATCAATGCAATGTATGCGACAAATATGTAATATGTCCACAATGCTTTGAGAGTCGAGTATAAATGAAAGCAATGCCGATCTTTCAATTTTATTTGAATGATATTACTAATGATAAAGTCATCTGCTCAATTCCTTTATATTTCATTTGAATGCGTTTTAAAGTATTTAAAGAAGACAATTAAAATTGAGTATAAATGAAAGCAATGCCGATCTTTCAATTTTATTTCCATGATATTACTATTGATAAAGTCATCTCCTCAATTCCTTTATATTTCATTTGAATGCGTTTTAAAATATTTAAAGAAGACAATTAAATTTAAATTTTAAAAAATGTTGATCTATTTTTATTTTGTTTTATATAAAAAATTAAACATTTATTAAAATAATTATACAAATATCAAATAAGAAAATTTGATTAAATGTGAAAAATAGTTTAGTTTAAAACTATTTTTTAATATATAAAGAAATTGTAAAAGTTTTAATTAATTAAAATTAGGTAAGTGTACAAAGATGGGAGACCAAAAAGGGCGTATAAGATGCTACTTTTTTCTTGAAATCAACAAACTCTGAATTTCAACGAGAAATAGAAGATATTTAGACTCAAAATTTTAAGATGTGACAAGAACAAGACTTGTAATACTCTGAATCTATTTTCTAATTTACTAATTTATTTTGAAAATGGTGTAGATTAAGGCCTGAAAAAAGGGGAGCACAAAAAGTGGTCCGACTTTATGTGAAAAAATATAACATAGTGTCTGGTGTGCTCAAAATCGGACATACATACAAAATAAATTAGAGACAAAAAGCTTAACATAATCATAATTCAAAATAAATTATATGGTTAGATAGCTAACAAAGAGATTTACAATATCATGTTGTTTGATTTTAACGTTATTGAACCACGAATAAACCTGACGAGGAACACACATAAAAAAATGTGAATTTTTTGTATGTCTGTTGAAAAACATGTCTCAGGCCTATTTGAATCTTCTAAGCCTTTGGGTTGGATCTCCAAGGCAAATCCAAGCCTTAGGCTTGGTGGATTCCAATGAATTAAAACGCGCATATGCGCTATAGTGCGTATGGGCTATTCAAATTTATGGCTTACATAGCATGTGCATTCTATGTAACTTCCAAAAAATAATTAAGGAAGTGAGAGAGAAAGAGTGAGAAGGTGGCGGGGGTTGAGAGAGGAAGAGAGATTGAGAAGGTGAGAAGGATAGGAGGAGAGAGAGAGAGAGAGAGAGAGAGAGAGAGAGAGAGAGGGGAGAGGGAGGGAGAGTGAGAGAGAGAGGGATGAGAAGTTGAAAGAGTGAGAGGGATGAGAAGTTGAGAGAGAGAGAGAGAGAGAGAGAGAGAGTTTGTAATTTAAGTGACTACAAATGGTTTGTATTAAAAAAGTGTAGGATACACCTTTGATAATTATATTATTGTGTCGAATACATTTAACGACCCTTAAATAATTCAGAATCCTTGGAAATTCATAGAATATCAAAGATTGATTTCCATCTAGTCCATGCCTAGTGCATCTATTGTTGCCTAATGAGTTGTAGATGGTCCTATGACCCCCCCCCCCTCTCTCTCTCACACACATATACACATGCTCTATCCCACCTACCTACCCTTTATATTTCTCCTACTTACCCTCTTTCACCCTCTCTCTCTCTCTCTCTCTCTCTCTCTCTCTCTCTCTACCCTTTATATTTCCCCTACTTACCCTTGTCACCCCCTCTCTCGCTTTACCAGTTTTGTGTTTCTTGTATAGGGCACACGCGCTATAGTGCACTCGCGCTATGCAAGACTAAGCTTTAACTCTTTTTTGGTTCTTGCATAGGGTGCACGAGCTATGCAAGAATAAAATAAATTATCTTATCTATTGGAAATCTCTTGAAAGAGGCCCATATTTTTTATAAACTATTTGATTTGTGCATTTTATCCTACAAATATTCGCTTTTCATGGTGTTCAAGGTGACAAAGAAGCATATTCTATCAATTTGCACCACCTTTTTGTTTAAAAATAAAAATCTAATTGTGAAAGTCAATCATTCTTCACCAAAATTTATCAATTGAGGTAATTTTTTTTTATTTTTTACATGTGAAATATGAATAAAGAGTCTTTTGGTTTATAATTAGTATGATATAGACTTGTTCAATACATAATTTAATATAATTGTAATAAATTTATATTATAATTTGTCATATTGTAAGAGATTTATATTATAATTTGACTTATTGTAATAGATTTATATTTTTTTTAAAAATTGTAATCAATTCATATGTAGAAATCATCATGCCGAGGAAATGAGCAAAGAATCTAATATCAAAAGACTATGAAAGAGACAAAGAGAAGAAAGGGGAAAGGATGAGAAAAAATTGTGAACACAAAAAATTGCATGCCATAGTTCAAAAGATTTTTCTTTTTATGAGGAACATGAAACATAAATACAAAGTAAGAGACAATTAGATTTGGAAATAAAAAGACAACGAATGAAAAACTTGCATGCAACAAGACAATTGAATTATAAAGATGCGGGCACATCATCTATGAGTTTCAAAGTTGAAAAGATGTCAGCATCTAATGTTGGAGGCACACCATTGTATCATGTTGAAGGCACACCATTGTCTACTTTTCAAGGTGTGGGCACACCCTTGTATCATCTTGAAGGCACACCATTATCTACATCCGAAGGTGTATGCACCCCCTTGTATCATGTTGAAGGCACACCATTGTTTACATCCCAAAGTGGAGGCACACAATTGTATCATGTTGAAGGCACACCATCGTGTCATGCTGAAGACACTCAAGATAGTACGCAATTCACACATAATGTTTTTGATGCTCCTAGAAATGTTTATAGAAAGCCAAAATATTTGATTGATATTGATACTAACATTTTGCAAGAAATGCCTGACAAGATTCCCAAGCGTACTTGTTAAAGAAATGCTAATCGTATTTGGAGATCATTTTTTGAGAATTTAAACATGACAGGAAGATGTCAACTATTTGTTGAAATGATGAGAAATTTAAAATTTAGGCCCATCATGAAGATTCTTGGGCTAAGAACGATGGATGAGTCAAGTGAAAAATCTATTGTAAAGAAGATCTAATGACTTCATATGAGAGTTTCGGTTCTACATCACGCATGGAAGATAGTAATGACACAAGACTTGTACTTACATCAACAAAAGTAAGCACTCAAATGAAGAAACCTTGACTCATTAGAAAGACAAGAAAAACATTGAAAATAATAGAAAGTCTATAATGAGAGCCTTGGGAAGTCATCAAAGAGTGGAAGATCTAAATAGCGATGAGTTATGGGCATTTTCAGGTAGACTACCGCAAAAAGATAAAGCAATTGTTGAAGCTTTGAAATGCTTGATTGAAGAATTTTGGAAGAATAACACACATGTATATCCTAATCAAAGAGATGTTGTAAGAAGGAGGATTGGTAGTTGAATTCCTATTCCACATCCAATATATTTTTTGGATTCAACTTAGACACAATTCTTTGCAAAATTTATACATATGTATCCTCAAATTAAAATTAGTCAGAGATATTTTGAAATGGGTAAACTTTTTTATGTGAGGATAAATCACATACGCACAACTTGTTGTTGTAGGGTACATATTAAATTTTCTAACCATTTTGGTATTTATTGGAATATATGTGTAGATTTGCAGTCTAACAATATTTTACAGGACTGTAACATATATGTCCCACCTAGATCTTCAAGGGAATTAATATCTACCATTTTATGTGAAAGAGTGGATGATCAACAATTTTACAAGCTCTCATGCTTCAATGGTACACACATATATTGCGGGGGTTAGTGACATTTGCCAATTTGTCAACATATGGAGAGTATGCATGTAATCAGTAATAAAATAGTGGAATTTGAAAAATATAAGACCGTGACATACAATCTAAACTATGGAAAAGAGGCTAAAAGATATGATTTAGTAATTGAAAGTATTTTAGTGTATTAGTTCATGGACATTTTTTGTAAAAAAATTATTTATGAGTATGCAAGATATACACATAGAGTGCAATGGTTGGATATGCAATTCAAGTTGTGCAAGGACACATTCCCACTTGATACTATTGTTTCAATTGTGGACTTTGCAGAGAACTACACATTACAACCATCGAATAAGGTGCAAGCAAAGTATTACAACTCTCAATAGGTTGCTATATTTGTTCATATAACATTCATGCATTCACCTGACAGTACAGAGGAGAACAAGAAGATATTGAGGGAGTATCATTTTTATATCAGCGATGATCACTCACATTCTACAAAGTTTGTACACGATTGCTTTCAACTATTTTATGGTGATTTGGCTAACATGGCATATCATATCATCGACATATCATATGGTCAGATAATTGTGCATCATAATTCAAGAATTCTCAAATTTTTTATTGGTTGTGTAGGATGCATAAGATTATTGGAATTCAATATATGTGGCATTTCATAGAGGTCGATCATGGAAAGGAAGAGCACGATGGTGCAGGTGCATGTATTAAAAGAGCTTTAGCACATGAAGAATTAAAGTACAAAGAGAAAGAAACATTGTTAGATACGAGATGTATTGTCCAACGGTGTAATGCTACAATGGGTCAAGGTAATGAAGGTGAGTCTATGGTTTATATATATATTTTTTTATGGTTGAAACTAACATTGCACTATATGAAGATTATTGTACACTAACAAGATCAAGTGAGCTACACTCTTATAGAAGTTGTAATGTAGGTTCATGGAGTATCCACACACGACATATGGTGTAATTTTGTTCATCATGTGTAGATGAAGATTAGGATGGGTGAAATTCAAAGGAATGGGTTGATGAATGGTATACACGTATTTTCAGCCCACTTACCTCCTATCATCCCCATGAGTCACCACAACTAACAGAAATAGAATCATCCATTGACTTTGATCACTTATCTGATTTAGTACAACCAGGTAAATTGTCCATAGACAAATAATCTCAAATTTAGTACTTTATTGTACAAATATTCAGTAAACTAATGTCCTCATTATGTTTATATCATTACAGGCCATGTTTTTGATGTTATTGCACTTGAAGACAATGAAGAAGGGAAATATTATTATTTGTGTCGTGTTGTGGCAAAAAATAAATTGGATCACTCAGTTATCGATGGTGAAGAATTAGAATACCCTATAGGAGCAGTGGTTGTAACTAGTACATGACTTAGGTAGTATGCTATGAAGAACCCTAGGTTGTGGTTGTTCGAGGATTGGGAGACACAAAGAAATATTCTTCATTATTCAAACCTCGTCATTGCATCAAATGTCCACTTTCTCAGATATGGGGCAAGACCACATAATAAAACTCTTTGGAAGGTTCGCGAGTTAAACCATGAGGCAATACTTGAGACAATCAAGGGTAGGGCAAATCCAATTGGTTCATTGGAATAAATGGAGATACAAAATATTGTAATGTCAAATCTATTTGAATACATGTGCATATAACATGTATATTTATATGGCACTGTAAATTGGGTGGACTAGAAATTGCTCATGCATTACCCCGTATGTATAACATGAAGTTTGTAAGATTTAATGACAATATTTCTCTTCTATTTTTTGGGGCAATACCGGAGGTTTTCTCTTCTCAGCTCTTTCCTCGTGGTGCTCCTAATGAGTTGAGTTGTAAAAATATTTCTCATTATTAATAAAAAAAACTCTATGATGTTATGCCAATGACTTGTAGGCACATAATACTTGGAAGGCCATGGAAGCACCTTAAGAGGACTATTCATGATGGTTTCACAAATAAATATATAGTGCACAAAGATGGAAACAAATACAATGTCAAAGTTCCACCGCATTCCTCAATTGAAATGAGAAACAAGTACACTGTCGATCATTCAAACCATTGGTCGTAGGATCGAACCGTTTATGCCAAAAGCTCCAATTAGTCGGGTAAACGTGAATGGAAACCTCGTTTGACACACAGATTCACTTGAATGCTATCGACCACTCCGGATCGAAGTGTCCCTCAAGGTCTCTTCAACATAAAATCAATTATCTTTATAGGGTCATATCTCAGAGCTCATGCGAGGTAACATCGAATCATCAAGTTGTACAAGACTGTATTGTCGAGGCCTACAATAACCTGTTCCGGTTTTCAAAGATTCAAGTTTATTTATATTTGGCAACACATTCTCGATTGATGTCAAAACTCAAAGTGTTCCTCGGTTGAAATGAGCAACATTACTTATCTTTCAAACCATCAATCATAACATCAAACCGTCTATGTCAACAGCTTTGATTGCTTGTGTTAACACTAGTGGAAATCTTATTTTGTACATAGAGTCATTTGAACACTGTCGACCACTCTAGGCTAAAGTGTCCCTCAAGGTGCACTCAACATGAATTTGACAATCTTTACAATGTCATATCTCGAAGCTCGTGTGAGGTAGCATCAAACAGTTAGATACTACAAGATTTTATTTTTGAGGCCTACAATAACCTATCTCAGTTTTTAGAGATTCAAGTTCATTTTTATTTGGTAACAAATTCTCGATTGATGTCAAAACTCAAAGTGTTCCTTAGTTGAAATGATAAACATTGTGTATCTTTCAAACCGTCAGTCGTAGCATCAAACCATTTGTGCCAATAGTTTTGATTGGCCGGGTTAACGCTAGTGGCAACCTCAATAGGCACACAGAGTGGCTTGAACACTACCAACCACTTCAGGTTGAAGTGTCCCTCAAGGTGCACTCAATATGAAATCGGTGATCTTTACAGTGTAATATCTCTAAGCTCATGCAATGCAGCATTGAATTGCCAGGTGATACAGGACCATATTGCCGAGGCATACAATAACCTATCTCAATTTTTAGAGATTTAAATTTATTTATATTTCGCAACACATTCTCAGTTGATGTCAAAACTCAAAGTGTTCCTCAGTTCAAATGAGCAACATTGCATATCTTTCAAATCGTCAGTCGTAGCATCGAACCATCTATGCCAACAACTCCAATTGGCTGGGTAAATGCTAGTGGAAACCTCTTTTGGCACACAGAGTCACTCGAACACTACCGACCACTCCGAGCTGAAGTGTCCCTCAAGGTGCACTAAACATGAAATCGATAATATTTACGGGGTCATATGTTGGAGCTCGTGTGAGGTAGCATCAAATCATCAAGTGATACAAGGCCCTATTACCGAGACCAACAATAACCTATCTTGGTTTTTAGAGATTCAATTTTACTTATATTTTGCAACACATTCTTGGTTGATGTCAAAACTTGAAGTGTTCCTAAGTTGAAATGAGCAACATTGCGTATCTTTCAAACCATTGGTTGTAGCATCGAACCATCTATGTGAACAACTTTAATTGGATGGGTTAACTCTAGTGAAAAACTTGTTTGACACATAGAGTCACTAGAATGTTGTCGACCACTCTGAGCCAAAGTGTCCCTCAAGGTCCAC
This sequence comes from Chamaecyparis obtusa, assembly GCA_027943335.1. Lineage (NCBI taxonomy): Eukaryota > Viridiplantae > Streptophyta > Pinopsida > Cupressales > Cupressaceae > Chamaecyparis > Chamaecyparis obtusa. Next base: position 474,027 of record BSBK01009118.1, read on the forward strand.
TCGACATGATTTTGATGATCTTTACAAGGTCATATCTTGGAGCTCATGTGAGGTAGCATAAAACCATCAGGTGTTATATAGGAATGTGTTGTGGAGGCCTACAATAACCTATCTTGGTTTTTAGAGATTCAAGTTTGTTTATATTTGGTAACACATTCTTAGTTGATGTCAAAACTCCAAGTGTTCCTTAGTTGAAATTAGCAACATTTTGTATGTTTCAAACTATCATTCATAGCATCGAACTGTCTATGCCAACAACTCTAATTGGTTGGGTTAATTCTAGTGGCAACTTCATTTGGCAGACAGAGTTGATCGAATGCTTCCGACCACTTTGGGTCGAAGTGTCCCTCAAGGTGCACTTAGCATGAAATCAACAATCTTTACGGGGTCATATCTCAGAGCTGGTATGAGGTAGGATGAAACCAAAAAGTACTATAGGACCATGTTGTCAAGGCCTATAATAACCTATCTCAATTTTTAGAGATTCAAGTTCATTTATATTTGGCAACATATTCTTTGTTGATGTCAAAACTCTAAGTGTTCCTCAGTTGAAATGAGCAACATTATGTATCTTTCAAACCATTGGTCGTAGCATCGAACCATCTGCTCCAAAAAAATCTGATTGGCCAGGTTAATGCTAGTGGAAACATTGTTTGGCACACAAAGTCTCTCAAAAACTGTCGACCACTCTTAGCTGAAGTGTCCCTGAAGGTGCACTCAACATGAAATTGATGATCTTTACAAGGTCATATCTTGAATCTCATGCGAGGTAGCATTGAATTGTCAAGTCCTATAGGACCATTTTATCAAGGCCTACAATAACCTATCTAAATTTTCAAAGATTCAAGTTCATTTATATTGGCAACACATTCATGGTTGATGTCAAAACCTAAAGTATTCCTAAGTTGAAATGAGAAACATTTCATATCTTTTAAACCGTCAGTCATAGCATCGAACCGTCTGCGCCAACAACTCTGATTGGTTGGGTTAATGCTAGTGGAAACCTCATTTGGCCCATAGATTTTCTCGAACACTACCGACAAGTTTGAGTTGAAGTGTCCCTCAAGGTGCACTTAGCATGAAATTGAGGATATTTAAGGGGTTATATTTGAGAGCTCGTATGAGGTAGAATCAAACCATCAAGTGTTATATGACCGTGTTATCGAGGCCTACAATAACCTATCAAAATTTTTTAGAGATTCAAGTTCATTTATATTTGGCAACACATTCTCGGTTGATGTCAAAACTCGAAGTGTTCCTTAGTTGAAATGAGCAACATTACGTATCTTTCAAACCATCGGTCATAACATCAAACTGTCTAGACCAAAAACTTTGATTGGTTAGGTTAACGCTAGTGGCAACCTCATTTAGCACACAGTCTCTTGAACGTTGCTGACCACTCCGAGCTGAAGTGTCGGGCTCAATGTTCATTCAACATGAAATTGATGATCTCTATAGGGTCATATCTCGAAGCTTGTGTGAGGTAGCATTAAACTATCAAGTTCTACAAGACCGTGTTACCGAGGCCTATAATAACCTATCTCAATTTTCAAATATTCAAGTTTGTTTATATTTGGCAACACATTCTTGGTTGATGTCAAAACTCAAAGTGTTCCTTAGTTGAAATGACCAATATTGCATATCTTTCAAACCACCAATCATATCATCGAACCATCTACGCCAACAACTGTGATTGGTCAGGTTAACACTAGTGGGAACCTTGTTGGGCACACAAAGTCACTTGAACATTGTCGACCACTCTGGGCTAAAGTGTCCCTCAAGGTGCACTCAATATGAAATCGGTGATCTTTATGGGGTCATATCTCAGAGCTCGTGTGAGGTAAAATCAAACTATCAGGTGCTAAAGTACCATGTTACTAAGGCCTACAATAACCTATCTTGATTTTTAGAGATTCGAGTTTATTTATATTTGGAAACACATTCTTAGTTAATGTCAAAACTCAAAGTGTTCCTCCATTGAAATGAGAAACATTGCGTATCTTTCAAACCATCGTTCATAGCATCGAACCATCTATGTCAATAGGTCTGATTGGCCTATTTTACACTAGTGAAAAACTTGTTTGACACACAAAGACACTCAAATGCTAACGAACACTCCATGGTGAAGTATCTCTCAAGGTGCACTTAGCATAAAATTGATGATCTTTACGGGATGATATCTCTGAGCTCGTGCGAGGTAGCATCAAACTGTTAGGTGTGATAGGACCATGTTGCAGAGGCCTACAATAACCTATCTCAATTTTTAGAAATTTAAGTTTGTTTATAATTGGAAACACATTCTCAATTGATGTCAAAACTTGAAGTGTTCATCAGTTGAAATGAGCAGCATTGCATATGTTTAAAACTGTCAGTCATAGCATCAAACCATCTGTAGTAACAACTTTGATTGGCTAGGTTAACGCTAGTAGCAACTTTGTTTGGCACACACAATTGCTCAAATGTTTCCGACCACTCCAGGTCGAAGTGTTCCTCAAGGTGCACTCAAAATGAAATCGAAGATCTTTATGGGGTCATAGCTCAGAGCTCATGTGAGGCAGCATTGAACCGTCAGGTGCTACATGACCATTTTGTTGAGGCTTACAATAACCTATTTCATTTTTTAGAGATTCAAGTTCATTTATATTTGGCAACACATTCTCGGTTGATGTCAAAACTCCAAGTGTTCGTTAGTTGAAATGAACAACATTATGTATCTTTCAAATCATCCATCGTAGCATCGAACTATCTATGCCAACAACTCTGATTGGCTGGGTTAACACTAGTGGAAACCTCCTTTGGCACATAGAGTCACTCGAATGTTGTCGTCCTCTCCAAGCTGAAGTGTCCTTCAAGGTGCAGTCAACATAAAATTGACGTTGTTACAGGGTCATATCTCAGAGCTCGTTCGAGGTAGAATCAAATCGTTAGGTGATAGAGGACTATGTTGTTGAGGTGTACACTAACCTATCTCAATTTTTAGAGAGTCAAGTTCATTTATATTTGGAAACACATTCTCAGTTGATGTCAAAACTCAAAGTGTTCCTAAGTTGAAATGAGCAACATTGTGTATCTTTCAAATCATCGATCGTAACATCAAACCATCTATGCCAACAGCTCCAATTGGTTGGGTTAACACTAGTGAAAACCTCATTTAACACACATAGTCACTTGAACGCTGTCGACCACTATAGGTCGAAGTGTCCCTCAAGATGCAATCAACATGAAATTGACAATGTTTACAGGGTCATATCTCAAAGTTCATGCGAGGTAGCATCAAACCCTAAGATGCTACAAGACTGTGTTGCCGAGGCCTACAATAACCTATCTAGGTTTTTAGAGATTCAAGTTCATTTATATTTGGCAACACATTCTTGATTGATGTCAAAACTCAAAGTGTTCCTCAGTTTAAATGAGCAACATTGCATATCTTTCAAATCTTTGGTCATAGCATCAAACCGTATGCATCAATAGCTCTGATTGGCTGGGTTAACGCTAATGGAAACTTCATTTGGTACATAGAGTCGCTCAAACGCTGCTGGCCACTTTGTGCCAAAGTGTCCCTCAAGGTGCACTCAGCATGAAATCAATGATCTTTACGAGGTCTTATCTCAGAATTCATACGAGGTAACATCAAACTGTTAGGTGCTACAAGAATGTGTTACCGAGGCCTACAATAACCTATCTTAGTTTTTAGAGATTCAAGCTCATTTATATTTGGCAAAACATTCTTAGTTGATGTCAAAACTCAAAGTGTTCCTTAGTTGAAATGAGAAATATTATGTAACTTTCAAATCTTTAGTCGTAGCATCAAACCATCTACGCTAACAACTCTGATTTGTAGGTAAATGCTAGTGGCAACCTCATTTGGCATATAGAGTTGATCAAGCACTGCTGACCACTCTGGGCTGAAGTGTCCCTCAATGTGCACTCAACATGAAATTGAAAATCTCTACTAGGTCATATCTTAGAGCTCATGTGAGGTAGCATCAAAATGTTAGGTGCTACAGGACCATGTTGCCAAGGCATACAATAATGTATCTCAATTTTTAGAGATTCAATTTTAGTTATATTTGGCAACATGTTCTTGGTTGATGTCAAAACTCAAAGTGTTCCTCAAGTGAAATGAGCAACATTGTGTATCTTTCAAACTGTCGATCGTAGCATCAAACCATTTGTGCCAACAACTCCGATTGGCTGGGTAAATGCTAGTGGCAACCTCATTTGGCACTCAGACATGATCAAACGCTACCAACCAGTCTAGGTTGAAGTGTCCCTAAAGGTCCCTTCAACATAAAATTGATGATATTTATGGGGTCATATCTCAGAGGTCGTGTGAGGTATCATCGAACCGTTAGGTGCCACAAGACCGTGTTGTTGAGGCCTACCATATCATATACCTATTTTTAGATATTCAAATTCATTAATATTTGGAAACACAATCTCTATTGATGTCAAAACTCAAAGTGTTCCTCAGTTTAAATGAACAACATTGTGTATCTCTCAAACTATCAGTCACAGCATCGAACCGTATGTGCCAATAAATTTGATTGGTTGGGTAAACGCTAGAGGCAACCTCATTTGGCACACAGACTTGCTCAAACGCTAATGACCACTCTAGGCTAAAGTGTTCCTTAAGGTGCACTCAACATAAAATCAACAATCTTTACATGGTCATATCTTGGAGCTCTTGCGAGCTTTTATCAAACTGTCAGGTGCTACAAGACCGTATTACCGAGGCTTACAATAACCTATCTCAGTTTTCATAGATTCAAATTCATTTATATTTGGCAACACATTCTCAGTTTATGTCAAAACTTAAATTGTTCAACATTTGAAATGAGAAACATTGTGTATCTTTCAAACCATCAGTCATAGCATGAAACCATCTACGCCATTATTTTGAAGCAATTTAGATTCAGTTACTAACCCTTTTGAGTGCATTCTACGTGATTGACCCGTGGCAACAGTGGGTTTGTGCATTGAACATAGGATGAATTAGGTAGATCCATCTAATTTATGTGGTTATTGTGACTATGAGATGGATCCAACACTTGTATATTATGTAATTTCCCCTTATTATGCAAGATTTTAATAAATATGTTGGGTAATTACCAAATTGTGCAAGTTAACATAGTGAAAGGTGCATGAAGTAAGGGCCATGGGTGTATCAGAAGGAGTTTGTGCTAAATGAGAGGGTGTTTTTCCTTTCGAACATGTTAGGACATATTGAGTACATGGTGTAGAATCAAAGAGTGGATACCAAAAGAGAGTTTTAGGTAATTAGTGAGAAAGTCATAGTTATAGGCTTGATTTGGTTACAGTTTATGAGTTGGGGTATGTGCAGAGGGTCCATGGCCTAAAGGATGTCAAAATCCTTGGTTTTACTTCATTTCAAGAGATTGTAGTAAGTGGAAAGGTCATGGGATACAACCATAATAGGGTTGCTTTGTAAAATAGGGCTATTAGGCATAGACATAAAAATGGACCAGTAGTTTTTGGAGAAGTTCTAAAATAAGTGGGATTGTTTTCAACATATGTTTAATAAATTGGAAAAGGATATTTGGATTCCTAATTTTTTTGGGGAGTCATTTGAAATAATTTGGAGAAATATACAAATTTCTCGCTGGATAGGGCTAGTAGGACAAGCCTAAAGAGAGAAGTTGCTTATGGGAAGATAACCACCGAAGATTATGAGTTTAAATATGGGAGATGAGATGTTTGGAGTATTTTGAGAACCTTTTAAGGTTTTGGGTTAGGTCTTGGAGTTAATCCTTGGTTCAAGGAAAGATTAGAGTGTTGTAACAAAACAAAGGAGAAATCTTATATTCTCCTATGAAGATTACAAATCCACCACTAGCCTCTGCATAAAAATGAAACATACATATTCTAATAAAGTATAAATCATATAGTAACAATATATATCGATAAAAATACATGCATAACTATAAGGCATGAGAAATTTGCAAAGCATAAGAAATCCACATAAACATAAATTAGTATACATCAATACACCTGACACTTGAATTGCATACCTAAAACATAAAAAATATATATTTGTAGGGCATGAAGCCAAATATATATGTCCAATAATGTCGTACATCGAATATATCCAATATAGTTAAACTGGCTTCCTTAAAGCCAAATGGATATACAACGTGTCACCTATACAATATACAAAAAAATATGTCCACTAATGTCATATAAGCATACTATCTATATCCCTAATCTAGTCATTTCCCACCAGGGGAAGAAAAAAAACCTCAAGCTATCTTCGATCATCGCGTCGATAGAGATGCAATGGATGTTGTAGTCTTCTAAGTGTGCTCACTAGTCCTCCTTTCTGGACTCTTCTGTAGCTCAAGCTAATTAAAAAAAATTAAGCATCAATAACTAATATACATCAAAAGTGAATTATATAATGACATAAAATAGAATATTCATTTACTACTAGCAGATAGTCACTATGTACATCCACCAAAGGTGGATGCTGATGATCTAGAGTAATAAGTCCCTACAAAAATGATCAAAATAATAATTAAAATACATTCATGAATATCATTATAAAATTCAATACAAACTATTAAAATAACAATTAAAATTAAGTGATTTCTTTCATACCTCAGTCAGTGCTTCATAACTAGCTACTGTTGCAACTACTCCACGATCCAAAATATCATGAATAGAAGGAGGAGTCTTTGATGTCAATAACTAAAAATAAAACAACAAAAGTATTATGTAGTTATCAAGATTACATATATTTTTTACAACCCTACTAATGAATAAATGGTACCTCTGTGAAGGTTCCACCACATCCTTCGGTGTGTGGTGTTGATGTCGAAGCTCCATCATTAAACTAGTTACTATAACATTTGGGGTCAAATTCTAATGGTTGGTAGCGATGACACTACCATTTGTGTGTGATTTTTGTGTTTTTTTTTGCAAGTTCCCCCGATGGTGTCATAATAGCAATGGTTTCATCATTATTTTGACACCCATGTGATTATAAACAAAAAAAAGAAAAAGAAAGACTCATTTCTAATTTTTCCCAAATCCCAGCTGCGTGCACGAAGAGGGTGAAATCAAGCTAGGCAAGAAGAGGTAGGTGTTTATTTGGCTCTTTGATCATTCCATTTTCTTCATGTGAGCTCGAAGCATCATGCTTTACTTCTACTAATTATAATTTACTTGCTCAAGGCCACGGGCCTGTGACTATTTCTTTATTTTGTATATATATCTTTGATTTGGTTATTGACACAACATTATAATGATCACTATTGTATTTTACTTTTTTTGATCTTTGAGGAACCATGTTTAACACTCGGGAATTATTGTTGGATCCTTACATTTTTATTATCTTCTTGCACGCTGTGATGACCTAGGGCATCAATGATTAACTATTACTTATTTTCAATTTATCGCATGATTGAGTATTGTGCTAGGGCATCATTATTTGCTTCCATTGATGATTATATACTCTTGATTTCTCAAGGTTGTGAGCCTATGACCGTTTCTTCTTTCTGTATATATCATTTCTTAACTTGATTTGGTTATTGACACAACATTATAATTCTCACTGTTGTATTTTACTTGTTTGGATCTTTTAGGACCCGTGTTTAACACTAGGGCATTATTGTTGGATCCTTGCATTTTTATTTACTGCTTGTTGTGATGGCTGAGGGCATCAATGATTAACTATTACTTGTTTTCAATTCATCGCATGATTGACTATGTATGGAAATCCACCAAACACTTAACACTTGACAATCATTAAACAATCCAATGATCCTAATACTGATCATTTTCTTACCTTTTTGACACTTCTTTTTAACTTTGTCACTGATCAACCCTCACTCTTAGGATTCCTAGCCTCCAACTTATTCTAGAAACTAGGCTTTTCCCATACATCAACCCTTTCCACTACTACTACATACCCACCAAGTTATCAAGGAATCTTATGTCCTTTTTTAATGACTGTTTATGACAGTCCTAGTTACCTCTACAACTTGACAATCTAATAGCCTTTCTTAGACTCACAACCATTATCTAGGGTGCTAGGGCATTTCATAAATGACCATAAACATTCCTTCAAATTATTTTAGTACAAATATTCCAACTTATTTTGTGGACAAAGCCTTTTTCCTAAATCTATCTCTGTATTCTAGTCCTAGAGACAGTCATAGTCACATCCAACCTAGAGGCTTCAAGGAACACAAATAAATAGTGAACTTTCAAAGATAAATACTTATGATCATACTATGATCAAATAATAGAAAATAAATATGCAAGGGGGACAATACCTTTAAGGATTTGGTAAGGGTATGTAGAGAAGTATGGATTTCAAAGGAAACAAATATGAGTGTTCCAAACCATACAAAACCTTCTTAGAAGGAACACATAACTTGTGATTCTAGACCCAACAAAAAAAAAATATTATCACTAATCTGATCAAACAGTTTAGGACTAATTTGTTGTAATAAGTGAAAAAGTGGACCATTCAACATTGATTAAGGGATTGGGGATGCTATTTTAGAGTCCTTTCAACCTTTTGTCTGCACTATGGAATATTGGGAACACTTAGGAACATTCCCCCAATTCTTTATTGTGTTAACTATTACTATCAACATTCTTAAAACAATGAAATCAAACACAAAATAAAGACATTTAAAGGAATAATATAACTCTACTCTACTCTCTCATATTTGGGATGAATCCTAGTAATTTTTAAAAACCATAGTATTTCTTTTATGAAAATGCTTATAACAATAGAATAAATCATGCATGATTCACTATTGGGTTAGGGCATCATTATTTTGCTTCCATTGATGATTATTTACTGCACTTGATTTCTCAAGGTCGTAGGCCTGTAACTGTTTATTCCTTCTATATATACCATTGCTTGATTTTATTTGGTTATTGACACAACATTATAATGCTCACCATTGTGTTTTACTTGTTTGGATCTTTGAGGACTTGTGTTTAACATTAGGGCATTATTGTTAGATCCTTGCATTTTTATTTACTGCTTGTTATGATGACCTAGGGCATCAATGATTAACTATTACTTGTTTTCAATTCATGGCATGATTGAATATGTATGGCTTGATTATGCACATGCATGAATGTAGATGATGATATGTAATAGGATATCATGCATTTCTTAGATCCTTTGGATCTAACCCCATTTATTTCCTTCTTGCAGGTTCTGGATCAACTAGGAGGACACTGGATCACACCCTCGTCACCCTTCCATCATCTCTCTAGACAATATTTGGTACCCTATTTTTTATGCTCATTTACTCATGTATGTATGTATTCAACCTTATCTTTCTAAGAGTTGGCTATGCTCACACCCTATGTGAGCCCAGATTTACTATTGTATCATTATCATTGTTGCTTCATTATGCCCATTTGAATGCACCTGTGCTTATGATCATCATATCTCATGAATCTAGGGCATTATAGATTTACTAATTGCATGATCATAACCAATAGCACATGAAAAAAATTGAATGATCAAAGAGCCAAATAAACACCTACCTCTTCTTTTGTACACTTTCCATCATCAAAGATCCATCCACAAAGCTCGGTGCTTTCCAAACTTCTCAACTCTTTTACCTTTCTAGTAATACTCAAAATCTTATCTCATGAATCCACATAAGCATAAGAGTAACCAATATGATCCTATAATCATAAGAATCAAGTTCAATGTAAAGAAAATGTGTTCACACATAGAATCACATGTAATATAGTCTCATCTATAATCAATAAATATAGACTTGGCTTTAAAACAAAGTATGATCCATACATACACAATAAGCCACTAAAGTATGCTTCATACATACATGCTAAAGCATACAAATGACGTATGCTCCACACATTCATATTAAGTAGCCAAATGTAATAACCAATATCCAAATGTAGTTCTATCATAGAACAAGCATAATTTATCTAGTATCCATAGACAAGTCTTATCCATAAGCATAAAAGTAATCACATAAGTCTCACCACATAAGAGTAACCAAATTTGTCCAACATATAGCCAGGTGCAATGTGATCACAACAAGATGCAATATAGTTCCCTCTATAAAGAAATGTATTTACACACATATATATGATCAATAGAAAAGCATATATAAAGGATAACATATATCCATATATGTTATAAAACAAGATAGTTATAATTTAATAGTCGTGTATGGTGTCACACTAATACAAGGTGAACCCACAATAGTGGGTTACACTTTTTTGCCTGAACAGACACTGGCCTCTACATTTTGAAAAAAACTTTCAGATTTAGATGCATATAGTTGTTAAACCGTTTGAAATAGGAAGATGAAGTAAATTAGAGTTTTTTAGGATTTTCTATCTAGATTATAAATATATTTTTTATTTTTATTTTTGAATTGATTTGAATGGTTTTTTCTTTCTCCCAACAAAACTGGTATGTTGCTGAAAATATCATTTTCAAAGAGTTACATTGTTTTCATAGAGGGGTGAACCCACAATAGTGGGTTACACTTTTTTGCTTGAACGAACACTGAACTCTACATTTTGAAAAAAACTTTGAGATTCAGATGCATATTGTTGTTAAATCATTTGAAATTGGAAGATGAAGTAAATTAGAGTCTTTTAAGATTTTATATCTAGATTCTAATATTATTTTTTATTTTTATTTTTGAATTTATTTGAATAGTTTTTTCTTTCTCCCACAAAAACTGTTATGTTGCTAAAAACGTTATTTTCAAAGAGTTACATTATTTTCATAGAGCATAATTTTTTTTTCTAAAATAGATATCAATGTGATTCTTTCAAATTTAGTTTTGTAACATCTATATAGAGGGCATGCAATTGGTTTGATGACATTATCATGATTATTGTATGTTTTATTAATGTTTGAAGTTAACTAAACCGTAATTTTGACATACCTTGACTACATAGCTTATAACTTGTCGTGTATTTGTCCAATTTCATTTTCTTTTTTTTTTTATAGAAAGAGAACTTCAATACCTAGGGCATAGATATTTTTTAATTTTTTTTTTTTCTCATTTACTATTTTTCCATAAGCGTCAAACATAGAGGTAGATATACGGTGAAATATCCTTGTTTAGTAAAACTAAAAATACAAAGTCATACTAAATTTGATTTATATTAATATTATAATCATTGGAAAGATTTTTCTCAGTAGTACCTTACTACATAGATAGGTTTTTCAAATGGATTCATTTGATCTACCAAAAGATAAAGTCAAAGTGATTTTTTGTCAGCATTTTAATAGGTGTGAAGGAGACTCCATTGTAGGTATGAATGGGGAGTATAGATGTTATATCAATATTTTTTTAATCTAAGAGGCTTCGAGATAACCATTTGTAATTAATTCTTTCAAATGGAACCTCTCAAGGCTTAAATCATCATATTTTATTAAAAATGTGTTATCTCAGCAAAAATCAGCATGTCTAAAAAAGTGTAACCCACTATTGTGAGGTCACCCAGAGCATAACATTTTTTTCTAAAATAGATATGAATGTGATTCTTTCAAATTTAGTTTTTTAACATCCATAGTGAAGGCATGCAATTTTTTTGACAACATTATCATGATTATTTCATATTTTATTAACATTTCAAGTTGACTAAACCGTAATTTTGACATACCTTGACTACATAGCTTATAACTTGTCATGCATTTGTCCAATTTCATTTTTATTTTTTTTGATAGAAAGAGAACTTCAATACCTAGGGCATATATATTTTTTAGAATATTTTTTTTCTCTCATTTACTATTTTTCCACAAGCATAAAACATAGAGGTAGACATACGATGACATATCTATGTTTAGTAAAACTAAAAATACAAAGTCATAATAAACTTAATATATATTAACATTATAATCATTGGAAATATTTTTCTCAGTAGTACCTTACTATATAGATAAGTTTTTCAAATGGATTCATTTGATCTACCATAAGATAAAGTCAAAGTGATTTTTTTTCAACATTTTAATAGGTGCGAAGGAGACTCCATTGTAGGTATGAATGAGGAGTATAGATGTTATATCAATATTTTTTTAATCTAAGAGGTTTTGAGCTAACCATTTGTAATTAATTCCTTCAAATGGAACCTCTCAAGGCTTCAATCATCATATTTTATCAAAAATGTGTTATTTTAGTAAAAATCAGCATGTCTAAAAAAGTGTAACCCACTATTGTGGGGTCACCCTAGTACAAAAAATCAAATACAAAAATGTAGTTGTATGTAACTAGCAGAAGGAGTTTTATAACTTAGATAATTTCACAAGTGAGATCATATATAAAAAATCCCTCTCACATTTTCACCATACATACATTTTTTTGTAGGTTGGCGACATATCAGAGAAGCTCCAAAAAAAATTTTAGAATTTTCAGAGGTAATTTGTATTTTTTATGAATTTTTCTTCATTTTTCATAAAAAATCAATTTTTGGCGCAAATAAGTATATTTTTTGGAAATTTTTATATTTCTAAAAAGGTCTTGGAATTCTACAGGGGGTCTATTCATTGTGTTTTTAATTTAGAAATCATATCATAGCTCATTTAGTCAATTTATAAAAACTGGTTTGTTTTGGTAAAATAGATCTCTAGGGCACAAATGAAGAGATTTTTCTAAAATTTTTACATTTTTGGAAAGATCTCTATTTTTTGACAGAGGTCTTTTTTCTGCATTTTGGGTTTTGGGTCCAAATTCATGTGGTAAAAATCAGATCTTGTTGACTAGGTCAAATGCAAAAAAAATAAAATTTTGTGATGGGTATGCACTTATTTTTCATTGTTCATTGCATGATATGAGTTATCATTTGGATTATTTGCTAGTTATCATTGCTCCTAACAATTGATTTTCAGATATAACCTTAGGGTTTGCATAAGTTGGATATACATTGCATATCTTGTTTGCTTGTTTTCTTGTCTTGTTCATTTGAAGGTGCATGACTTGCTTTCATGAAAAATGCTTAAAACAAACAAAAAAAGGGTGAAATCTACCAAGCACGTTGTGTTGGACTTGAATTATTTTGTTACAACTCTACAACATTTGGATCTTGGGATTAAAATTGAACCTCTCATGTGTTTGGCTTGAGTGTTTACATGCTTTCATAGAACACATTTCAATTGATGCTCTTAATGGGAAATGAAAGAACATAGATTTGTTTTTCCAAGTTTGTGTAAGTGAATGCTTGTGTTTAAACCTTAAGTAATTCTTGGTTTCAATATCAAATATCTCATTGAGTGATTGAGGGCATGGATTCATTCCTTGTTTACATAGGGAGTTAAATGCACCACTTTGTGGACTCACTCTATGTTTGCTTGGAAAGTTAAATATTCCATCAATTCAACCCTTTGTCATTTGTGAGTAGTATTGATAAGAAACTTTAGATTACTTGTGATTGATCTAGATTTCTATCTTGGGTTATTGGACTTGCTAATCCATCGGCCCCTCATTTCTGCCCCGTGGTTGCAAGATCAGTGCCACATTAAAGGGGAGGGGTCTACAGGAAAGAAGCGTTAATTGCTCCACTAGGCAACCCTTTTGTGCTTTTTGGAACTCACTTATTTTCTAAGGTGTGGACTCACTTTGAGTTGATGTGAGGAGTTAAATGTTCCACATTTGGACTCACTTTGAGTTGGTGTGAAGAGTTAAATGTTTCACTTTTGGACTCACTTTGAGTTTGTGTGAAGGGTTAAGTGTTCCACTTTTTTGGACTCACTTCACATTCTCTTGAAGGGTTAAATGTTCCACTTTTGGACTCGCTTCACATTATCTTAAAGGGTTAAATGTTCCACTTTTGGACTCACTTCACATTTACTTGAAGAGTTAAGTGTTCCACCTTTAGTGCTCTAAATACTTTTGATAGTGAATTACTTAGTTTTTATTTCTAGAAGGCCTGCTTGGGGACACACCACCTCAAGGGATGACCTTAACTCCTGTGTTCTGGTGGAGTATAAATATCAGGAGGTGAATCCAAAGACACCTCTCTTGGGAATTGAGTTTGATATCACTCTTGGCTAAGCCTCAAAGAACTTTATACCTTTGAGAAGTGAAGGAGGAATTTGGGTTACTGTCTCCCCCCGACTGTGTGATTTTGGATTTTTCTCATCTATGGATTTGGACCTCACGTAACTTGTGTATATCGAGGACTCCTTTTAGAAAGCCACGTATATCCTTGTAGATAGCTTGTTAAGGTGTTGTTGTGTTCTATGTGCCTGCTAAAATATTTTCAAGAACATACACAAGTAGAATCTTTAAGGAGTAGCATACTAAGTCACTATCTCTATTCATGCACAAGGTTGCTTTGTCCCTTGCTCATTGCTTGAAGACTATTTGCTTGAACTCCTTGGTTGCTGTTCTATGTGCTTGATCATCATTGTGAAATCTTTTGAAAGATCTATTTGGAATATTGAAACTGAGTTTCATCCTGCTATAGTGAGTTCTCCTTAGAAGCTTGGTCTTCCTTGGTTAGTCCAGGTCAGATCCTAAGTGTTGTCATGTTGCTCAACATCTCAATGAATGTTATGGTATCAATTGCACAAGATGACTCTTAGTCTTCTTCTTTCTTCTCCATTTCCCATGTTCTTCTAAAGTCTTCTATTCCCATGGGAAATTCTTCTTCTTCTTCTTGATTCTTTTCCTCTTACTATCTAGTCTACCTTCTTCTATTCATCTATTCATTTCTTCCATGCTTGATTCCTCCTCTTCTATAACCATGAATCTTGACTATCTAGTTTTGGAACCTTTATTAAGAATAGATGATCTTGAGCTCATTGACATATTCGAAAAGTGTTGTTCCTCCAAAATTCTCATGAGTGATGAATTTATAGCAAAAATAAAAGAAAAGATGATTAAATCAGATACCTTTGCTAGAATCATAAACATGATCATATCACGATCTTCTTCTTCCAAACATTCTTCATCATCTAAATCTTCTCATTCTTCTTCACCTTCCAAGTCTTATCATGACTCTTCCAGACATCATTCTCATTCTTCATCTTCTAAGTCTTATCACGATTCTTCTAAACGCTATTCACATTCTTCATCTTCCAAATCTTATCATGACTCTTCTAAACATTATTTGAATTCCTCATTATCCAAGTCTTCTTCTTCCACTAGGTCTTTATTTTCCTCTTCTTCACAATCTCGTTCCTCTTCTACTTCTCCCAAGAGTCTTACTTCTCTTTAGAAGACATACCATAAAGAGCAACGTGATAGTCCTTGTGATGTCTCTTCCACAAAGAGTGATACACCCACCTATGATGACTATGATGACTATGATGATGGACAATGTAGTGATGCCCATGCAACTTCTATTCCTAAGCATCATCCTCATGGTACACTTATGATTTCTAAGGGGGAGTCATATTGGGTAGACTGTGATGGTGATCCATATGACTCTAAATTTAAATAATTCTTTGATGATTTTTGTGAACAATACAATATTCCTACCAAGGAGGAGAAAATCTACTACGTTGATTTCAAACGTCAAAAGGATCTCTCCTCTAAAAGTTCTCATGCTGAAAATAAAGATTGTACTCTCAAGAAAGATCATGTTAATGTTGAACCTTTGTCTTGTGATGGTTCCCTTCCATCCTCTACTTCATCCAATTCCCATACATCTCCTAAAGCATCTGAATCTATCACAAATCTTTCATCCAACAAAGATCCTAAGGCTTTTCATGCGGTTCCCTATAGTTATCCTCAAGGGATACCTCTTAAAGATACTTAAGCTAATCTTTCCTTGGTTGTGAATACTTCCAATAATGCTGAACCTAAAGAGCCTAAACCTTCATGTGCTATAATGCCTACTTCAGCTATCCCTTCAGCATCTCTTCCAAAGTCTTCCATGCAATTCCAACATGCTTCCTTGTCCTTAGAAGTGGCTCCATGTCAAGAGGACTCTAAAAATGATAAAGAGAAGAACATAAATAAAGATCAAGATCAAGAACCTTCCATGTCATCCAATCCTATTCATAATATCTCTCCTTCATTTCATGGTTCTTTTGATCCTCTACGCTCTTCTGCATTCATTCCACCATCTCCTAAGCAAGATCAAGCTACTACTTACACTATTGAGCTTATTGATAATCAAAATAACCTTACCACACTTGCGCTTTCCAAATATGATACTTCCATTAAGGTTATTAAAAATGGTGTTGTTACTTCTGATGTTAAGCCTATTGAAAATCAAGAAAAAAATTATGCGCTTATGCTATCCAAAGATCCTTGTCAAGATCAAAGTCTTCCATCTTCTTTTTCTACCACTCCATGTTCACTTCCACTTTCTACTCTTCCTGAGTCTTTGCAAGCTCTAAACAATCCTATCAAAGAAGTTGCTCCTATTCAAGATGTTCGTGATCCTATTGCAAATCATAATGCTCACTCTAAAGATGCTGATGTCGTTGGTTGTGATATAGATGTTGATGAACTTATTGATTATTCTTTTGCATCTTCCACGTCCATCCTTGGACCTCCTCCACCAATACTAAGGGCTTCACATCTTCCTTCCATATTGGGCCCTTATGTCCCTTCACTTTCCCCTCCTAATTCTCCTAATTCGTCATCCATCTTGGGTCCTTATGTCCCTCCATCTTCTATCTTTCCTCAAGATCAACATAGATGCATACCCTTGAATCCTTTTCATCCACCCACCCATCTAAACTAGTCGTATTTTCCTTCTTCTTCCACAAGTCCCAAGTCTTTTGGAAGTAACTTGAATGTTCAATACAAGAAAAAGAAGCAATACAAGAATCCATCAAAAAAAGAAGATCACCATGTCTCCTCTAATCGACATGGAGGCATAAAGTCAAAAGAGATATCTAAGAACAAAACTACAAGACAAGTATGGGTTCCAAAATCTATCATTCAAGATATTCTCTCTAAATCATCAAAAGGAAATGAAAAGCCTAAAGCTATATAGATTCCAAAGTCTCTCTTGAGAGAGTCTAATATTGAACAAAAAGTGAAGTTGACATTAAGGCTTCCAAAAGCTTCCACTTCATCTTCTTCCAAAAACATTCTTTCATTCCATGTGCCTAAACTACAACCTCTGTTAAACATTCACCATATTCCTTCATGAATTCCTTCATGAATTCCTTCATTCAAGTTTCCTCCACCCTCTCACTACCATTCAAGGTGTGTGTTGATGTTGATCTTGCCTTCCTTTCCATCTACCCTTTCACAATCCTTCCATTCATTATCCTTCTACCTTCTATCCTTTTTCTTCATTTGCCTATTCCTCCTATCTTCCAACCTCACTCACTTTACATAAAACCTTTTCCTCCATTTTCCTCTTCCATTTTCCTTTCCCTATTAGCATCTTTGAGCATATCATTTTGAATCCTTGGTATATCAATGATTTATCCTTTCAAGGAGCGTTACCTAAAAGCTTGCCTTCTTCCAAAAAATAGAAAAATGAAAAAAAGAAAAAAATGAAAAAATTGAAAAAATTAAAAATGTGCCATGGTGAAAACCTAGAAATAGGTGCCTTGGTAGCAAAAGTAAAAAGAAATAAATTCATCCTATGGTGAAAACCACTCTCTTGTGGCACCTTGGATAAGTACCGTGATGAAAACCTGGCAATCAGGCATCATGCGTAGTTCTTCTACATGTTTCATTCATTCCATTCCATCTTTGATCTTGACAATGTTGACCTATACATGAACATTTGGCTATCTTGTGAGGTATCTTACGATGATCTTATTTTAATTCCTTTCATTTCTAGCCTTCATATCTACTTTCCTCCATTCATTCTAGCTTTTCGCTATCCTTTTCCCCTTCTAGTCTTGATCTAATAAAAAAGAGTAAAAAATAATGTTATGAAGCCTCTTGACATGTCTACCCTCTTTGGACTACATCCTTTCCTTCTTTTGCATTATGCTTTTGTGACTTATCCTATGCTAGCCTTTCATTGCTTATCCAAATGTGCTTTGCATGATAATTTTTCCCTAGCTTGGGTACTCTTGAGGAGTTTGACCTTGAGAATTTCTTCCCTCCATTTGCCTTCATTCTCTTTTCCTCCATCTCAGTCACCAGCTTGCTAATCCCTCTTGTTCCCCACCTTGCCACATATTGGGACTACACGATGTGATCTTGCTCAAGAGTTCGATGCCCATTTTGTCTGGGGGCATCCTTTGTACATATTTTATTGATCCTGAAAAAATACCAAAAAAATTGATATATGATGCTGAAAAAATCCTAAAAAGCATATACAGTCCTAAAAAAATATAAAAAAATATAAAAAATTCAAAAATTCAAAAAAGAAAAAGAAAAAGTGCCTTGGTGAAAACCTAGAAATAGGTGCCTTGGTAGCAAAAATACAAAAAAAAAGAAAAAAGAAAAAATTGCAATAAATCCAAGTGGTGAAAACCTGGAAACGGGCGTTACTCGAGGCCTTTTGCACCCCTATTTCTTAGCATGCATCCTCGACACTTAGCCACTTTCCATCATGCCTTGACCTTATTTGACTTGGTCTGAAATTGGTCTTTATCTTTGTCTAGGGGGCATAACTGTTAGCATTGGTCCTTTAGGTGTGTTTGTCTCTTGGGGCATTTCACAATAGGTGTTTTTCAACACCACCCCAAATAGTGTTTCTCACCACTACCCTTGCGTCGAGTGTTTCTTAACACTTATCAGATGTCTTACCCTACAGTCCAAGTATGATGTGATATTTCTCATTGATAGATGTGATAATTGAAGTTTGACTCTATAACCAACACACACGCACTTAAACAATCAACTTGTTGAGATATGTTGACTTTATTTTTCTTTGTGTGCTGTCTATGAGGATTTCTTTTGTTGAGTGGTCTCTCCCTGAGAAGTTTTTGATGATGCATAGCTAGAAGACTGAGGGTATGAGAACATGTTTTCTTTATTTATCTGCTTGTGGGTATATTTTGTTGATCCTAACTATCATGAGCATTTATGTTGGTCTTACTTGACACTATGGATTGACAAGGTATTATCCTTGACTATTTTGCGAGTGCATGCTTCTAGTTATCCTGACTTTCATGTGTCTTGATACAAGCATAATCTCGCCACATCAAACTTAGGTAATCTCACTGCATTAGTCATCTTGACCTCCATGTCTTTGATGCCTAGGTGGGATTTCCACATTCTATCTGATATAGATCATATTCAGATTCACATAGTCATACTAGTGTGTATTGTATGATCTTGCGATGCTACCAATAATGCTCGATGATGATAATTAGATGTCTATAGGTGTTGTGACCTTGCAAGTCAACCACTTTCATAGTAGCTTGCATTCTTAGGTTCATCATAGTTTAGTTTTTGCATCTTGCATATGGAGAGAGCTCTCCTTTTTATCATCTACGGACTAGTTGGTCAACTGTGCTCATTTTCTAGTTCTTCTTGATCATATCTTTCATTTCTGGTCTTTCATGTCACATCATTTTCTATCCATTTCGGACTCAAAACCAAAATTCGAGTCACGTTGACTGACCATTTGAGGCACAATTCTTCAATTTTTTATGGAATTTCTTCCTTTCCATGTCTTTCAAACTTCTAGTCTTTCATTCACCCCTTTCGCTTCCTCTCTCTAAGGTTTGACTTAATCTTTATCCTATATCTTTCCCAGTCGAACCTAGTCAACCTGGGGCATATCTTCACTATTTGATGGTTATCTTATTATGCTCCATCCTTTGATTATGATTTATTGTGACTTGATCAAGTTTATCAATTTGTTGTTCTCCTCTATCTGATTTCAATTTTGATTCTGAGGGGGCAGTACCTATCAGCTTTAATCTTTAATTCAGCTTTATCTTTTAGCTCAGCTTGAGATTCTTATTTTGAGACTTGATTATCACCTAGCAGCGACGGTGGTGATTTTGTCTTTCAATTTTTATCTCTTATTTTTTTAGACTTGATTATTGCCTAGCAGCAACGGCGATAGTTTTGTCTAAGGCTTGATTTGCACCTAGCAGCGACGGTGTTGGTCTTGTCTTTCAACTTTTTGCTTATTTTTGTCCTGATGTGTTCCCAAAATGAACACACATCTGAGTTGTTTTGTGATCCCAGATCGATCTCACATTTCACTTCATTCTTTGACTACATGTGTTCCCAAATCAATCACACATTAGTCAAAGAGGGGCAAATGTATGCACCCTAAAATGGTCGCCTAGACTTTGGGCCCCTATTTCTGCAATTTATCAAATTCCTGAATCAATATTTTCAAAAATCAACATTTTTCAAATATATCAATTTCCTTGATCAAATCATAATCAATTCAATATTTCCTAAGGTTTGAGCCTTATTTAATTTAAAAGAAATAAAATATAAAAATTTTATTTAATTAAGAGAACATGCTCTCTTTTAATTAAATAAAAATCTCTTTTAATTAAATAATAAAATCATTTTATTTTATTAAAAATAATTTCCTCCCCTTTTATTTAAATAAAAAATCCCCACTTTTCTTCTTATCCTATATTGCACAAATAAAGCATTTAATTCTTATTTATAAAGAAAAATAAAATAAAAAATAAAAGAAAAGTACTTTTTGTCTCACATGGACATAAAGTAAATGCTCAACATAAAGTAAATGCTTCTAATTTTCTTATTGGAGGATATTTGTGCACAAGGATCAAGCTTCTATTTTTCTCCATCGTTGATTAAGTCTTTTGCCTCTTA
This sequence comes from Chamaecyparis obtusa, assembly GCA_027943335.1. Lineage (NCBI taxonomy): Eukaryota > Viridiplantae > Streptophyta > Pinopsida > Cupressales > Cupressaceae > Chamaecyparis > Chamaecyparis obtusa. The sequence goes on from BSBK01009118.1 coordinate 494,690, forward strand.
ATCTCGATCGTCCATTGATTTCTCATTCTCTATAAAAGAAGAGCTCTCTTCTTTATTTTGCATACACTTGAATTTTATGCTATTGTTATGCTACAGGTTTTCTAAGTCATCTTGAAGCTTTTGGAGACATTCTTGCATCAAGTTTTGAAGATTTGGAGCATCATTGACATTCATCTTGCATCTACATCACATCCTAGCTTGCATCATAGTTGTATCATCATGGTATCATTTCCTTTCATGTTTTAGATTAATCTCACATAGTCTAATTAGAGGGTTTGTAACTCTTTCATTTCCATTTTCATAACCTAATTTTCATACTTGCATGCTCATCTTAGATTAATTTTGCATTGTGTTGCATTCATATTGATTTCATTGGAGATATTGGCATTCTTGCCCTTGTTTTCATTGTGAATCTCTCATTGTATGGTTGACTAGCAAGGTCATGAGTTTATAGCTCTAGCTAAGAGCAATTTTACAAATCTTGCAACTCCATGTATAGAGAGCTATGGATCGATTTGTGAGGGCTCATTATTGAGTTTTCTTTCATGTAAGGATTCATAGAAGTGTGGTCACATTTTCACCATACACCTCTCAAAGTGCAAAGAGCTCAATTTTGGGTTCTTTTATCTCCACAAAGGATGCTTGAAGGTTGTTCCTCTCAGGACAATTTATAGCTATGTGACCAAACTTCTCACATTTATAATATTGATTTTTAGAGAAGTCCATCTTGAAGGGTTTCTTCTTCTTAAATTTCTTCCCTCTTCCCTCTTTGGCCTTTGAACTTCCTTAATTTTCATTCCTCTTATCCTTTGGAAATTCTCTCTTTTTCTTAAATTTCCCTATCCCCCTTTTGAAGTTTTGAGAGTAAAGAACTTGTATATCTTCCTTGAAGATTGAGCCTCTTGATATTGATCTTACTTCTTCTTCAAGATAATTAGTCTTTAGTCTATGAAGAGTAGGTAATTTGAAACATGCACTAATACCTTGAATGAATGCATCCCAAGTAAGAGGCAATCCATTAAGAGTTGTCACAACTAACTCTTTATCATCATATTTGAACCCAATTGATGATAGTTGATTCCTTAGCTCATTGATCCTCATGAAGTAGGATGTGATTGACTCCTCTTGATTCATCCTAATCTGGGAGAGGTTATTTTTGAGAGCTAGGACCCTGTTTGTTTTGTTCATTTGAAACATGCCAGACAATGAGGTGAACATCTCATATGCATTCTCTAGATTTGCAATTGTTGGCACAATGTGATCTTTAACACTATCAACAATTATTTTCATTGCTTTATTGTTGTTTTTGTTCTATTCCTTCTTTCATCCACATGCATGTCATCTTTAGGAGGATTTGAAATCACCAATCATAGTGACCACATGGGTGGCAGAGTCAATCCATTGTACACACCTCAATTGCAATTCACTGTTGCAAATAGAAAAGCAAGGAATAGTCCGAAACCAGTTAATTTGTAGGCTTTAATAATAATTAAAACACTGAAATAAATGGTTGGACATGTAAATAACACCCAATCCAATGATCTTACATCATGATCCAATCACGAATACACCACAAAACATGATTGAAGGCACTACATGGTCTGACTGTACCCTGCAAAAAGATTCAAAATTTGCAGAGAATGTTTTTGTTTATTGAATGAATATCATTTGAAAATGATTCATTACACACACCAACTCCACATCCCCCATCAAATCATGTGGACCAACACTAATAAAGACTTCTAACCAACTAGAGACTGATTGCAACCATTAACTAACTTTCTAACTATTCCCCAAATAGGAAGCATTCCATCAAATGATCATGCAATTAGTAAATCCATAATACCCTAGCTTCATGAGATCCAACATTAAATAAAAATGAAATGATCCAACAATAATTCCCTACTATTAAATAGGGGTCCTCAAAGATCCAAACAAGTAAAATATACTAGGGCATTATAATCATCAATGGAAGCAAATAATGAGGACCTTTGTTTAACACTAGGGAATTATTGTTGGATCCTTGAATTTTTATTATCTTCTTGCTGTGATGATCTAGGGCATAAATGATTAACTATTACCTATTTTCAATTCATCTCATGATATTGACTATCGGGCTAGGGCATGATTATTTTTTGTACTTGATTGCTTAAGGTCGCGGGCCTGTGACTATTTCTTCCTTCTATATATATCATTGCTTGATTTGATTTGGTTATTGACACAACATTATAATTCTCACTATTTTATTTTACTTGTTTGGATCTTTGATGACCCATGTTTAACACTAGGGCATTATTGTTGGATCCTTGCATTTTTATTATCTTCTTGTTGTGATGACCTATAGAATCAACGATTAACTATTACTTGTTTTCAATTGATCACATGATTGACTATTGGGCTAGGGCATAATTATTTGCTTCTATTGATGATTATTTATTTTACTTGATTGATCAAGGCCGTAGGCTTGTGACTGTTTCTTCCTTCTATATATATCATTGCTCAATTTGATTTGGTTATTGACACAACATTATAATGCTCGTTGTTGTATTTTACTTGTTTGGATCTTTGAGGACCCATGTTTAACACTAGAGAATTATCGATGGATCCTAACATTTTTATTTTCTGCTTGTTGTGATGACCTAGGGCATCAATGATTAACTATTACTTGTTTTCAATTCATCGCATGATTGACTATCAGGCTAGGGCATCATTATTTGCTTCCACTGATGATTATTTACTATACTTGATTTCTCAAGGCCATGGGCCTATGACTATTTCTTCCTTCTATATATATATCATTGCTCAATTTGATTTGGTTATTGAAACAACATTATAATGCTCACTATTGTATTTTACTTGTTTGGATCTTTGAGGACCCATGTTAACACTAGGGCATTATTGTTGGATCCTTGCATTTTTATTATCTTCTTGTTGTGATGACCTAGAGGACCAATGATTAACTATTACTTGTTTTCAATTGATCTCATGATTGACTATCAGGCTAGGGCATTATTATTTTCTTCCATTGATGATTATTTACTATACTTGATTGCAAAAGGCTGTGAGCCTGTGACTATTTCTTCCTTCTGTTTATATCATTTCTCAATTTGATTTGGTTATTGACACAACATTATAATGCTCACTATTTTATTTTACTTGTTTGGATCTTTGAGGACTTGTGTTTAATACTAGGGCATTATTTCTAGATCCTTGCATTTTTATTATCTTCTTGTTGTGATGACCTGGGGAATCAATGATTAACTATTACTTGTTTTTAATTCATCACATGATTTACTATCAGCTCATTTCTAATGTACAAATATTCCAATCCTTAGTGAGTAGACATTATGAATCTCGCTAAGTCTTAATTTTAGTTCATCATAAGGATTGGTACTCACTAAGAATAAGACATGAAAGTAGCTAAGTCTATGCATCGTATGTTCTTCCAAGACAATGTGCATAGACTTGGCTACTTTTATATCCACTATGATGCATAGGATCCAACCTTAATGCTAAGAATCTTTAATAACCTCTTCCCAATGTCATATTCAGTAAGGAAAAACTCTCTGTCTTTCATTCCCAAATCTTCTACTCTCCTAGACACATTCATATTTTTTTCCACGTTCTTAAAAAAAAATTGATCATAATGCATTTATTGATCAAACATAATTAGTAATTGATTCACTTTTCCTCTTAATACTTTGTGGAAACATATTCTTACCCTTCCCACTATTTCAAAATAGGATCCCCATATCTTATTTTATCCACCAAACACTTAACACTTGACAATCATTAAACAATCCAATGCTCCTAATACTGATCATTGTATTACCTTTTTGACACTTCTTTTTGACTTGTTCACTGATCAACCCTCACTCTTGGGATTCCTAGCCTCTAGCTTATTCTAGAGACTAGGCTTTTTCCATACATCAACCCTTTCCACTACGACTGCATACCCACTAAGTTATCAAGGACCCTTATGCCCTTTTTTAATGATTGTCTATGATAGTCCTAGTTACCTACAACTTAGAGGCTTCAAGGAACACAAATAAATAGTGAACTTGCAAAGATAAATACTTTTGTTTAGACTATGATCAATAAATAGAAAATGAACGTGCAAGGGGAACAATACCTTAAAGGATTTTTTAAGGGTATGTAGACAAGTATGGATTTCAAAGGAAACAAATATGAGTTTTCCAAACCATAAAAAACCTTCTTAGAAGGAACACATAACTTATGATTAGACCCAACCAAAAACTTTTACTATCACTGATCTGATTAGATAGTTTAGGACTAATTTGATGTAATAAGAGAAAAATTGGACCATTCAACATTGGAGAAGGGATTGCAGATGCTATTTTAGAGTCCTTTCAACCTTTTGTCTGCACTATGGAACATTAGGAACACTTAGGAACATTCCCCCAATGGTCTATTAGGTCAATCATTGATGCACTAGGTCAATAATGTGATGAATTGAAAACAAGTACAATAGTTAATCATTGATGCCCTAGGTCATCACAACAAGCAAATAATAAAAAATACATGTTTGATTATGACTGCATCACCTTGTATTGGAACACCATGACCTTATGACATGTTCTAAGTTATTGTTGTCAATGCCTCATTTGGCAATTATTCCATAGAAACATCAAATGAAACACCAACATTTGATGTTGTTGTTGGATTGTTTGGATGATGCATCCACATTACTGACCATGCTCTTGCACCACTGTGACTTATGTATGTCCACTTGATGTTTTCCATGATGGTATCTTCTTCCTTGTGTAGCATCTTTCTGAGTGCATATGTCTTGTAGCATGGTTTCCTTATAGAAATGTATGGCTTGGTCATCCTTCCATCATCTCTTTAGGCAATGTCTACTACCTTGAACTATTTATGCTAATTTTCTCATGTATGTTGACTTGTGTTAGGAGATAGTTTGTGATAGGAGATTAATGGTATTATGAAATAGAATTAGGAGCTGTGACAAGGAGTTCATGGTAATGTAGTGAAGAGTAAGAGATTTTGAAAGGAGGTTTATTGTCCTGTAACAAAACTAGGTGGAAAGTCAAAAACACCTTGAATCTACTTGGGGTTTCTCAGTTTCTAAGCCATAATCTACAAATGTCCAAACCACCTCAGTGGAAATTCAAAACCACCTTGAAAGTCAAGGGTCTCAATTATAGTAGGTTGGGGTTCCTCGGTTTCTAATCCATAATCCACAAAAGTATCCCATCCAATTTGGGGTTTTATAGTAATAAGGTCATGTATGACAAGAAGTTTGATCAAGTTAAATTTACAAAGTAACATATCATTTAAAAAACCTATCGTACCGTGTCATTTTTTGTCACAACTAAAGAGTTCTCACCATGAGCAAATGGAGTGACCATTTTATATCAAAACCATATGTGCAGATATAAACATTAAGTACAACATGTCCAATTTTTTTGGAGATATACACATTAAGGATCATGTTAGATAATACAAGGGAATTTGATCAAAATGGGGAGACAATCACTAGATTGTTGTCTAACGTTAAGAGAAAAGGTGATGAAAAATTTTATTATCCATGCAAGAGTTGTAACAACTTCGAGACAAGAAGAATCAAAAAAAAAAAAAGAGACATTGTAGGGAGAATGGTCACATTGAACTAGGCTTTGATTATAATCCATTAGTAAGGGGGGTTTGATTATCATCATTTTTATATAGGTTGATCTCCCTAGTGTAGTACATGATATGGACCATCACATATGAGAGGAACATGGGGGTGTGAATATAGAGGAATAGGGAGGTGTGAGTATTGAAGAAGAAAATCATGATCCCATGGAAGATGAAGATCATGCACTAGAAAACACATTTGAAGATGATGGTATGAATGCATTGATCCTTGACACATTTGGTACTGGTGCTATTTTTGTTGTTGTTGTTGTTGCTGATGATGATGATAATTATGATGAGGATGACATTTACATCATCCATGATATACCTCTACTTGAGAAGGTGAACACGACCCTTTACAAAGGCTCCCAATCTACTCTTCCCTCTCTTGTATTGTTGTTAGTGAATTTGAAGGTTATGAATGGTTTATCCAACATAGTGATGTCATGTATGCTAAGGTTTGTCATATATGTCATTATACTCTATAAAAGGTGAAACATGTACCATTAAGATTGTTTATAGTAATAACTTATATTTTGTTCTATAGATTGACATGTGAGTTTCTATTACAACCATCAAATATTCTCCCTCACTCGTACCAAGAATTATGTGCCACTATGAAACATATTGGAATGGAGTATCAATCAATAGATGCTTGTCCTGAAGATCATGTTACTTATCATAAAGAACATGAATATGCAATACAATACCCTGAATGCCATACAAGTAGATATTGAGATGATCAAATGATAAAAAAGGTGTCTAACAAGGTTCTTCATTACATCCCCATTATTCCATGTCTGAAATGATTATTCAGGTGCAATATCTTGGTACAATTTATGGATTACCATGGATGCAACATGATTCATGATGACATTATTCGGATGCCCACATATGGTTCATCATTTATGGACATAGAGGAAAAGTGGCCACACTTTAAAGAAGAACCTCAAAATCTCAAGCTTTCTCTAGTAGAAAATGGTGTTAATCCATGGATGTCAATAAAGAGGGAGCACATTGTATGCACCCTAAAATGGTCGCCTAGACTTTGGGCCCCATTTCTGCAATTTGTCAAATCCCTGAATCAATATTTTCAAATATCAACAATATCAATTATATCAATTTCCTTGATCAAATCATAATCAATTCAATATTTCCTAAGGTTTGAGCCTTATTTAATTTAAAAGAGAAAACAATAAAATTTTTATTTAATTAAGAGAACATGCTCCATTTTAATTAATTAAAAATCTCTTTTAATTAAATAATAAAATCACTTTATCCTAAGCCTTTATTTAATTAAAAGGAATTTCCTCTCCTTTTATTTAAATAAAAAATCTCCACTTTTCTTCTTATCCTATGTTGCATAAATAAAGCATTATTCTTATTTTATAAAAAGAGAAAAAATACTTTTTGTCTTATGTGGGACACAAAAGTCAAGTCTTATTTTCTCATTGGAGGATATTTGTGCACAAGGATCAAGCTTCTATTTTTCTCCATCGTTGATTAAGTCTTTTGCCTCTTAATCACAATGGTCCATTTTCATCTCATTCTCTATAATAGAAGAGCTCTCTTCTTCATTTTGATATCCATCTCTTTTATGCTAATGTTATGCTGCAGGTTTTCTTAGGTGCATTTGGAGCTTTTGGAGATTATTGCTACACCAAGATTTTTTTGGATTTCCCCATTGCTTCATAGTTTAGACTTCATGTCTTTCATTATCATAGCATCCATAGCTTCATTTCATAGCTTAGTTTCTTTTATGTAATAGATTAACTTGCATTGTCATATAGATTTGCATTGCATTGCATCTACATTTGGTTTCATTGGAGATATTGGCACTCTTGCCCTTGTCTTTGATTTGGAATTTCTCATTGTGTGGTTGACTAGCAAGGTCATGAGTTTATAGCTCTAGCTGAGAGCAATTTTACAAATCTTGCAACTCCATGCATAAAGAGCTATGGATCGATTTGTGAGGGCTCATTATTGAGTTTTATTGCATGTAAGGATTCATAAAAGTGTGGTAACATTTTCACCATACATTTTTGGTGCCCATCGTAGGGCAGAGTAGCTTAACTTTGTCCTTTCATTTTTGCATTTCTGTCAATTTTTTGAATTAATTTCAGCTTAATTTTTAGTCTTTGTTTTTTTGTCTTAGTGTATCATGCGATACTATTTAGGTATATCATGCAATAGTTCTCTATATACGCACGCGATACTTCACCTGTCAGAAGTATCGCTTGGCTATTGTGAAGTCTATCGCCTGGTGTCGGGTGAAGTATCACCTGAAAAATGGGCACCCATTTTTTAAAATTTTTTTTACAAATAGTATCAAAAGTTTAAGTGGGATATATCGTTGGAAAGGTCTGTCCAAGCCTAATCCAACTTTGCTAGTTTCATTTTCAGATTTTGCCATTTGATCAGCTTTTTTACTTGCAGATTATCTAATTTTTTATGTGCTAACCATTGTGGAGCTAACAAGTTGTGCTTGTAGGTGCTCTCATTCTTGAAATTTGTCAACATAACGCATGTCAAAGAGGGCTACTAATGGTTTTTGTAGGGCTGCCCTAAGCATAAAAACCAAATCAAGTGCTTGTTTAATTTCTTTCTTTATTGAGTACGACATATACTAGTTGTTTCATTTCATAGGCACTTAATACCTTGTTGTAGGAATTTTGAGGTGGTAGGAGAGTATGCTCTTCACCCTTGTGGTGAAACAGAAATCTTGACCCATCTTGAGATTTTGAAAGCAAGGGGGTAATTGAATATTTTCTTGGTGTGTTTGGAAGAAGTTTTTGAGATAGGGGAATATGCTCTTCACCCTTGTGGTGAACCAAAAACCTTGACCCTCAAAAATCATCCACTTTTTGTTTAGTTTAGAATCTTTTAGCGGGTCTGCTCTTGAGCAATCAAGAGGAACGACCCAAGTGGGGACAAGCTAATACCGAGCTATTCCAACCCACTATAATCTCAAGGCTACCGAGGACACAAAACTTTGGTAGACATAACACTTGTCTTCGCTTGATGTGAATAGCTCATGGGATTGCGACCATGGGGAAAACATTGAGCAAGAATGCTTAAGGTACTCTTGAGGTTGCGAGGTCCTAGTCCTTTATGAGGAGCAAGAGGGGTGTTGTGAAAGGAAGCCCTTACTACGAACCTTTAGATAGAAGCCACCTTATTTAGCCGCTTATCTTCTTAGTGCAAGGATTGATCCAAGTGGACTAACTCGGATCACCCCAAGATACTCACCATATGTGCTCCTTTGGTTGTGTTATTTGACACTTCCATGATAAAGCCAATATCTCTTGTGGGCAACCACTTGGTGTGAGGCAAGGGGGCATCAAGTTTTGGGCTAAGTTGGTAAGTATTGAGCCTTGTCTTGTAGGTAGATATTGCTTGAAGTGTCTTCGATTGTGTGATATCAGTGTAAACATTCTTACATACAAACAATCGGTAGCATTCATAGGGTGCTTTTTCAATTTTGATATCACAAGTGTTTGTCTTGGCAAGGTTGCTTTTGCCCTTGTTTCAAGTGTTTGGAGACATGTTTGATCCCATACTGTTTGCAAACCTATCCAACTGCTGTTAAATTTGTGATTGAAATCAAACATTTTCACCCTAGTATCCAAAAAATTCAAAATCAGACCTTAAAAAAACTCAAAATTTTGCACAAATTGGTCAAGATCAACATTAGTATCACATATACCAATGAGAAATAATTTGCCAAGATAGAAAGTTATTCCTAGTGAAAAGTTTATCTTTAAGATTGTTGATTACACCCTTAGAAAATTTTGATCCTACTATTGTCCAAATTATTTTTCGTATATCTCAATTTCGATTTGAATTTTGGATAAGTCCAACCTCCTGATTCAAAAGTGCTAGGGTATTCACCCTTTATTGGAAGCACCTATTTGACAGTGTTGGTGACGCCTTTTATTTTCTATCTTTTCATTTTCTCTATGGACAGTAGAGAATCTTAATTATCCTAAGTTGGCATTGACACTTTGAGAGATTGACTTATCACCTAGAGTCCCTTTCTTTCATGACAGTTACAACAAGATACCAAGTTAGTCAAGGGAAACGACCTTCGGTTGTCAGATCCTAGGTGCTCTCATGTTGCTCAACATCTCAATGAATGTTATGGTATCAATTTCATAACATGACTCTTAGTCTTCTTCTTTCCTCTTCATTTCCCATGTTCTTCTGAAGTCTTCTATTCCCATGGGAAATTCTTCTTCCTCTTCTTCTTGATTCTTTTCCTCTCATTATCTATTCTACCTTCTTCTATTCATCTATTCATTTCTTCCATGCTTGATTCTTCCTCTTCTATAACCTTGAATCTTGACTATCTAATTTTGGAACCTTTATTAAGAATAGATGATCTTGAGCTCATTGACATATTTGAAAAGTATTGTTCCTATAAAATTATCATGAGTGATGAATTTATGACAAAAATAAAAGAAAAATTGATTAAATCGGATGCCTTTGCTAGAATCATACTCATGATCTCATCCAAATATTCTTCATCTTCTAAATCTTCTCATCATTCCTCACATTATAAATCTTATCACAATTCTTCTACACACTATTCACATTCTACATCTTCCAAATCTTATCATGACTCTTCTAAACATTATTTGCATTCTTCATTATCCAAATCTTCTTCCTCCATGAAGTCTTCATTTTCCTCTTCTTCACAATCTCGTTCTTCTTCTGCTTCTCCCAAGAGTCTTACTTCTCTTCAGAAGACATACCATAAAGAGCAACGTGATAGTCCTTGTGATGTCTCTTCCACAAAGAGTGATACACCCACCTATGATGACTATGATGACTATGATGATGGACAATGTAGTGATTCCCATGAAACTTCTATTCTTAAGCATCATCCTCGTGGTACACTTGTGATTTCTAAGGGGGAGTCGTATTGGGTAGACTATGATGGTGATCCATATGACTCTAAATTTAAAGAATTCTTTGATGATTTTTGCAAACAATACAATATTCCTACTGAGGAAGAGGAAATATACCGTGCTAATTTCAAATGTCAAAAGAATCTCTCTTCTAAAATTTCTCATGCTGAAAATAAAGGTTGCGCTCTCAAGCAAGATCATATTAATGTTGAACCTTTGTCTTGTGATGGTTCCCTTCCATCCCCTACTTCCTCCAATACCCACACACTTCCTAAAGCTTCCAAGTCTTCCAAATCTTTCATAAATCCTTCATCCAACAAGGATCCTAAGTCTTTCCATGTGGTTCCCTATAGTTATTCTCAAGGGCCACCTCTTAAAGATACTCAAGCTAACCTTCACTTGGCTGAAAATACTTTCAATAATGCTAAACCTAAAGAGTCTAAGCCTTCATGTGCTATAATGCCTACTTCAGCTAGCCCTTCACTATCTCCTCCAAAATCTTCCATACAATCCCAACCTGCTTCCTTGTCCTTAGAAGTGGCTCCATGTCAAGAGGACACTAAAAATGATAAAGAAAAAAATATAAATAAAGATCAAGATCAGGAACCCTCCATATCATCCAATTCTCTTCATGACATCTCTCCTTCATTTCATGGTTCTTTTGATCCTCTACACTCTTCCGCATTCATTCCACCATCTCCTAAGCAAGATCAAGCTACTACTCACACTGTTGAGCTTATTGATAAACAAAATAACCTTACTACACTTGCACTTTCCAAAGATGATACTTCCATTAAGGTTATTAAAAATGGTGTTGTTACTTCCAATGTTAAGCCTATTGAAAATCCAAAGCAAAATGATACGTTTACGCTATCCAAAGATCCTTGTCAAGATCAAAGTCTTCCATCTTCTTGTTCTACCACTCCATGTTCACTTCTGCTTTCTACTCTTCCTAAGTCTTTGCAATCTTTGAACAATCCTATCAAAGAAGTTTCTCCTATTCAAGATGTGCATGATCCTGTTGAAAACTCTAATGCTCACTCTAAAGATGCTGATATCCTTGGTTGTCATATAGATGCTGATGAACTTATTAATTATCCTTTTGCATCTTCCACTTCCATCCTTGGACCTCTTCCACTGCTGCTAAGGACTTCACGTCTACCTTCCATATTGGGTCCTTATGTCCCTTCACTTTCCCCTCCTAACTCTCCTAATTCGTAATCCATCTTGGGTCCTTACGTCCCTCCATCTCCTATCTTTCCTCAAGATCAACATAGATGCATACCCTTGAATCTTTTTCATTCACCCACCCATCTAAACCAGTCATATTATCCTTCTTCCTCCATAAGTCCCAAGTCTTTTGGAAGTAACTTGAATGTTCAATACAAGAAAAAGAAACAATACAAGAATCCATCAAAAAAAGAAGATCACCATGTCTCCTCTAATTGACATGGAGATATAAAGTCAAAAGAAATATCTAAGAAGAGAACTACAAGACAAGTATGGGTTCTGAAATCCATCATCGAAGATATTCTCTCTAAATCATCAAAAGGAAATAAAAAGTGTAAGGCTATATGGATTCCAAAATCTCTCTTGAAAGAGTCTAATATTGAACAAAAAGTGAAGTTGACATTCAAGCTTCCAAAGGCTTCCACTTCATCTCCTTCCAAAAATATTCTTTCATTCCATGCACCTAAACCACAACCTCTGCTAAATATTCACCATATTCCTTCACAAATTCCTTCATTCAAGTTTCCTCCATCCTCTTGCCACCCTTCAAGGTGTGTGTCGATGTTGATCTTGCCTTCCTTCTCATCTACCCTTTCACAATCCTTCCATTCATTATCCTTCTACCTTCTATCATTTTTCCTCATTTTCCTATTCCTCATATCTTCCAACCTCACTCGCTTTATATAAAAGCCTTATCCTCCATTTTTCTCTTTCATCTTCCTTTCCCTATCAACATCTTTGAGCATATCATTTTAAATCCTTGACATATCATGGTTTATCCTTTCAAGGAGCATTATCTAAAAAGCTTGCCTCCTTCCAAAAAATAGAAAAATTCAAAACAAAATTCAAAAAAATTGAAAATGTGCCACGGTGGAAACCTAGAAATAGGCACCTTGGTAGCAAAAGTAAAGAGAAATAAATTTGTCCTATGGTGAAAACCACTCCCTTGTGGCACCTTGGATAAGTACCGTGATGAAAACTTGGTAATCAGGCATCATGCGTAGTTCTTCTACATATTTCATCCATTCCATTTTCTCTTTTTGATCTTGACAATGTTGAACTATACACGAACATTTGGCTATCTTGTGAGCTATCTTACAATGATCTTTCTTTCATTCCTTTCATGTTTAGCCTTCACTTTAATTTTTCTCTATTCATTCTATCCTTTCGCTATCCTTTTCCCCCTTAGTCTTGAGCTAATAAAAAGAGTAAAATACAATGCTATGAAGTCTCTTGACATGTCTACCCTCTTTGGACTACATCCTTTCCTTCTTTTGCATTACGCTTTTGAGGTTTATCCTATGCTAGCCTCTCATTGCTTGTCCAAATGTGCTTTACATGATAATTTTTTTTCCCCTAACTTGGGTACTCTTGAGGAGTTTTCTCTTGAGGATTTCTTCCCTCCATTCTCCTTCATTCCCTAGTCTTTCATCTCTTCCACTAGCTTGCTATTCCATCTTGTGCTCCACATTGCTAGATATTGGGACTACATGATGTGATCTTGCTCATGAGTTTGATACCCATTCTGTCTGGGGGCATCCTTTGTATATATCTTATGGATCCTGAAAAATACCAAAAAAAAAATTCATATATGATGCTGAAAAAAATCCTAAAAGCATAAAAAGTCCTGAAAAAATACAAAAAAAAAAGAAAAATTGCAATAAAAGATTCCAAGTGGTGAAAACCTGGAAACAGGCGCTACTTGAGGCCTTTGCACCCCTATTTGTTAGCATGCATCCTTGACACTGAACCTTTCTCCATCATGTCTTGACCTTATTTGGCATAGTCTGGAATTAGTCTTTATCTTTGTCTAGGGGGCATAACTATTACCATTGGTCCTTTAGGTGTGTTTGTCTCTTGGGACATTCCACAACAGGTGTTTTTTAACACCACCCCAAATAATGTTTTTCAACACTATCCTTGCATCAAGTGTTTCTTAACACTTATCAGATTTCTTACCCAATAGTCTAAGTTTGATGTGATATTTCTCATTTGCAGATGTGATAACCAGAGTCTGACTCTATGACCAACACACACACACTTAAACAATCAACTCGTTGAGATATGTTGACTTTATTTTTCTTTGTGTGTTGTCTATGAGGATTTATTTGATGAGTGGTCTCTCCCTGAGAAGTTTTTGATGATGCATAGCTAGAAGACTGAGGGTATGAGAACATGTTTTATTTCTTTATCTGCTTGTGGGTATATTTTGTTGGTCCTAACTATCATGAGCATTTATGCTGGTCTTACTTGACACTATGGATTGACAAAGTATTATCCTTGACTATTTTGCAAGTGCATGCTTCTAGTTATCTTGACTTTCATGTGTCTTGATACAAGCATAATCTTGCCATATCAAACTTAGGTAATCTCACTACATTAGTCATCTTCACCTCCATGTCTTTGATGCCTAGGTGGGATTTCCACATTTCTATCTGATAAAGATCATATTTAGATTCACATAGTCATACTAGTGTGTATTGTATGATCTTATGATGCTACCAATAATGCTCGATGATGATAATTAGATGTCTATAAGCGTTGTGACCTTTCAAGTCAACCACTTTCATAGTAGCTTGCATTCTTAGGTTCATCATAGTTTAGTTTCTGCATCTTGCATATGGAGAGAGCTCTTCTTTTTATCATCTACAGACTAGTTGGTCAACTGTGCTCATTTTCTGATTCTTCTTGATTATATCTTTCATTTTTGGTCTTTCATATCACATCATTTTCTATCCATTTTCAGACTCGAAATCAAAATCTGAGTCACATTTCCAAAATTTCTCATTCTTCTACATAGTTGACTAACCTTTTGAGGCATAATTCTTTGATCTTTTATGGAATTTCTTCATTTCCATGTCTTCCAAACTTCTAGTCTTTCATTCACCCCTTTCATTTCCTCACTCTAAGGTTTGACTTAATTTTTATCCTATATCTTTCCCATTCAAACCTCATCAACCTGGGGCATATCTTCACTATTTGATGGTTATCTTATCATGCTCCATCCTTTGATTATGATTTATTGTGACTTGATCAAGTTTATCAATTTGTTGTTCTCCTCTATCTGATTTCGATTTTGATTCTGAGGGGGCAGTACCTATGAGCTTTAATCTTTGGGTCAGCTTTATCTTTCAGCTCAGCTTGAGATTCTTATTTTGAGACTTGATTATCACCTAGCAATGATGGTGGTGATTTTGTCTTTCAATTTTTATCTCCTATTTTTTAGACTTGATTATTGTCTAGCAGCGACAGCGATAGTTTTGTCTAAGGCTTGATTTGCACCTAGCAGTGATGGTGTTGGTCTTGTCTTTTAGCTTTTTCTTATCTTTGTCCTGATGTGTTCCCAAAATGAACACACATCTGGGTTGTTTTGTGATCCCAAATTGATCTCACATTTTAATTCTTCTTTGACTGCATGTGTTCCCAAAATGATCACACATTAGTCAAAGAGGGGCAAATGTATGCACCCTAAAATGGTCGCCTAGACTTTGGGCCCCATTTCTACAATTTGTCAAATCCCTGAATCAATATTTTCAAATATCAACAATATCAATTATATCAATTTCCTTGATCAAATCATAATCAATTCAATATATCCTAAGGTTTGAGCTTTATTTAATTTAAAAGAGAAAAAAATAATTTTTTTATTTAATTAAGAGAACATGCTCTATTTTAATTAATTAAAAATCTCTTTTAATTAAATAATAAAATCACTTTATCCTAAGCCTTTATTTAATCAAAAGGAATTTCCTCTCCTTTTATTTAAATAAAAAATCTCCACTTTTCTTCTTATCCTATGTTGCACAAATAAGGCATTATTCTTATTTTATAAAAAGAGAAAAAACACTTTTTGTCTTATGTGGGACACAAAAGTCAAGTCTTATTTTCTCATTGGAGGATATTTGTGCACAAGGATCAAGCTTCTATTTTTCTCCACCGTTGATTAAGTCTTTTGCCTCTTAATCACAATGGTCCATTTTCATCTCATTCTCTATAAAAGAAGAGTTCTCTTCTTCATTTTGATATCCATATCTTTTATGCTAATGTTATGCTGCAGGTTTTCTTAGGTGCATTTGGAGCTTTTGGAGATCATTGCTACACCAAGCTTTTCTTGGATTTCCTCATTGCTTCATAGTTTAGACTTCATTTCTTCTATTATCATAGCATCCATAGCTTCATTTCATAGCTTAGTTTCTTTTATGCAATAGATTAACTTGCATTGTCATATAGATTTGCATTGCATTGCATCTACATTTGGTTTCATTGGAGATATTGGCACTCTTGCCCTTGTCTTTGATTTGGAATCTCTCATTGTGTGGTTGACTAGCAAGGTCATGAGTTTATAGCTCTAGCTGAGAGCAATTTTACAAATCTTGCAACTCCATGCATAGAGAGCTATGGATCAATTTTTGAGGGCTCATTATTGAGTTTTCTTGCATGTAAGGATTAATAGAAGTGTGGTCACATTTTCACCATACACACATTATGTTGGAAATGATTCTTCCAGGTATTTTATTATTTTATAGTTATCTACATGTAGGGTATATCCACAAAGATGGGGGACCAAAAAGATGCCACATTCCTTTTATCCCCCAATGACCATAGTGCATACAGACTAAACCATGTGTGCACTATAGCATGCACCCACTATAGCTTGGGGTTTCCAAGCCTTATGCTTGGGTAATTCAAACCATATCATGGTAGCGCTATGGTTTGAATTAAAAACATAGCATGTGCGCACTATAGTGTGCACGTTCTATGTAAACCCTATAAAAGTGGTAATGGGAGAGAGGGGTGATAAGAGGAAAGGGAGGGCAGTAGGGAGGGATGGAGATAAGTGATAAGGGAGATGTGTGTGTGTGTGTGTGTGTGTGTGTGTGTGTGTGTGTGTGAGAGAGAGAGAGAGAGAGAGAGATTAGGAACGTGGGAGAGAGCATATTGGTGTGTGTGTAGGAAGGTGGGAGAGATAATGTGTGTCTATGAGAGAGAGAGAGAGAGGGAAAATGAGGGTAAGAAGGGGAAATATAGAGGGTAGGAAGGTGGGATAGAGTGCGCATGAATGTGTGTGTGTGTGAGAGAGAGAGAGAGAGAGAGAATATTTCTCACCTTCTCACACACTCTCTCTCTCTCATTGCTCATGTGACCTCACTCTTTCTCTCTCACTCAAGATTTTTTTGAATGTTATATAGTGTGTACATGCTATAGTGCATGCATGCTATGGCGCATTCACATTATAGTGCATGCACACTATTCAAGTCATAAATTTGAATAGTTCATGCATGATGTTGGGTATATTTATGGTTTTGTAATAATTTTTCTTTAGGTCATTATTCTATGTCTCTGCAAATATCTTTTTCCGGTCTAGGGTTTAAAATTTCTCAAAATCAGTTATGCTTATGCTTGTCAACCCTTGCTTTAGGTCTTTTTTCCCTTGGTAGGTATAATTGTTCACACATTTCTTGAGTTTTCCCTAGTTCTTATATTTCCATGTTACCTTTTTGGCCACTTAAAATTTTCAATTGTGCACATGATCATTCTTCTCCTTAAGTGTTCACTGAATCATGGAATAACATTCTATGTTACCCTTTTATTCAGCGAACTAGCGACTGTGTGTTAGACTCTTGTTAAGTTTTCCTTTGGTCATTGAATCTCCTAGTTCTAGCCACGGTTAGTCTTTCTTTCAGTGAATTGGTGACTATGTGTTCTCCTATTCTCTTAATCTTTGATGGTTTTCTATTGACATTCAGTGACTTGGTGTGGCGATTATCTCTTAATCGCTAAATTGGGCATTCGGGCTCTAAGTTTTCTAGTGACTCAGCAGGGACTATTGATCATCTTTGGGATCAATGGTGGTTTCTTAATCTCACAATCAATGGAGCCTACATCAAGTTATTCAGTGATTTAGTGGTTGAGTCATTATCTCCTGTTCACTAAGTTTAGCGGCTCCAACAAAGTAATTTGGCAAAGTCTATTAAAAGGTGAAATTTTCTTTGTTTGCTAGATCTCGGGAAAAGATGGTGAAGTTCCAGATCATTTGGTGACTCAGTGAATAAGGAATTCACATAGTCTCATAATCAGTTAGTAAACCCCTAAGTTATTTAGTGATTCAGAGAACAAAGGAATGGTAAAGGTATATTTCCCTCGGTCGCTGGATCACGAAATAAAATGATTAATGTTTCAAACTTTGGGAGATTCAAGGAATACTATATTCATTGAATCTCATGATTAAATGATAATGGTTTAAAAAATTAAGTGACTCAGTGATAGCCATTGATTTCTTTCAAGATCTACAATCAATGCTTAATCTCAGAATGTAACCCAAGTAATGAAAAGTATTCAGCGATTGGGAGATTAAAGTTATTCGCCCAATCTCCAAATGAGACCATGGTTAAGTATTTCTTTCAGAGAATATGAGATGCCTTCGTTCAATGAATTGTGAGATACATCAAGAGTTAAGCAAGGCATTCCGATATTAAGAGATGGTGTTGGTCACTGGATCTCCAAATAAGACTTTGGTCAAGGTTTCAAGTGCATGGGTTTAAGAAAGGCTTTGTTCACTGGATCTCCAAATGAATGCCGAGTTAAGAAAAGGATTTCAAGAACTAGTGAAGTCCTTTTTCACTCATTCTTTGAGTTAAATCATGGTTGAACCAAGTGTTCTGAGAATTGGAGAGTGCTTTCAGTCACCCATTCTCTGAATTGTGACCAGGATATGATGGGTTTCAAAGGTTAATTTGAGGACCGTTGATCATCTTTGGGATCAATGGTGGTTTCTGAATCTCCAAGTTAAGTCATGAGTTAGCAAATCATTCTAAGATCATGAGAATGGCTTTGTCATTGAATCTCCAAGCTTAACCTAGGATTAACATTTCTTTCAGAGATCGCGAGAGCCTTTGTTCACTGGATCTCTGAATCAAATTTGGTTAAGTGTTCATTAATAAAGAGTGATGATAGTTGTTTCTACGTGGAAAATTACTCTGCCAAGTTGGAAAAAAGTAAAAAGCCATCCAATCAGAATTAACTAAGGGTTTTTTATTAGTAAATGAGGATTTTAAAGCTAAAGCAGTGATCATTACTTTTACACTTTATTTCTAAGTTTTTAAATCAACCCATCAACATCCATGCCACAACTAGCCTTGATTTGAAGTTGGTAATATGAAGTATTGAATTCAGAAGTGATTGAATCTTGATTTATAATGATTTTGGCAATTGTACGCATTCAATTCTTAATGATATATAAATAGGACTCCATCACTTTCTATGCTCAAAGGTTTTTGAAGATAGTTGTGATTGTTAGTGCAAAGGCAGTAAGTGAGAAGTGAAAAGAAGTTGCATAGTTGAGAAACATTCATATTCCAAGATGAGTCAACCAAAGCCAAGCATTGCATCGTCCAGTGGAGGGATCAAAGAACAGAGTGGTGAAGAGAAGGAGAAGCCCAATTATTTAGATGAGTTTATCAAATTGCTTCCCGGGTCCCACTAGAACAAGAAATCTATTGATACGGCTTTCGAGGATATAATGGAGAATTTGCAAAGATCCTATCACTCCTAGTTTAAGTTACATAATCTTTACTTACTTTCATAATAATAGGTATAAAGCTATACCAATTTTCAATGCTTGGGCTTTGGGGATGGAAAAAGCAATTGTTCTAGATGTTTTCTTAGATGTAGACTTAATCATTGAGTTGTCTAGATTATATGACCCAATTTATAAGACAATCAAAAAGGATGACCAGTTTTCCTTAGTTACCTTGGATAGGGGGTCATTCATGAAGGCTTTTGATTTCTTTGCTTCCTCCTCTACTGAGATAGACTTGAAGAAAGAAAGGAAAAAGTACATGAGTCATGTAGGCTCAGTAAAAAGTCAAATGGTTAGGAAAATCCCAAAATAGGGTAAATACATAGCTCCTCTCCTTGCAAGCATGAATTTCAGATATGAGTTCAGATCCCTCAACTTCTATATGAAGTTTTTGTGTCATGGGTTGTGTAGAGTTCTAGGAATAGATGGAGATGAAGAGAAATTGCCTGATGACTTACTGATGATAATTTTGGACATTCAAAATTCTCATGCCAACACTGATTATGATTAAATCTAGTATGTAATTGATAGAACGCATGAGGGTTTGATGGATGTCAAAGAAAATAGGAGGCCCATTAGGTTCATGCACTACTCCCTCCTGATACATTTGATTTTATTTTTCAATGTTAATAGTTTGGATGCAACGATGCTGAAGCTTAGGCTCACATTTGAAGGCCATCCTAATCTAGTGTAGTATTGGTTGAGCATGTGGAATTACACTTCCAATCAGTGTGATTTTTGCATTTTCCAAAATTACTTTTTTTTTCCAATTTTGTGATTGTTGGGGACAAATGTGGTAAGGTTGCAATCCAAGGTTTTGCAGCTTTTAAGGCCCATGCAGTATGAAGACAAATGGCAGGGGAATCATAGTTGGGCTGATTTCTACCTAGGAGAGAATTTCACAGTCATCAGAGTTTATGGTTTCCCCCAACCCCCACATTTTCTTCCAAGGTTTGTACCTCCAAGGATTTCCCTATTAGAGTTCATATGGCAACTGATTTGGACTAATAAGGAGCATTTGGCACCTCATAGGAAGGGCACCTTCATGCTAAGGAAATTTAGGGTAGGTAGTTTCCTGATTGGAAAGAGGGCATTGCCACAACTCAGTAGTTGGCTTAACAACTTCAAAATGATTTTTGGTACTTGCAGGTATATTGATCTTGAGGATTTCATCAAAACTACCAGGATGACATTGATTCCCAATATTGGGATGATAAGGGAACTGTTGGCAATTTGGCTAATGTGGATGCATAGATGTTGTCATTATGGAAACATATGATCTCTATTGAGAGTGCAGAATCTGGAATGCAAGTATGCAAAGTTGAAGGAAGAAATTGTCTAAGTTTGGATACAGTGATCCTGACAGAGCACCCGATGAAGATTTAGTTGGCGACGTCCACTGGAGAAATATTTTTGTTTGTGCAATTAACTAAAGCTTCTATAGAGTATGAGGATACCCCATCTTAGTGTGCATAAAGTTTGGAGTGGTACAGACAAAGTTATTCAAAGTTTACCGAAGACAGTTTTGCAGACAGAGCAGTTTTGGAGACAGTTTTAGTGAAAGAGTTAAGGGATTATTTTTGCTTGTCAAAATAATGACTTAACATTATGAAGGGATGAAATCCTAGATGTTTACTCTTGGATAAATATTTTGGAAGTTGACCATGTAAAGTTATTAGCTTTAATAACTCATATATTAGGCATACTTGAAATGTAATGAAATATGAAAGTGATATGTAAAAAGAAAGAAAAGATAACTTGCGATAGTTGTATATTGTGATAGCAGAAAAGGCTATTGATGTGAAGTTGTAAGCAGTACCATATTATAGTTAGAAACATTTTTGTATTACCTATTTGGGTAGTGAGCTCAGCTGGTGATCAGGTTTTGTAATCTAACTCCTAACAGGGTTAAGGCTTCTAACAAGGCCTAAAGTCCTTTAACCAGGATAGATCTACTATATATTGTAAATTGACTCCTAATAGGGTCCAATATCCCTAACAGGATACTTTTGATTGGTGATCTTTGTGGGTACCATCCCCACTAGGGTTTTCCCTTGGCCAGGGTTTCCTCGAGAACATATGATGTGTTATGAGTTCTTTCTATTTACTGCTATGTTTGTTAATCAGCTTGATAATCTTTGTATGCACTAAAGTAATCTGTTATATCCATAAGTGGGAAAAAGAAAAAGTTTGTGAAATACTGATTCACCCCCCCTCTCAGTATTTCCTATTTTTAATAGGAACATGAAGGTTGTGATGAGGAAGATGTGATAAGGAACATCTTAGAAAAAGATGAGGTTGGTAGGAGGTGGATCAAATACTTTGATTTTTTAAGATTGGAGGCCCAACTTAAAGAAGCCAAAATTACTTTTGGATGGTTTTTCCCTAATCGCCCTTACTTGAAAATGATGGAAAGAATGATTGAAATGTATGGCACCCTGTCTAGTCAAATGGAAGGGATGCTTGAGGAGAAATTAGATGTGAAAAATGACTATTCCTCTTTAGATTGTGAGGGATATATTGATGAATCACATGAGGGAGATAGTCTAGCTCAAACCAAGGACTCACCTATCATTGACTTGACTCAAGATCCACTAGAAGAAGGGGATACCTCAGAGCTACCATTGAAGAAACACAAACTTGAGGTGGGTGAACCTTCTAAGGAGAAGAAACATAAAAATATGATAGATAGAGCTTCTTCTCTAGTACCTAGTGACCAAGCCTATCCTCACCAGTTGAGAAAAAGCTATAAGAGAGGGAAAGAAGGTAGTGTCCAAAGAGGAAGAGGAATTGCCTCCATTGCTAGGAAAAGATGAAAGAGAATTGTATCAGGAGGAATTCCTTAGTGATGAACAGTTCATTAAAAGTGACGAATACAAGAACTTCCTCATTTGGAAGAAATCACAGGAGGTTTCTAAGGCTCTACTAGAGGGAATGGGAACAATTGAGGAGACCATGAGGGTTCTAACTTCCTATGACCCTAGCCTTGAGAATATTATTGTTGACAAGGCCATAGAAATGGTGAAATCAAGTGGAATGCTCTTGACTCCTAGATGGGATTTGACTTGGGCTTTCATCATAGATCATATTAGAAAGAAGCCAGAGGGTAGCCTATCTTATGAGGTGCACATTGGAGACATGATAAGGGGAAGTGGCTATGATTCTAAATCCTAGGCTGTTGCAATGTGGTCTCTTGCCCCTAGGACTCAAAAGCGTTCTCTTATGAGCATTGAAGATAAAATGGAAGGAGATAAGATTATCTGGACTGTCCAAAATACCAGTAATCTTAAGGTGTCTAAGGCTGTGACACATTTTACTCACCTCAATGAAGCAAAGACAACCCAGTTGGTAGACATATATTCTCGGTTGTTTGAAAATTCAATGCAAGTGGCTAAGGAGAGAGATTTGAAATTGATGAAGATCAATAAGATGGAGGATGAACAAGGTGATCTAAAGGCCAAGCTTGAAGAAGTTTCAAAAGTAGTTCCTCCTCCTACTTTATAGATTGAGGTACTAACTCAACTAGTGGCAGAGGCATTTGACAAGCCATCTAAGGATTTAGAAAAGGTAAGGCTTGATGTAGCCTTAAATATTTTGTTAGATGTTGTGCAACATAGGTTTGAGAAAATAAAGGACAAAATCGACCCATTCCATCAGTTAGTTGACATGTTGCATAAAGTAAATGAGAAAGTGAATGAGGCGGTGGCTTCTTTGGAGCCAATTTACAGTGTATGGTTAGGAAGGAACTCATTGTTTGAAAAGATTGATGCATTGCAGCCTCACAGGCTAGATCTCCCTAAGGTTGTTACTGAGGTTTATGAGAAGATAAGATTAGTCAGTGCCATCTCATGATTTTTCAAAGAAAAATCAAATCAAGTGAGGGCTAAGTTTTCCATGTTAGATAAGGATTATAAAAAATATTTTCCCTCTGTCTACAATGATGATGGAAGTGTAATAAGTGTGGATGAGTGGAAGTTAGGCATGGGCCAGATAATGATCAAACAGGAGGCCCTCCTCGATAATGATGGCTCTTTAGACATGAGCAATTGCAACAACATAATTGATAACCTGTTCAAGGTTGAGAATGATTGTGTAAAGTTTGTTGTAGATATTAAAGCCATCATTGACTCTATGTGGGATAGACAAGTTAAGTTGTTACAAGATTTGTAGGGGTATATTTGGCCCTCAAAAGATGATGTGGCAGTGTGGGATAGGAATACAAAGCAAAAGAAGAAGAAGCCAGCGGTCAAGGAACTAGAAGTAGAGGAAGAAGAGTGAACCACATTTGGCACTTGATCCTGGAAATAGGGAGAGCAGTTATCATACATAGAATGATGTAAGTTGGCCTGTATTGGTGGTCATCATTCATGCAAAAAATTCAAGTAACTACTCTGAAATATCCTCTGACATAGGTACCAGCTGTAAAGTTTCCATTTGTTGGGAAACTAGGCTCTATTTTGCTAGTTTTCTATCATCATTTTGTACTTTTGTTTGTAGTGTAAGTTGCTATCCTGGCTATCTGAAGCTTGTTGCATTGATTCTTTGAGGATTCCAAGATAGCTAGTGATATATATAGCATGTTTTCTACTTTTGCAAGGGTGGTGACTATTACTTTGTAAAGGAACTTCTGATAATAGAATTTTGTTCTACAATTCCCTGTCAAGAATGTACTAATACAGTTTATACATCAATACAATATACTGGAACTCCTTTGATTTTTATTTTTTCTTCACATATAGATGTTTGAATTCTTTTATGTATTAAATTGTTAGGCACTTTAATGCATTGTTTACAAGGTAGATATAGGGGTTAAACTTAAGTTTCTTTGAAGGGAAGAATAAATCTTAAGGGAGGTCTCTGGGAGTTTATTGTCCATGTATGAATTTGATAGAAGGGTTAGCAACTAGGAAAATGGAGTGTAAGGAACTTTATTTGAGTTCTGGGCTATTTGTTTTGATAATTTTTCTGTGGATGTAGAATTTTAACTTTGATGCCCTAGGATATGGCACTGGTATTAGCTTAATTTGCATGTGTTCACCATCAACAAATCAAATAATCTGTTCATTTTAAGTTTGTTGTTTATCTTGAAATGTATGATATATGTCAAGCCTATAAGTGACTATTGTAAAGCTTTATAGAAGCAATTCTAAAATGTACACCCAAATGAGTGTTAAACTCAAAGAGAAGAATGTTTTCTAACCTTAATACCTTAGTGTTTGGATTTTGTTAGATGCATCTATTGGGAATGCTAGAGTTTTGATTTCAAATGTTTCTGAATCCTTTTTTAAATCATCTACAAGTTTGACCACTAACAAAATTGGCAACTCTGTTGGATAACATACAGAAAATGTGCAATGGATAATTTGTGTTCATGCTAAATTGTCTATTGTCTTGTTGCAGACTAGTTTATAAATTTTCTATTCCCATTTGTTTGTGGGTCATGACTCTGAGCTTTGCGTTTACTAGTTACTGGTATTCATACTAAAAGTTAGTTGTATTTTGTTTAAACACGTCATGAGTCATCAAAGATTTCCTAGGTCATTTTTCAAAGATCATCCGGAGAGTAATGTGGGTGATGAAATCCACACACCTAGTAGGAAATAACAGTCTAGGAGATGTTTTTTCAACCCTAGTTCTCCTAGACCCTCTAAAGATAAAATCCCTACACCCATTCCTCATGAAGCCTCTTCTTCTTCTGATGACCCAAAAATTATTAGGAGAACCAAGCCTAGTGTCAATAATCCTTCTCAGGAAGAAGAAGTCACAAAGATAGGTTTTTTCCTTGCAAGAGAAACTCTAGATCAACTAGGGAAAACATCTACTACAGAAACTACCTCTTATGATTCAGAAAAGTTGAGAGAGGAAGTAATTGCTTTGAGGAAGAAAGATCATGAGCAATTGTTGGAAATTTCTACTAGGAGAAAGGTGGGGGAACAATAGATCTATGAATTACTAATGGAGAGAAAAGAGCTCATAAGGAAAACAAAGAATAATGAGATCTAGGCTATAAATCAAAATCAAAATGTTGAAGGTTTAGATAGTGAACTATTTGGTGATATGGAAGCCTTAAGAAAATAGGATGATGGTAGTAAACCTAATCCACAAAAAGATGAATTTGAAGGAACAGGTCATGTTCTTAGACAATTACATACATCAAAAATTAAGAGGACTGAAGATCTTAGAAATGCCCCAAGGGATATCTCTGATAAAGGAAAATAGAAGGTGGTTGGTATAAATATCAATGATCCTAAGAATAATGTTTTTGTTCATAGTACTATGTCCCAAGCAAGCCTGGAATTGGAAAAGGCTAGAAAGGTTAAGGAGGATTTGGCTCTCTAGCTTGAGAAGTTAGAATTGGAGGATGCAATAGATGAAAAGGAAGATAGCCTGCTTGTATGCTAATATGAATATGTCTGCTAGTAGCTCACCCCGTGTAACTTTAGGAACTATACCATTAAATTAGCCTTGAGGTAATATTCCCAATCCCATGTCTCAAATCCCAAAAAAAGTGCACCTAGACCAGTTTTAAATACCAATCCAGTAGCTCCAGTGACTACTAGTCCAATTGGGAATGTGCCTTTTCAAAATGTTGGAGTGGTACCTCATATCCCACCAAATTTCCAAAGAAGACCAATTCACTTGGATAGATATAAACCTTTGTTTTTTGATGGTATCCCTAATCAGCCTAATGTTATCCCAAATGAGGTCAGAGAGAAGATCCCCAAGTTCACTGGAAACAATGTTGTTTCATGTGAAGAGCATTTGAAATTCTTTATAGACAAAATTAATGACTATGAGATTGAACATGAGGATTTTGTAATGAAACTTTTTGTTCAGTCAATAATTGAAGATGTCAGGGATTGGTATAAGGTTTACTAGAGAATAGCATTGCATCATGGAATGAGTTTGTTATAAGCTTTAAGGAACAATATGCAGAACATGTTAATTCAAGCTACATGCTCAATGAGTTTAATAATATCAAAAAGCATCAAAATGAGAGCATGTTAGATTTTAATGGTAGATTCCAAAAGGCAATGTACAAATTGTTTTAAGTCTTGAGGTTAGATGATGTAGTTTGCTTGACCACATATTTTAATGCCTTGGATGGTAAGATGTCATATCTTTTGAGAGATAAGAGTCCTCATACTCTGAGAGATGCTTTTAAATTGGCTATAAATATTGAAAGCAAAAGGAAGGCATCTGGTCAGATGTATAAAAGAGATGAGGGTAGACTATGGAAAGAAACTAAGCCACATGCTGCGAAGCCAACAAAAGATGATAACAAGGTTGATAAATTAGCTACTATGGTTAAGGATCTCTCAACTAAAATAGAAAAGGGTGGGAGAAACTATCAAGATACTAGACCCCCTTATCAAAGGAAAGAAAAGTTCCCAAGGTTACAATATATGCCTTACAAGAAAAACTAGAAAGATGTGAAACCCGTCTTTGATAGTCATGAGACTCAAAAGGGAAGGGATATACCTAATCCTTTAAAGAAAAATACAACACACAATGTGGAAATCATTCCTTGGTGTGTGGCTTGTAATATGCCTCATTCACCTTTCCAGTGTGCTATGGCTTAGGCTTTAGAGGAAGAAGATTATAGTCCACTTGCAAGAGATTATGAAGAATCTGAAAAGCCTGTTGTTAACATGTTTACCACTGAGAAGGTGGAAGATTTTTTGTCTTCTGATGATGAAGAGATTTGTGCTGATGTTGATCAAAAAAGGAGGGTTATCCCTGGTTATGAGCAATAGATATTTACCCAATCTGATCACGACGAGTCTGATTCTGATATTTGTAAAACTAATATGGTCAAATCAGAGTTAGACAAGATTCAATGGAGAAAGCCCAGTGAAGAAGAAATTAGAACTATGACTGTGGCTGCTATTTCACAAGCTAGGTCCTCATACAATTTGAGGAGTAGAAGAGTGGATGTTGATCAAGGGGTACCAAGATCAATGTTTGTCAAAGATGACCTTTAAAATAAGGAGCCTTCTAAAAAAAACATTGCAAAGGGTAAAGGTGGGAATAATAGGAGAGAGGAACCTATTATTGAAAACAATTAGGAAGTTGTTACTGACAAGGTCAAGAAGAGGGTTGGTAGACTAAAAGATACTTTAGATCTTTCTACTAATCCCCCTACTTTTGACATTAGACATGCCTTGTCTCAAATGAAGGTCTCCATTCCTTTATTAGAAATGTTGAAAATCAAAGAGCATAAGATAGCATCTCTAGCTCTTATAAGTGAACAAGGAGTAGACCCTATTGTGTTAGAAAAGGGAAGTGCAATGGATAGACCCAAGACAACTAAAGATATTTCTGATGTATGTGTTGGAAACATTATGACACAAGAACCATCTTCCATTGACCCTTTCTATGTCACATTGATTGTCAACATTTTTTTGTTAAAAAATTGTATAATTGACTCTGGCACTATTGCTATTGTAATGCCCTATCATGTGATGAAAGAGTTGGGATTGCAAGTTGATACTTCCAATGGTAGGTGCTATGCCATGGATAATAGGGTAGTGCCTATTGTGGGAACCCTAGTTGGGATAGAAGTGAATATTGTTGCATTCCTTGAGGCCACATACAAAATGGATGTGGTTGTAGTTGATACTAAACCACATTATGGCATGCTTCTATCAAGACAGTGGGATGCTACAATTGGGGGGAAATTGCATTTGTATTTGTCATATGCCATTATTCCAATCAATGGAACATAAGTGAAGTTTTACAGGGAACCTCGTTCCTCAGTCAGGGTTGAGAAAGTTGCACCAGAGGATTTGAACTATTGTGTTGATATTGATATGGAGAACTTCATGGTTGAGGAGATTTTACCCCAAGTGAAGAACACTGATCCAATAGTGGAAGAATTGATGATACAGCAAGGTGGACTCTAGAAAATGTACTTTGATGGAGGATGTTCTAAAGGAAGATCAAGAGCTAATGTTTTTCTTATTTCCCCATTAGGTACTACCTTCAAGTACTCATTTATGTTAACTTTCCAATATACTAATAACACTATTGAGTACCAGGATTTGATAGTGGGTTTAGATGTTTCTATAAAAAATGGTATAAAATGCTTAAAATTCCATGGTGATTCCCAACTGATTATAGCCCAAATTAGATCTAAATATGCTGCTAAAGATGATAGACTAAAATTGTATAAGCATTCTATCTAGGATAGATTAGAATTCTTTGAAGCTTTCAATATACTTTGGGTTGAAAGGTCAAATAATATCATGGCTAATTTCCTTGCCAATGTTACCCTAAAAAATAATGATATCACATTAACTGGTGTATCAATGTTAGAAATCAAAAGTAGGTTTGCAGTGCCTGACAATGTGTATAATTTGAAATTCTTTGAGGATGACTTTTATATCCTTAAGTTTCTTCAAAATTTAGATCAATATGATGGGAAACAAATAGATTTCAATGCTTCATAGCATATTGTTGATGGAAAGGAATGTATTATGGGAATTGAGATTGTCCAATTGGCCTCAAATCATATACCTAAGGGATTAGTGGAATTAGAAGGCATGTTTAAGATAAATGATGGGTACATGTCTCAAAAGTATAATACCAAAATGGAGGACCTAGAGGAAATAAATTTGGGTTCAAAAACATCCCCTTAGATGGTATACATTAGAAAAAAGTTGAGTAGGGAAGTTAGGGAAAATTTTATAAGATTTTTGAAAAGGTACAAACATGTGTTTGCTTGGTCTTATGATGATCTTAAGGCTTACTAAGAAGATTTATTCCAACATGAGATCCCTCTAAAGAAGACACTAAACCTTTTAGGAAAAAATAGAGACCAATTAACCCCCTACTAGCCACAAAGATGCAAGATGAGTTAACAAAATTAAGAGATGCTAGGATTATTGAGCCTATTAGGCATTCCCCATGGGTCTCAAATCTTGTGCCAATTAGGAAAAATAATGGTGATATAAGACTCTATGTTGACTTTAGAATCTTGAATGTTGCTTCACTAAAAGATAATTATGGACTGCCAAATATGGAAGCTATGTTGCATAGGGTGATTGTTTGTGAGCTCTTGTCTATGATGGATGGTTTTAAAGGTTATAACCAAGTGTTAGTCAAAGAATCTAAACAATTCAAGACAACATTCACCACCCCATGGGGAACCTATGTGTATGTCCATATGCCTTTTGGTTTGAAAAATGCTGGAGCAACCTTCCAGAGGGAAATGTATGTTGCTTTTAAGGATTTGATTAATGCCCTTATGGTTTTGTCTCAAGATGATTTAACTGCATACTCTAAGAAGGTTGAGGATCACTATAACCATTTAGAGAAGGTCACTATCAAGGCTTTGGAGTTTGGTATCTCATTAAATCCCAAGAAGTGTCAATTTTCTGTAACTGAAAGAAAATTGCTTGGTCATATAGTGTCAAAAGAGGGAGTAAGAATTGATCCTGAGAGAGTAGTGGAAATCAAAAAGGTCCCTAACCCAAATAATATTAAAGGTGTATAGTATTTTTTAGGACAAATTAATTTTTTCAGGAGATTTATTGCTAATTTTGCAGAATTGGTCAAGCCCATAGTTAAGCACCTGAAGAAAGATGTAAAGTTTGATTGGAACTGTGAAGCCTAGCAAGCTTTTGAAAAGATCAAATAGGAAATCCAAGAGGCTCATGTCCTAATATCACCTAATTATTCTAAGCCTTTCTCTTTATTCTCCTTTTCATCTTTCCATACAATTGCAGCCATTCTATTACAAAAGGATGAAGAAGGATTTGAACATCCCATTACCTTCTTTAGTAAATCACTGCAATCTACTGAATTGAATTATGAACTAATGGAAAAGTAGGCATATGCACTAGTCAAAGTAGTCAAATATTTTAGACATTATCTTGTTTGTGCAAAAATTAATGCATATGTACCTCATGCAACAGTAAAGGACATTCTAGTCTAGAGTGAAGTCACTGGAAAAAGATGCAAAATGGATCAATAGGATCTAAGAATTTGATTTGGAGCCACATATTAGTAAGCTTGTAAGAGTTTTGGGACTTGCAAGGCTTATGATAGAAGAGAATATGGACCTTTTACAAGTAAATAATGTTTCCTTTGGTGGAGGAATAGTGACTAGTATTGAGATGCAACCATGGTACACAAATATTGTTCATTTTATTAAACATGCTACTTGCCCATAGGAGTTGAATGCTAATCAAAGGGGAAGCTTGAGATTGCAAGCTCAAAGGTATGTACTAATACAAGGTGATTTTTATTGGAAGGACAATGATGGAATATTGATTTTTTGTTTAGACAAACACCGATCTGAAAAGATTTTGAAAGAAATGCACTCTGGATTATGTGGAGGGCATCATTCAGCTCGGTCCATAGCTCATAAGATTTTAAGGGCTGGATAATATTGACTTGTATTGTTGAAAGACACTCATTCATTTTTCAAGAAGTGTGAGCCATGCTAGAGATTTTCAAAAAATTTAAAGTTCTCAGGTGCCTTTTTATTGAACCCTGTGGTTGCATAAGATCCCCTTTCTATGTGGGGGATGGATTTCATTGGAGAATTTGCTAAGAAGTCCAGTGGAGGACATAGTTACATTTTGGTGGCCACTGAATTTTTTACCAAATGGATTGAAGCCATCCCAAATTAAAGAGAAACCAATGTAGTTGTGACTAATTCTTTAATGAATAATATAATCACAAGGTTTTGCGTCCCCATCAAACTGGTTGTAGACAATGCCATGAGCTTTAGGTTACAGGAATTTACTGACTTCTGCTCAGAAATGGGAATAATTATATCATATTCATCCCCATACCATCCATAGGCCAATGGGTAGGTATAATCTAGTAATAAGAGTATTTTCTAGATCTTAAAGAAGACTCTGGAAAAGAACAAAAAGAGTTGGCATGCAAAATTAAAATTGGCATTGTGGGCAGATAGAATTGTTGAGAAGAAAGAAATAGCGAAATCCCCTTTTGCAATGGTTTATGGTGTTAAGTATAGACTTCCTATTGTTAGGAATGAATTCTGAAGTGTTTTGCACTCATTTAGTAGCAGTTGTTGTTGCATTCATGACTATGATTTTCATTGATGTCAACACAGTGTTTTATCGAAGACTTGCAGTGAAGCAGACAGTGTTTTGATTAGCGCATGTGGGATATTGTAGTTGAAGCTATGTGAAATTGAGGATATACTTTTTGATATGTTATATGTCTATGGTTAAGAGTGTAGATAGTAATTCTTTTATTCATGAAAGTTATGATCATTTTGGTGGAAGTAGTATTCAGGCAGTGTTCCTGAGTAGCGGTTTTGGCAATCAGATGATATCTCCTAATTGGGATGGAATCTAGCTTTGTGTAGTTAAAGGGAAGTTAGAGACACATTGATAGTGATTTTGATGATAGCACAAACTTAAAAGTCACACAAGTGAATATTTATTGTATTTGGAAGCTGACAGTTTTATGTAATTTTGGTATAGTGTGTGGAATATTTTATTTTGTAATTGTGTGCCAACTCATTTGTAATTATTTGAGTGTGGTATAAATGAAGGAATATTTTTCCTTGTTGTAAGATATATATAGAGTGAGATTTTTTTATTATGATGTTGTGAAAGTGAATTGTGAACGAAGACATGCAAAGTACAGAGATCTAAAGTAGAGATCTATTGTAGCAGTGAGTGCGGTTTGGCACAGTTAGAGAAAAGGTATCATATTATTCTATTGAATAATGCAAAGATTATCTAGACAATGAGTTCAATGATCTTACCCTAAAGCTATTTGGGTAGTGGGTCCTTCTATCTTCTATAACTCTTAACAGGGTTAGAATCTTTTAACAGGGATTCAAAATCTCCTAATAGGGATTTATATGTACTGAATGTATTTCATAAGAGTCCTAACAGAGTCCATCCTTTCACAAGGAATATTCATATTATTTAATCTTTTTTGGGCATCATTCCCACCAGGGTTTACTCTTTGATCAAGAGGTTCCCTAGTCAACATATCTTGTGTTATTGTGTAATTGTGTATGAATATCTTTCTATGGTTGGTAATTATATTGCTTACATGGTTTAATGCTATTGAAGATGATAAAAGTTATAATTATTTGATAATTGATTCACCCCCCCCCCCCTCTTATTTATCTTGGTGGACTTTAATTTATAACAATTGGTATTAGAGTAGCAGGTCCTTGAAAGAGAAGTTTAACAGCTTAAGGAGATCCATGGTGAATTTCAGGAAAGAAAGCCCTAAGTTTGATGGAGTAAATTTTGGCAGCTAGAAAGAAAAGATGAAGACACATCTACTATGTTTAGAACCAGGTTATTGGTTGAATACAAAGAATGATAAGATGATCATTGAAGAAGATGATCTTGAGACATGCTCTAATGATGAGATAGATCTATTCATGTGTAACATACTTGCAAGAGAAGCACTTTTGACAACACTTCCAGAGAATGAATATAGTTAGGTAAAATGTTTGAAAAAGTCTCATGAAATTTAGAAAGCTTTAAACTCTACTTTTGAAGGTGATGAACATGCAAAAAGATTTAGATTACATAATTGGATATGTGCATTTAAAGATATAAGAATGTTGCAAGATGAATCTGTTAGAAGCTATATTGGTAGAATGTCAGAAATTGTTGCAGGGATAAAATCTTGTGGAGGAAAAAAGACAAAGAATCAACTGATATAGAAAATTCTAAGGACATTGACTCTTGTATTTAAGTAGAAAACATAGATGATTGAACAAATTATACCTTGTACTATGAACTTTACAAGAGAGAGTCTTCTTTGAAGATTGGAAGCAGCAGAGATGAACCTGAGGTTATCAGGAGACTTACCTAGAATGGAGACAACATTCAGTGCTCTTAGTATTTTCCCTACATTATCAAGAAGCATCAGTGTGAGTGGAGATTATGCTTGCAGCAGTAGATCTAGAAATGAAGAAGACAAGAAGATTGAAGAAGGTATTGCCTTGCTTGTGAAAAGAGAACCAGATGGTAAGAAAATTTTTAAATGTTGGACTTGTCAAGAATATGGTCATTTTGCATCTAAATGTCCTAAGAGAGTAAAGAAGTACAAAAATAATAACAAGCCTAGAAGATCTAAGAAATGTTACTATGCTAATGATGAAGAACTTGAAGCTATTATTGAAAGAATTTTAAGTGAAAGTGATACTAAGAATAATGATGAAATAGGATTTGTAGCAATTAAAGAAGAAAATTTTGAAACTAATGTTAAGGAAGAAAAAGCCTTAGTTTCCCAAGTTGAAAAGAAATTTGATTGGATTATAGACAGTGGTTGTTCACATCATATGACTGGTGATATGAAAAAGTTCATAAAGTTTAACAATTATTATGGAGGAGTTGTTAGAGTTGGTAACAATGCACCTTGTTTGATTAAAGGTATAGGATCTATTACTCTTGATGGAAAGACAAATTCTGATGATGTTTAATTTGTGGATGGATTGAAACATAATATTTTGAGTGTTGGATAGTTAGTTGATAAGGGATATCAAGTTTGGTTTACTGAGAAAACTTGTGTGATAAAGGATAAAGATGGAAATCTAATTAGAAATGGATCTAGAACCAGAGGTAATGTATTTTAGTTGAATCCTACTGAGATGACATGTTTGATTACAAAGATTGATGACAATTAGTTATGGCATAGAACGTTTTGTCATATAAAATTTGATAATATTGTGAAAGTGAGTACTACACTTCTAGTAAGGGATTTGCCTAAAATTATGAAGCCTACTACCATGATTTGCAAAGAATGTGTGATGGCCAACCAGAAGAGAAGTTCTTTTCCTAGTAAGAAGTTCACATCAGCAAAGAAGTTGGAGATTGTTCATATAGACTTGAGCAGTCCTACCAGGACTAGAGGATTCTATGGAGAAAGGTATTTTATGATTCTTGTTGATGATTTTATAAGAATGATGTGGATTGCATTTATGAAGAAAAATATGAAGCATTTGATAAGTTTAAGATCATTAAGAAAAAAGTTGAGAATGAATATGGAATGAAGATTAAATGTTTGAGATCTGATAGAGGTGGTGAATTTACTTCTAGAGAGTTTAACACTTTTTGTGAAGTGAATGGTATTAAGAGATAGTTTTCAGCCCCTAGAGCACCTGAAAAAATGGTATTGCAGAAAGAAGAAACAAATCAATGACTGAAGCAGCAAGAGCTATGTTATTTGAGAATGATTTAGTGAAGACATTTTGGAGAGAAGCAGTGAATAAAACAGTATATACAATGAATAGAATACAAATTAGAGCAGACACAGATAATACACCTTATGAATTATGTGAATTTTTGAATGAAATTCATGTTGAAGAAACTAGAGAGGAATCTAGAGAAGAATCTATAGTTGAAGCAAGATTTGAGACTATGACACTGAACAACTATTTATCAAGACATCATCCTGTTGAACAAGTTATTGGAAGTTTGGACAGAGGAGTTTTGACTTGGAATAAGGTACATTTATGTTTGATTTCCCAAATTGAACCTAAATCTACTAGTGAAGCTTGTGAAGATGAACATTGGATTAAGGCTATGAGAGAAGAACTAGATTAGATAGAAAAGAATAAGACATGGGAATTGGTCCCTTGACCTAAAGACAAGAATGTAATTGGAACTAAATGGGTATTCAAAAACAAGATGAATGAACAAGGAGACGTTGTAAGAAACAAAGCAAGATTGGTATGTAAGGGATACTCATAGCAAGAAAGAATTGACTATGAAGAAACTTTTGCACCAGTAGCAAGAATTGAAATGTAAGAATGTTTTTGGTCTATGCATCTTTTAAGAAATTCAAATTGTATTAGATGGATGTGAAATCGGCATTTCTGAATGGAGAATTGGAAGAAGAAGTCTACATTGGGTAGCCTGAAGGTTTTGCTTTGACTCAAGAAGGAGACATGGTATGTAAACTAAAGAAAGCATTATATGGACTGAAGCAAGCACCTAGAACTTGGTATGCAAGACTGGATAAGTATTTATTAAACTTTGGATTTTCTAAAGAAACAGTTGATAGCAATCTATACACAAAAGAAATTGAAAATGGTTTGTTGATTATAGTTATTTTTGTTGATGACATTATTTTTGGAGGAGAAGATGAGGCTAGTGACAAATTTGCTGATGAAATGAAGACTGAATTTGAAATGAGTATTATTGATGAGATGAAATACTTTTTGGGATTACAGATAACACAAAACAATGATGGTATCTTTGTAAGTCGGACAAAGTACTTGAATGATTTATTGAAAATATTTGGAATGGAGGACTGTAAACTAGTTGGAACACCTATGGTAACTGGACATAAGCTATCTAGCATAGATGAAACACTGATAGTTGAGCAGAAGAAATATAGATCCATGATTGGAGGATTGCTGTCCATTCCGGTGCATGCAAAAGAGCTACACGCTACCCCTACAGGCACATGGTTTCTACTCAGGGCACCCCTTCGTGGGCAAAGATTAGAAACTATGATCTATGGGTGGGGTGTATGTTTCCCGATGATGTTCCATTTCTCTTTGCAGTACCACATCCAGCTTACAGTGTGTCGTCTATTAAGGAACAGGGCATAAGCATGCATACCACCATTCTACCCTCTACTCTTGGAAACAATACAGATAGTCCCATACTCTCTACAGCGCCCCCACTTCATCAGCATTTCTCTTTTCTATAGTTTACTAGTGCTATCTATATTATGTATACCTATCATGGCATTTATCTCCTCTTTTAACTTAAACATGGCACCTTTGAACATTGATGGATCTCTCCCCCCCCCAATAATAAGTTTAGCACACATGTCCCAGCATAGCCTTGTGACACATACTAGACTAGATATAGCACATTCAATTGGAATTGTAGTAAGATTTCAAGCTGAACCTAGAGAACCACATTATGCAGTAGTAAAGACGATACTGAGATATTTAAGAGGCACAATGGACTATGGATTATGGTATGAAAAATCTGATGATTTTACCCTATGTGCATATACAGATGTTGATTGGGGAGGCAATGTTGATGATAAGAAAAGCACCAGTGGAGGAGCATTTTTTCTTGGAGGAAGATTAGTTTCTTGGCTATGCAAGAAGAAGAATTGTATTTCACAGAGCAGAGCAGAAGCAGAGTATGTAGCAACAACAAACAATTGTAACCAGATAATTTGGATGAAGTAGATGCTGAAGGATATTGGAATTAAATTTGTCAAACCTATTGTTATACATTGTGACAACACCAGTACAGTCAGTATGTCTAAGAATCCTGTACTACATTCTAAGACAAAACATATAGAGATCAAGTATCATGTTGTAAGAGAGAAAGTTGCTGAGAAAGAAGTTAGACTGGAGTACATAAGCACAAAGGAACAAATAGCAGACATATTTACAAAGCCTTTGCCTAAGGATACATTTGAGTATCTGAGAGGTATGCTTGGGGTTATGCCCCAGCCTACTTTTGAGTAATGATGTAGTTGGTTGCTTCCATCCAGTAATATCTGAGCCCTATCTTTCTTTTGGACTGGATGTTGGTACTTCCTCTATGGGGGAATATGTGTATCTGAGCTGAGTCATGAGGACTCTAGTAAATGTATTTTTTCTTCTAAATAGTGTCTCTTGACATTGAGTTGTTGTTAACATAGTGATGAAATTTTTGTTGTTGATGTCAATGGGGGAGAAGTATGCATGAAAAAAAATATGAGAAAAACAATATGAAAGAACTGAACAGGATAATGAAGAAAGATTTGATTGATGAAGAGGATTCGAAGAAGCAGTGTTGCAGTATTGGATTTTTGGAACATAGGATGTTTTTCATCTATGTTGCCATCAATGCCAATGGGGGAGATTTTTAAGAATGAATGCTAAAGTGTTTTTTACCCATTCTGTAGTAGTAGTTGTTGCATTCATGACTATGATTGTCATTGATGTCAACACAGTGTTTTACAGAAGACTTGTAGAGAAGAAGAGAGTGTTTTGATTAGTGCATGTGGGATATTGTAGTTTGAGCTATGTGAAATTAAGGATATACTCTTTGATATTTTATATGTCTATGGTTAAGAGCGCAGATAGTAATTCTTTTATTCATGAAAGTTATGATCATTTTGGTGGAAGCAGTATTTAGGCAGTGTTCCTGAGTAGCGGTTTTGGCAATCGGATGATATCTCCTAATCAGGATGGAATCTAGCTTTGTGTAGTTAAAGGGAAGTTAGAGACACATTGATAGTGATTTGGATGATAGTGTAAACTTTGAAGTCACATGAATGAAGATTTATTGTATTTGGAAGCCGACAGTTTATGTAATTTTGGTATAGCATGTGGAATATTTTATTTTGTAATTATGTACCGACTCATTTGTAATTATTTGAGTGTGGTATAAAGGAAGGAATTTTTTTTCTTGTTGTAAGATATAGATAGAGTGAGAGTGGTTGATTATGAAGTTGTGAAAGTGAATTGTGAACGAAGACATGCGAAGTACAGAGATTTGAAGTTGAGATCTATCGTAGCAGTGAGTGCGGTTTGGCACAGTCAGAGAAAAGGTATCATATTATTCTATTGAATAATGCAAAGATTATTTGGATAGTGAGTTCAGTGATCTTACCCTAAAGCTATTTGGGTAGTGGGTCCTTCTATCTTCTATAACTCTTAACAGGGTTAGAATCTTTTAACAGAGATTCAAAATCTCCTAATAGGGATTTATATGTATTGAATGTATTTCATAAGAGTCCTAATAGAGTCCATCCTTTCACAAGGAATATTAATATTAGTGCATCTTTTGTGGGCATCATTCCCACCGGGGTTTACTCTTTGATCAAGAGGTTCCCTAGTCAACATATCTTGTGTTATTATGTAATTGTGTATGAATATCTTTCTATGGTTGGTAATTATATTGCTTACATGGTTTAATGCTGTTGAGGATGATAAAATTTATAATTATTTGATAAATGATTCACCCCCCCCCTCTCAGTTATCTTGGTGGCATTTACTTTCTAACACCTATAAATAATTTGTTACCTATCTACCAATTCATACGAGAGGAAGGTATGGAAATCAATGATCTAATGCAAAACTGGATGATTTAATTAGTTGAACTGAATGAAATTAGAAGGGAAGGTCAAAAAGAAAATGTGAAGTTGCAACAAAAGATGAAGTATCTTTTTGAGAAGAGAGCTAGTATTAGAAAGTTCCAGCCTGGTGATATGGTTCTTCAATGGAATGCTAGGGCTAAAGATAAAGGTAAGCATACAAAAATTGAATCCCTATGGTTAGGCCCTTTTATTATTCATCAAATTGATGGGAAGGATTCATATTTCTTAAGAAATTTGGATGGTGAGGAATAGGTATTGCTAGTGCATGGGCAATTCCTAAAATATTTCTTCAATTGATTCTCATTCTTTCCATGCACAATAGCTTTTGTATATATGTATAGGTGTTTTTTTTCTATTGTGTTTTTTTTTCTTGCTTTAGGTTAGGGTTTTGAGGTCTTCCACCTAGAGATTCATGATTACTTGCTATGAACTTGCATTCAACCATCCTTAGATAGAGCCACTATTGGGTATATTTCTATTTTTCTAAGAATTTTTCTTCAGGTCATTGTTCTATTTCTCTGCAAATGTCTTTGTTCATTCTAGGGTTTAAAATTTTACAAAATCAGTCATGCTTATGCTTGTCAACCCTTTCCTTAGGTCTTTTTTCCCTTGGTAGGTCTAATTGTTCATGCATTTCTTGAGTTTTCCCTACTTCTTATATTTTTGTGTTATCTTTTTGGCCACTTAAGATTTGCAATTGTCCACGTGATCATTTTTTTCCTTAAGTGTTTGATGAATCGTGAAATATTGTTCTATGTTACCCTTTTATTCACCGAACTAGCGACTGTGTGTTAGACTCTTGTTAAGTTTTCCTTTGGTTTCTGAATCTCCCAGTTCTAGCCATGGTTAGTCTTTCTTTCAAAAAATTGGTGACTGTGTGTTCTCCTATTCAATTAATCTTTGGCAGTTTTCTCTTGACATTCAGTGACTTGGCATGGCGGTTATCTCTTAATTGCTGAATTAGGTGGTCAGGCTCTAAGTTTTTTAGTGACTCAGCAGGGACCATTGATCATCTTTGGGATCAATGGTGGTGTCTTAATCTCACAATGAATGGGGCCTACAACAAGTTATTTAGTGATTCAGCAATTGAGTCATTATCTCCTATTCACTAAGTTTGGTAGCTCTGACAAAGTAATTTGGCAAAGTCTATTAAAAGGTGAAATTTTATTTGTTTGCTAGATCTCAGAAAAAATGGAAAAGTTCCAGATCATTTGATGACTCAATGAATAAGGAATTCACATAGTCTCATAATCAGTTAGCAAAGCCCTAAGTTATTCACTGATTTAGAGAACAAAGAAATGGTAAAGTTATATTTCCCTCCATCACTCAATCTCTGAATAAAATGATTAATGTTTCAAACTTTGGGAGATTCAGTGAATACTATATTCATTGAATCTCATGATTAAATGATAATGGTTTAAAAGATTAAGCAACTCAGCGATAGCTACTGATTTCTTTCAAGGTCTACGGTTAGCGCTTAATCTCAAAATGTAACCCAAGTTATGAAAATTATTCAGCAATTGGGAGATTAAAGTTGTTCACCCAATCTCCAAATGAGACCATGGTTAAGTATTTCTTTCAGAGAATATGAGATTCCTTTGTTTGCTGAATTGTGGGATAAATCAAGAGTTAAGCAAGGCAGTCAAAGATTAAGAGATGGTGTTGGTTGCTGGATCTCCAAATAAGACTGTGGTCAAGGTTTCAAGTGCACGAGGTTAAGAAAGGCTTTGTTTGCTAGATCTCAAAATGAATTGTGAGTTAAGAAAATGCTTGCAAGAACTAGCGAAGTCTTTGGTTTCTCATTCTCCAAATTAAACCATGGTTGAGCCAAGTGTTCTGAGAACTGGAGTGTGCTTCTAGTCGCCCATTCTCTAAATTGCAGCCAAGATATGATGGGTTTCAAAGGTTAATCTGAGGACCATTGATCATCTTTGGCATCAATGGTGGTCGCTGAATTTCCAAGTTAAGTCAAAAGTTAGAAAATCATTCTGAGATCCATAGAATGGCTTTGTCACTGAATCTCCAAGCTTAACCCGGGATTAACATTTCTTTCAGAGATCGTGAGAGCCTTTTTTTGTTGGATCTCTGAATCAAATTTGGTTAAGTGTTCATTAATAAAGAGTGATGATAGTCATTGCTACATGGAAAAGTACTTTGCTGAGTTGGAAAAAAGTCAAAATTCATCCAATCAGAGTTAACCGAGGTTTTTTTTATCATTAAATGAGGGTTTTAAAGATAAAGTAGTGATCATTGCTTTTACGCTTTATTTCTAAGTTTTTAAATCAACCTATCCACTTCCACACCATGATTAGCCTTCATTTTAAGTTGGTAATATGCAGAATTCAATGCATAAGTGACCGAGCCTTGATTTCTAATGATTTTGGCAATTGTACGCATTCAATTCTTGATGATATATAGAGAGGACTCCATTGCTTTCTGTGCTTGAAGTTTTTTGAAGATAGTTTTGATTGCTAGTGCAAAGGAAGTAAGTGAGAAGTGAAAATAAGTTGCAGAGATGAGAAACATTGATATTCCAAGATAAGTCAACCAGAGACAAGCATTGCGTCATCCAATGGAGGGACAAAAGAATAGAGTGGTTAAGAGAAGGAGAAGCCCAATTATTTAGATGAGTTTATCAAATTGCTTCTCGGGTCCAACCAGAACAAGAAAGCTATTGATATGGCTTTCAAGGATATAATGGAGAATTAAAAAGACCATATCAATCCTCTTGGTTCAGCTTACACAATATTTACTTACTTTTACAATAATAGGCATAAAGCTATACCAATTTGCAATGCTTGGGCTTTGGAGATGGAAAAATTAATTGTGCTAGATGTTTTCTTAGATGTAGACTTAATCATTGAGTTGGCTAGATTATATGGCTCAATTTATAAGACAATCAGAAAGGATGACCAGTCAACCTTAGTTACCTTGGATAAGGGGTCATTCATGAAGGCTTTTGATTTCTTTTCTTCCTCCTTTATTGAGATAGACTTGAGGAAAGAAAGGGAAAAGTACGCGAGTCATGTAGGCTCAGTAAAATGTGAAATGTTTAGGCACATCCCAAAATAGGTTAAATACATAGCTCCTCTCCATACAAGCATGAATACCCCATATGAGTTCAAATCCCTCAACTTCTATATGAAGTTTTTGTGTCATGGGTTGTGTAGAGTTCTATGAATAGATGGAGATGAAGAGAAACTATCTATTGACTTGCTGATGATAATTCTAGATATTCAAAATTCCCTTGCCAACACTAATTATGACTACATCTAGTATGTAATTGATAGAATGCATGAGGGTTTGATGGTTGTCAAAGAAAATAAGAAGCCCATTAGGTTCATGCACTACTCCCTCCTGATGCATTTGATTTTATTTTTCAATGTCAATATTTTGGATGCAAGGATGCTAAAGCTTAGGCTCACATTTGAAGGCCATCCTAATGTAGTGTAGTATTGGTTGAGGGTGTTGGATTACACTTCTAATGAGTGTGATCTTTGCATTTTCCAAAATTAATTTGTTTTTCCAAATCTGCAGTTGTTGGGGACAAATGTGGTAAGTTTACAAGCCAAGTTTTTTTAGCTTTTAAGGCCCATGAAGTATGAAGACAAATGGAAAGGGAATCACAATTGGGGTCTATTTCTACCTAGGAGAGAATTTCACAGTCATTAGAGTATATGGTTGCCCCCAATCCTCACATCTTCTTGCAAGGTTTTCTCTGTTAGAGTTCATATGGAAATTGATTTGGACTGATAAGGAGCATTTGGCACCTCATAGGAAGGGCACCTTCACGCCAAGGCAATTCAGGATAGATAGTTTCCTAATTGGAAAGAGGACATTGCCACAACTTAGTAGTTGGCTCAACCACTTCAAAATGATTTTTGGTACTTGCATGTATATTGATCTTGAGGATTTCATCAAAACTACCAAGATGGCATTGATTCCCAATATTGGGACGATAAGGGAACATGAGGGTTGTGATGAGGAAGATGTGATAAGGAACATCTTAGAAAAATATGATGTTGGTAGGAGGTGGACCAAATAATTTGATTTGTTAAGATTGGAGACCCAAATCAAAGAAGAAAAAATTACTTTTGGAGGGTTTTTCCATGATCTTCCTTACTTGAAAAGGATGGAAAGAATGATTCAAATGTGTGGCCCTCTATCTAGTCAAATGGAAGGGATGCTTGAGGAGAAATTAGATGTGAAAAAGGACTATTCCTCCTCAGGTTGTGAGGAATATACTGATGAATCATAGGAGGGTGATAGGCCACCTCAAACCAAGGACTCACCTATCATTGACTTGACTCAAGATCAACCAGAAGAAATAGATACCTCAGAGTCACCATTGAAGAAACAAAAACTTGAGGTGGGTGAACCTTCTAAGGACAAGAAACATAAAAGGATGATAGATAGAGCTTCTGCTCTAGTACCTGGTGACCGAGCCTATCATCACTAGTTGAGAAAAGCTATAAGAGAGGGCAAGAAGGTAGTGTCCAAAGAGGAAGAGGAATTGCCTCTATTGCTAGGAAAAGATGAAAGAGAATTGTATCAGGAGGAATAACTTAGTGATGACCAGCTCATTAAAAGTGATGAATTCAGGAACTTGCTCATTTGGAAGAAATCATAGGAGGTTGCTAAGGCTCTACCAGAGGGAATGAAAACAAGTGAGGAGACCATGAGGGCTCTAACTTCCTATGACCCTAGCCTTGAGAATATTATTATTAATGAGGCCAAACAAATGGTGAAATCAAGTAGAATTCTCTTGACTCCTAGATGGGATCTAACTTTGGCTTTCATCATAGATCAG
The DNA here is from genome assembly GCA_027943335.1 of Chamaecyparis obtusa. Lineage (NCBI taxonomy): Eukaryota > Viridiplantae > Streptophyta > Pinopsida > Cupressales > Cupressaceae > Chamaecyparis > Chamaecyparis obtusa. The sequence continues at coordinate 537,954 of BSBK01009118.1, forward strand.
ATTAGAAAGAAGCCAGAGGGTATCCTATCTTATGTGGTGCACATTGGAGACATGATAAGGGGAAGTGGCTATGATTCTAAATCCCGGGTTGTTGCAATGTGGTCTCTTGACCCTAGGACTCAAAATCCTTCTCTGGTGGGCATTTAAGATAAAATGGAAGGAGATAAGATTATCTGGACTATCTAGAATACCACTGATCTTGAGGTGTCTAAGGTTGTGACACATTTTTCTCACCTCAATGAAGCAAAGATAGCCCAATTGGTGGGCAGATATGCTCAGTTGTTTGAAAATTCAATGCAACTGGCTAAGGACATATATTTGAAATTGATGAGGATCAAGAAGATGGAGGATGAACTAGGTGATGTAAAGGCCAAGCTTGAAGAAGCTTGAAAAGAAGTTCCTCCTCCTACTTTATAGATTGAGGCAAAAACTCAACTAGTGGAAGAGACATCTGACAAGCCATATGAGGATTTAGGAAAGGTAAGGCTTGATGTAGCCTTAAAGATTTTTTCAGATGTTGTGAAACATAGGTTTGAGAAAATAAAGGACAAAATGGACTCAGTCCATTAGTCAGTTGACATGCTGCATAAAATAAATGAGAAAGTTAATGAGGTGATGGCTTCCTTGGAGCCAATTTATAGTGTATGGTTAGGAAGGAACTCTTTGTTTGAAAAGCTTGATGCATTTCAGCCTCACAGGCCAAATCTCCCTGAGGTCGTTACCGAGGTTTATGAGAAGATAAGATTAGTCAGTGCCACCTTGAGCTTTTTCAAAGGAAAATGAAATCAAGTGAGGGCTAAGTTGGCCATGTTTGATAAGGATTATAGAAAATATTTTATCTCTGTCTAAAATGATGATGGAAGTGTAATAAGTGTGGATGAGTGGAAGTTAGGCATGAGCTAGATAATGATCAAACAGGAGGCCTTCCTCAGCAATGATGGTTCTTTAGACATGAGTAGTTGCAACAAGATAATTGATAACCTATTCAAGGTTGATAATGATATGTAAAGTTTGCTGCAAATATTAAAGCCATCACTGACTCCAGGTGGGATAGACAAGTTAAGTTGTTACAAGATTTGCAGGGGTATATTTGGCCCACAAAAGATGATGTGGCAGTGTGGGATAGGAATACAAAGAAAAAGAAGAAGAAGCTAGTTGTTGAGGGGCTAGAAGCAGAGGAAGAAGAGTGAACTAGATTTGGCACCTGATCTTGAAAATAGGGAGCGGAGTTATCATACATAGAATGATGTAAGTTCTCTGAAATATCCTCGGACAAAGGTGCCTGCTGTAAAGTTTCCATTTGTTGGGAAACTGCTTTCTATTTTGCTAGTTTTCTGTCATCTTTTTGTACTTTTGTCTGTAGTGCAAGTCACTATCCTAGTTATTCAAATATTTTTTCATCCTTTCTTTGAGGATTCCAAGATAGCCATTGATATATATACCATGTTTTCTACTTTTTCAAGGGTGGTGAATGCTACTTTGTAAAGGAAGTTCTGATAATAGCATTTTGTCCTACAATTCTCTGCCAAGAATGTACTGATACAGTTTATACATCAATATAATATAATGGAACTCCTTCTCTTATTTTTTTGTCTTCACATATGGATGTTTGAATTCTTTTATGTATTAAATTGGTAGGCACTTTAATGCATTGTTTGCAAGGTAGATATAGGGGTTAAAATTAAGTTTCTTTCAAGGGAAGAATAAAGTTGAAGAGAGGTCTCTGGGAATTTATTATCCATGTATGAATTTGATAGTAGGGTTAGCAACTAGGAAAATGGAGTGTAAGGAACTTTATTTGAGTTTTGAGCTATTTATTTTGATAAGTTTTCTATTGATGTAGAATTTTGATCCTGACGCCTGTTGGAAATTTGGATGAGGTATGTACATGGATGTTGTCATTATGGAAACATATGTTCCCTATGAAGATCACATAAGCTGGAAAGTAAGTATGGAAGATCGCAGACTAAAATTGTCTAAGTATGAAACAGTGTTTTTGACAGAGCACCCGATACAATTTATTTTGACGATGTTCACTGGAGCATGATCAGAGTTTACATAGTTGAACATAGACTCTATGGTGTCTAAGGATACCTCATCTCAATGTGCAAAATAGTACAGCTAGTACGAACAAAGTTATGATTGTTTTACCGATGACAAAGTATAGCCGACAGAGCAATTTTGAAGGCATAACTAGTAAATGAATTAAGGGATTATTTTTCTTGTCAAAATAATGACGTAATATTATAAAGAGCCAACATCCTAGATGTTTACTCTTGGATAAAGATGTGGAAGCTGACTGGAGAAAGATATTGTGTTTGTATCTTGTATAAATATTGTAATGTACCGAACATACTTGAAATGTAACTTGTGATAGTTGTATATTGTGATAGCGGTGAAAGTTGTTGATGCGAAGTTGTAAGCAGTACCATATTGTAATTAGTAAACATTTGTATTACTTGTTTGGGCAATGAGCTCATCTAGTAATCAGGTTTTGTATCTACAACTCCTAATAGGGTTGAGGCTTTTAACAAGGCCTATAGTCCCTTAACCAGGACTAAAACACTATATGATTGTAATAGACTCCTAATAGGGTCAACATCCTTAATAGGATATCTTTTGATTAGTGGATCTTTGTGGGTACCATCCCCACTAGGGTTTTCCCTTGGATAGGGTTTCCTCGAGAACATATCATGTGTTATGAGTTCTTTACATTTACTATTATGTATGCTATTTAGTCTCTTATGCTTTAAAGTAATCTGTTATATCGATAAGTGGGAAAAAGTAAAAGTTTGTGAAATACTAATTCACCCCCCCCTCTCATTATTTCCTATTTCTAACAATTGGTATCAGAGCACAGTTACTCAGAAAAGGAACTCAAGGAAAGCCTAGCAGCTTGAGTAAGATCTCTATGGATATGGATCAGTTATGGAAGAATCTTGAAGAAGCTCTTGAACAAATTGATATCCTTACTGATGAAAGAAACACTCTAAAAAGAAAGTATGATGATGCAAAGAATCTTATTGACAAATTGAAAGGCAGGATAGAAGATCTGAAATCTGAGAAGGAATCCAAAATTTTTGTTGAAGATTGTGATGATTTAGAAAAAGAAAATGTGATCCTTAAACATGAATTGAAAATAGAAAATTTGAACTTAGCTTGAAAGATGGAAATGACAATCTGAGATTTGAGAACGAAAGTTTCAAGAATGAGAATGAAGATCTGAAATCTAAACTTGGCAAGGTAACATCTGAATTTGATAAAGTCAAATTGCAGTATGATGAACTTGAGAAATACAACAAGATTGTGAAAGGTGAATTGACTCAATCCAAACAACAACTTGAGAGGCTATATTCAAACAGTGAAAAGATTAATGAGAAAGTATCTTATGGAAAACCATTCTATGACAAAACTGGTCTTGGATTTAACATATTGAAGATAGTTAGTGAAAGCAAGAAACCAGATTTGAATGTATGTGAAAGCAGTGAAGAAAAGAAGTTAGATAAGAACAAATCTAAAGATGCACCTAAGCAAGAAGAATCACTGAAGCAAGAAGATGCACTGAAGCAAGAAGAACCACCAAAGAAAGATGAACCATCCAAAGGTATGCAAAGAGAATTCAAAGGTAGATGTTTTGCTTGTAATACTATTGGTCATATGAAGAGAGATTGTACAGGTAAACAATTCAAACCTCTTAATGGATATTATTATAATTGTCAAGATTTTGGAAATAGAGCTATTGAATATAGAAGATCTAAACTTATTGAGAATAATTACAATAGTAGAATGCCTAGAAATACTAACAATGCAGATCAAAGATCAACTGAAGACATGAAAAGAGGAAATGTAATAGTATGTTATAGATGCAACAAAACTGGACATATTGCTAGAAATTGTAGGACACAAATCAATCAGCAAGCACCTAGATATGGAACCAATAGAATCATTTGTCAGATATGTAACAAGATTGGACAGACAACAAGATTTTATAGAATGAACAATGGAGGTTATCATCATAACCCTAACCTTAGAAACTATGCAAGAAGGAATGAAAATGTAGGAAACAAAGAGAAAGGTTGTTGTAGCAATGAAGATGAAGTAAAATTTGTTAAAGGAATAGATCAAGGAGGTATATTTAGCACTGAAGGTAATCAGGAAGGTAATGTATCTAATGGTAAGAATGAGTCTTTACCTAACCCTTCTTTAAGCACTTAAATTATGAAAAATTTTGTAGTTTAGGAACTTAGAATTAGTGTAGAATTAGATTTTGAACCAGTTAAGTTTTGCCTAGTTAGATGAAGGTTTGTTATGTTATACTAATGCTATGGTTAAGTGCGTAAAAAGAAATGTTGTGTTTTGCGAGGTCACAAGAAGATTTATGGTTGTAGGTTTATAGAATCAACTTTTTAGCATTTTAGTGGCAAAAGAATTGAATGTGATGTCAGATCGAGTAAATGCTAAGTATTAAAAGATTGAAATCAAATTTATTGTGATTATCAAGCGATTAGAAGTGATTTGGAGAGTGAAGAAAGAAGTTTGGAAGTGATTTGCAGAAGTTTGAAGCATCGATCCAGTGAAAGCCCTAATTTTGTGAATTTAAGGTATTTATTCGACTAAGATCTTGAATCAGTTCAAGTAATCATATATAATCATGGATGTGTCATTGATTCACAACATTAAGGATAAGAACAAACCTAGAACTAAGAAAGATCTAGCTGAACCCTTAGAAAGAGATGCTAGTTTAGCTTTATCATCCATACCAGACGGAGTTCTTCATTTAGAGAATGTTAAAAGTTATCTTGGATGCAAATATGAAACCCTAAGGGAGAGTAATTTTAATGGTGAATATAAAAAATTATACAATAAGGATATGTTAGTGAAACAAGGTTATGAACATCTAGAAAACAATGAAATCATTGAGTACTCTATGAAATATGAATTTGATGATGAGGAGTGTACTAAGATCATTTTGAGTAGGATACATAATGGTAAATTTTGGTTAGAAGATAGAGTTATTGACATAACTGTAGACCTAATTCATGATGTGACTGGAGTATCAAAAGTTGGTGCAATTCCACTGAATGAGAAAAATATGAGAAAGATTGTGATTGATAACAACGGTTCAATATACAATGGCAAAGGTATAGTCATTATTAAGATTAAGCAAGATGATGTAAGATACTTATGTAAGATTTTGACAACAAAATTATGTGGAAGTTCTAAAGAAGATGATATGTCAGCAGGTATGGTACACATTACTTATTTGATATGTGTGTGGAGAAGAAGCCTATGGATATGTGTGAAATTTTGAGAATACAGTTGTTTGAGCATTTGGAAAAGATAAAGAAAGATAAATACACTCACTTTAGATTTTCCTCATTGGTTACTTACATGTTCTTCCACTTTCTAAGAAGATTTCCTTACACTATTGATTGGAATGATGGTGAGAATACTATGGAAAGAATCAATAAAGTTTACATGAAACATCTTATTGAGAAGGTTAACGATAGTAAAAAGTTAGTGTTGAAAAATTTTCAGAACATTGTGGTAAATAGATCAAGTATTCCTCCATCCCTAGTTGAGAAATATAAAGATGATATATGTTTTATGGTTGATACTGATTTCACTTACATTGAGGTAGTAGAACCTAGACATGAATTCATAGACCCTCTTGGCTATGAAATCTCTGAAGTTGAAATAGAAGGATATGTTAGTAGATTGTCGAAAAGTAAAGTGGATGCTCATGGCAACAAATTTGGAACATATGATGAAAAATTTGATTCAGAAAAGACACTTAAGGAAGAGAAACAATCAAAGAAGAGAGTGGAGACTAGAAAAAAGAAAATTCTAAAAGAAACAGGTATGAGTGAGTAGGAATTTGATATTGCAAGAAAGACTACAAAAGCAATAAGGAAAAGTGAGATACTATCAGTCCCACCTTTGGCATCAAGTGCAGACCCTCAAGAACCCATTCAAGTTAAGGTAAAGGTTGAAGAACCTAAGAAGGAGCAAGAAATTAGTCAGACAGAGAAACCCTCTTCTTCAGTACCAAGCAAAAGAATGAAGGAAAGTGCTTCAGGACCGGGTAAAAGAAAAAAAAAAATTGGTCCACCAATACCTAGAAGAGTTACAGAGATAAAAGATGATGAAGTAACAATAAAGAAGAAATCATGGAAACCAAGGATAGAAAGAGTTAATGAAGAAATATTGCAACATGGAGACTTTATCAAAATGAACAAATACTAATGAAGGGTGCTCCCCTTAATGCCACAAACACATAACAGATTTAGAGAAACAACAACAATAATATGCAAGAACAGAAAATTGGCTTCTTATTATCTCCACAAATGTGGAATTACAAACTTTCAGAATTACAATATGCAAAGCCACATGGGCATTCCCTTACAATATTCTTTAGGACAAAGCCTCGAATCAATACCCAGATCTACTACCCAGAACTATTCTGAACTGCCTAAGACAATAATACAGCCTTCCTTATATAGGCAATTTTCCACCGCCTGGGAAGGTTCCAGAATCTTAGCCAATAAGGCCGACCAACTTAGAATTATTTTATTTTACATTTTATTACATCATAGTCAGCTCAAGATAACCTTTGAAACCCGAAAAGAAATTTTGAAGAAAATTATTTTTTGCCATTTCAGGTGGCCCAACTTTCGAAGACCATAAGTCATCAACAGTTGACCCACTCAGCTATTATAACCCCATTTCAGAAATGCCACGAAGCGCTCTATAGGCTTGACTGGCGCAAGCACCTGTCACCCAAATTTTCAACCTCATCCGAGGCCTCTAAAGCCTTAAAAACTGAGTTCAAAGTTTCTGTACCCTGCTGCCAATAGCGAAAATCTTCAATATCTTCCAATATACACTTGATCTGGCAATGAAACTTTACTGGTAGACTTATATGACCAAAATGAACCTCCAAGAAAGAAATAAGATCATTCTGAGCACATGCAAAAATTACCAAAAATAGTAACTTTCCATAAATAGTAGCTCTGCACAAAATAGCCCTTATTGAATAAAAAAATAAAAATATTTTTGGGTGATGCAAGATTGCTCTTACACCCAGGATGCTCCTGCATCAGACACCCAGGGTAATTTGAGAAGTGACCCTGTCACGACTCAGGTGTGCAGAGGAAAACCAAGACGGTTAACCTCCTCCTTTGTTAGCCATGATGAATCTTCAATAGGTCATCCTTTCCATTTGACCAGATATTCTTCATATGTCATGTTCCTTGTGCTTCTGCCAACATGACTGTTTAGTATATCTTCAATCTCCTTAGTGTCTAAACTAGTTGCTGGAATACTCCACTGTGCTGCTGTGATCTCATCTTCAACACCTCCGTCATGATACTCTGTCAGATCTGAAATGTTAAACACTGGCGAAATATTTAGCTCAGTAGGTAATTCTACCTCATATGCATTTCCTGAATCATGTTTCTTCAGTATCCTACATGGTCCAAACTTCTTCATTTTCAACTTGTTATATGTACCAACCGGAAACCGCTCCTTCCGCAAATGAACCATGACTTCATCACCAACCTGAAATTCCTTATACCTCCTTTTCTCATCTGCCTTAGCCTTATACTGTGCATTCATCTTGGTAATATGCTTCCTCACCTCCTCATGGATGTTCTTCAAATGTTCTGCAAAATCTTCAGCTTCAGCACTACTTATTTCTCCTTTATCTATCTTCCTCAATTCAGATGCATTTCTTGGACTACTTCCATATACAATCTGGAATGGTGATTTACCAGTGCTTCTATTGACATAATTATTGTATGCAAATTCTACCTGTGATAAAATCAAATCCCATCCTGTTGGCTTATCTCCAACCAAACATCTCAACAAATTTCCCAAGCTCCTATCGACCACCTCTGTCTGTCCATCAGTCTATGGATGATGTGATGAACTGAACTTCAAATCTGTCTTCAACTTCTTCCATAATGTCTGCTAGAAATATCCAACAAATTTAGTATCTTGATCTGAAACTATGGTCTTTGGCAAACCATGAAGTCTCACTACTTCTCTGAAAAACAATTCTGCTACATGAACAACATCATTAGTCTTCTTGCAGAGAATAAAATATGTCATCTTTGAAAATCTGTCAACTACCACAAAAATTGAATCATGTCCCCGTTCTGTCCTCGGTAAACCAAGAACAAAGTCCATGCTGATATCCTCCCAAGGCTTCTCTGGTACAGATAATGGCTGATACAACCTTGTATTCTGCTTCACTCCTTTTGCCATCTGACATACTCTGCAACTCTGTACAAACTTCTTCACATCTTGCTGCAACTGTGGCCAATAATAATTCTCACTAACCAAACCAAGGGTTTTATCATGATCAAAATATCCAGCCAATCCTCTGCTATGCTTCTCCTTGATGAGATTATCCCTCATAGAACTTCGTGGAATGCACAACTGACTCCCTCTGAATATTATATCATCTTGGATGATGAAATCCAACCATTTTGTCCTGTCTAGAGTAACAGGTTTTGTACAAGCTTTCCAAGCTTCACCAAAATCAGGATCCTCTGGATATAAATTCTTGAGTTCCTTGAACCCAACCACTTCAATCTGCATTTTTGTCAGCAATAGTTGCCTTCTGCTAAGAGCATCTGCAACCATATTAGACTTTCCACTCCTGTGTTTCAAAACAAATGTATAACTCTGCAAAAACTCAACCCATTTCAAATGCCTTTGATTCAATTTTCTTTAACTATTCAAATATTGCAAAGCTTGATGATTAGTATACAAAACAAACTCTTTAGGAAGTAGATAATGTCTCCACTTCTTTAATGCCTGAACTATAGCATAAAATTTTTGATCATAAATAGAATATTTTCTCTTGGATTCATTTAACTTCTCACTGAAATAAGCAATAGGTTTACCTTCTTGTCTCATAATAGCTGCTATTGCAGTACCACTAGCATCACAATCTACTTGAAACACCTTATTAAAATCTGGAAGTGCTAAAACAGTTTGTTCTGTAACTTTTTGTTTCAATAATTGAAAACTCTTTTCTGCTCCTTTAGTCTAATTAAACTCTTTTCTATCCCCTCTCATTGTTTCAGTCAAAGGTCCACAAATACTGCTAAAATTTTTGATAAAGTTTCTGTAAAAGCTAGCTAGACCATGAAAAGATCTTACCTCAGTAGCACTCCTTGGAGTAGGCCATTCAACGATAGCCTGTACCTTCTCTGGGTCCATTTTTAGACCTTCTGCTGAAACTACAAATCCCAAATACACTAACTCTTTCTTCACAAAATTGCACTTCTTCAAATTAATCAACAATTTCTCTTCTCTCAACTTCTCAAATACCATACGAATATGCATCATATGCTCATCCAATGTCTTACTAAAGATCAAAATATCATCTAGGTAAACAATGACAAACTTACCCATAAATTCTTTCAGAACCTCGTTCATGAGCCGCATGAAAGTGCTCGGTGCATTGGTTAGCCCAAAAAGCATGACTAACCACTCATATAGTCCTTCCTTTGTCTTGAAGGTAGTCTTCCATTCATCTCCTTCTCTGATCCGAATCTGGTGATATCCACTCTTCAGATCTATCTTTGAGAAATACACAGCTCCACTCAAACAGTCCATAATATCATCCATTCATGGCAATGGAAACTTATACTTGATTGTGATCTTGTTTATTGCTCTGGAATCTGTATACATCCTCCATTCTCCATTCTTCTTTGGTGCTAATACCGCTGGTACAGCACAGGGACTCAGACTCTCATGGATCAATTTTTTCTGTAACAGTTCATGTACTTGTCTGTTCAACTCCTCACTTTCTGCAGGTGTCATTCTGTGTGCTGCCTTATTTGAAAAACTCACTCCTGGGATCAAGTCCATCTGATGACTGATCTTCCTGACTAGTGGTAATCCATCAGGCACGTTATCGGATACAATATCTTGAAACTCATTCAACAAATCTGTAACTTCTACAGGAACATCTTCTACTTTCTCTTTACCATCTTTTAGAATTAAAGTAAAACATACATGCTCATGCCTCATAGCATCTAGAAAATTTCTTCCATCAACAAAAGTTATCCTTGCATTACCACATACCTTTTCTTCAGTCTCCTTCAATAGTTTTAGCTTATGCCGCACTCTATCCTTTGTCAGGGAATAGGTATTCACAAAACCATCATGTACAACACATCTGTCAAACTACCATGGTCTACCCAACAACATATGACATGCATCCATAGATATGATATCACACAATACCTCATCTTGGTATCCACCAATTTTGAAATTCACCGGGCATTGTTCATTGACCATGACCTTGTGGTCATCCTATACCCAGGCAATCTGATATGGATGTGGGTGTTTCTGTCTCTTGAGCTTCAACTTTGTCACCATCTATTCTAACACTAAATTGTTAGTGCTTCTACTATCAATGATCACATCATAACATTTACCTTCACACTTGCACCTGGTGCAAAATAGGCTCCTCCTTTGCTTAGGTTCATTCTCACCACTCAACAAGACTCTTCTGTTAATCAACGTTTCTCCTCTTTCAGCATCTTCAGAATTTGATGATCTGGCATCTTCATCTACATGTGCAACTCTGGCCTGGCTTTCATTTCTTCTGTCTGTCCTGCCTTGGCACTGAGGAAATTCAAATGCCCTATGACCTTCTTCTCCACAGTGAAAACATGTTCCACAGAAGCCTCCTCTTCCAGATCCTTGTCCTCTTCCTCTTCCTCTCTGATCTCTATTACTCCGATTCTGGAAGTGATTGGAATTATTTCCATGCTGATTCTGACTGCTACTGGCCTCATCCTTCTTTTTCAGATCTTCATTTCAGCCACCATATGACCGTACACCAGATCGTGCACTGCAACCTCTTCCGTTTTGTCTGCTCTCGAACTTCTTATTTATCTTTTCCTCTACTTTTAAGGTAAATTGGTATGCCTCTTCAATACTGCTCATTCGAACCAGATTCAACTCCTCCTAAATGCTTGACCTTAACCCATTGAGGTATCAGGCAACTTTCTCCTTATCAGCTTCTGCATGGCCTGTTCTGATGAGGAGTCGATAGAACTCCTTTGTATACTCTTGAACAGATCTTCTTGCTTACTTCAAACTTTTCATTTTATTTAGTAGATCAAGATCATAATCAACAGGAATGAACTATCGCTTCAATTTATCCACCATCCGATCCCATCTTGTGATTTTATCTTTCCCTCTTCTATTTCACTCCAATTGAATTTCTTGCCACCAGATCTTCGCATGACCTTTCAGTCTGGCCTTTGCAAATTTGACCCTATCAGGATCCTCAACATCTTCATACTCAAAATATTCCTCACATTCATTGATCCAGTCGATCAATTCTTCTGGGTTAAGATTTCTAGAAAATGTAGGAACCTCAATCTTAGGTCTTTTCCCAATCTTGGAAATCGTTCAAAAAAGTCTTTCTTCCTCCTGGTTCACAATTTCAGCTTCTCCTTCTTTATATTCTTCTTCGGCTTCATCCTCATTTTCATCTCTGACATTAAGATTCATTCTTCTACGAATATTTTCTTGTAATACTCGCACTTGTCTTTGCAGCTCTCTAATCTCAGGTGTTACAACACTAGCTCTTCCGCCACATTCCCTTCATGGAGGCATTTTCGCAATGCGCGCTAAAACCCTAGCCACGGTCCTGGTGCAAACTACCTCACAGTCCGTGATCTGTTTACACACTCAAGAACTCCTGCTCTAATACCACCTGATGAAGGGTGCTCCCCTTAATGCCACAAACACATAACAGAAATAGAGAAACAACAACAATAATATGCAAGAACAGAAAATTAGCTTCTTATTATCTCCATAAATTTGGAATTACAAACTTTCAGAATTACAATATGCAAAGCCACATGGGCATTCCCTTACAATATTCTTTAGGACAAAGCCTCGAATCAATACCCAGATCTACTACCCAGAACTATTCTGAACTGCCTAAGACAATAATATAGCCTTCCTTATATAGGCAATTTTCCACCGCCTGGGAAGGTTCTAAAATTTTAGCCAATAAGGCCAACCAACTTAGAATTATTTTATTTTACATTTTATTACATCATAGTCAGCTCAAGATAACCTTTGAAACCCGAACAGAAATTTTGAAGAAAATTATTTTCTGGCATTTCAGGTGGCCCAACTTTCGAAGACCATAAGTCATCACCAGTTGACCCGCTCGGCTATTATAACCCCATTTCAGAAACACCACGAAGTGCTCTACAGGCTTGACCGGCGCAAGTGCCCATCACCCAAATTTTCAACCTCATCGTGGGCCTCTAAAGGTTTCAAAACTGAGTTCAAAGTTTCTGTACCCTGCTGCCAATACCGAAAATCTTCAATATCTTCCAATATACACTTGATCTGGCAATGAAACTTTACTGGCAGACTTATATAACCAAAATGACCTCCAAGAAAGAAATAAGATCATTCTGAGCACATGCAAAAATTACCAAAAATAGTAACTTTCCATAAATAGCAGCTCTGCACAAAATAGCCCTTATTGAATAAAAAAATAAAAATATTTTTGGGTGATGCAAGATTGCTCTTACACCCAGGATGCTCCTGCATCAGACACCCAGGGTAATTTGAGAAGTGACCCTGTCATGACTCAGGTGTGCAGAGGAAAACCAAGATGGTTAACCTCCTCCTTTGTTAGCCATGATGAATCTTCAATAGGTCATCCTTTCCATTTGACTAGATATTCTTCATATGTCATGTTCCTTGTGCTTCTGCCAACAGGACTGTCTAGTATATCTTCGATCTCCTTAGTGTCTAAAATAGTTGCTGGAATACTCCACTATGCTGCTGTGATCTCATCTTCAACACCTCCTTCATGATACTCTGTCAGATCTGAAATTTTAAACACTGGCGAAATATTTAGCTCAGTAGGTAATTCTACCTCATATGTGTTTCTTGAATCATGTTTATTCAGTATCTTACATGTTTCAAACTTCTTCATTTTTAACTTGTTATATGTACCAACCGGAAACTGCTCCTTCCGTAAATGAACCATGACTTCATCACCAACCTGAAATTCCTTATACCTCCTTTTCTCATCTGCCTTAGCCTTATACTGTGCATTCATCTTGGTAATATGCTTCCTCACCTCCTCATGGATGTTATTCAAATGTTCTACAAAATCCTCAGCTTCAGCACTACTTATTTCTCCTTTATCTATCTTCCTCAATTCAGATGCATTTCTTGGACTACTTTTATATACAATCTGGAATGGTGATTTACCAGTGCTTCTATTGACAGAATTATTGTATGCAAATTCTGCCTGTGATAAAATCAAATCCCATCCTGTTGGCTTATCTCCAACCAAACATCTCAGCAAATTTTCTGAGCTCCTATTCACCACCTCTATCTGTCCATCAGTCTGTGGATGATGTGATGAACTGAACTTCAAATCTATCTTCAACTTCTTCCACAATGTCCGCCAGAAATATATAACAAATTTAGTATCTCAATCTAAAACTATGGTCTTTGGCAAACCATGAAGTCTCACTTCTTCTCTGAAAAATAATTCTGCTACATGAATAGCATCATTAGTCTTCTTGCAGAGAATAAAATGTGCCATCTTTAAAAATCTGTCAACTACCACAAAAATTGAATCGTGTCCACGTTGTGTCCTTAGTAAACCAAGAAAAAAGTCCATGCTGATATCCTCCCAAGGCTTCTCTGGTACAGATAATGGCTGATACAACCTTGTATTCTTCTTCACTCTTTTTGCCATCTGATATACTCTGTAACTCTGTACAAACTTATTCACATCTTTCTCGAACTGTGGCCAATAATAATTCTCACTAACTAAAGCAAGAGTTTGATCACGACCAAAATGTCCAGCCAATCCTCCGCTATGCTTCTCCTTGATGAGATTCTCCCTCATAGAACTTCGTGGAATGCACAACTGACTCCCTCTGAATAGCATATTATCCTGGATGATAAAATCCAACTATTTCGTCCTGTCTAGAGTAACAGGTTCTGTACAAGCTTTCCAAGCTTCGCCAAAATCAGGATCTTCTGGATACAAATTCTTGAGTTCCTTGAACCCAACCACTTCAATCTGCATTTCTATCAAAAATAGTTTCCTTTTGCTAAGAGCATCTGCAACCTTATTAGACTTTCCACTCTTGTGTTTCAAAACAAATGTATAACTCTGTAAAAACTCAACCCATTTCAAATACATTTGATTCAATTTTCCTTGACTATTCAAATATTGCAAAGCTTGATGATCAGTATACAAAACAAACTCGTTAAGAAGTAGATAATGTCTCCACTTTTTTAATGCATGAACTATAGCATAAAATTCTTGATCATAAATAGAATATTTCCTCTTGGCATCATTTAACTTCTCACTGAAATAAGCAACAGGTTTACCTTCTTGGCTCATAACAGCTCCTATTGCAGTACCACTAGCATCACAATCTACTTGGAACACCTTATTGAAATCTGGAAGTGCTAAAATAAGTTGTTCTGTAACTTTTTGTTTCAATAATTGAAAACTCTTTTCTGCTACTTTAGTCCACTTAAAATCTTTTCTATCCCCTCTCATTGTTTCAATCAAGGGTCCACAAATACTACTAAAATTTTTGATAAACTTTCTGTAAAAGCTAGCTAGACTATGAAAAGATCTTACCTTAGTAGCACTCCTTAGAGTAGGCCATTCAAGAATAGCCTGTACCTTCTCTAGGTCCATTTTTAGACCTTCTGCTGAAACTACAAATCCCAAATACACTAAGTCTTTCTTCACAATACTGCACCTCTTCAAATTAATCAACAATTTCTCTTCTCTCAACTTCTCAAATACCATACGAATATGCATCATTTTCTCATCCAATGTCTTACTAAAGATCAAAATATCATCTAGGTAAACAAGGACAAACTTACCCATAAATTCTTTCAGAACCTTGTTCATGAGCCGCATGAAAGTGCTCAGTGCATTGGTTAGCCCAAAAGGCATGACTAACCACTCATATAGTCCTTCCTTTGTCTTGAAGGCAGTCTTCCATTCATCTCCTTCTCTGATCCGAATCTAGTGATATCCACTCTTCAGATCTATCTTTGAGAAATACATAGCTCCACTCAAATAGTCCATAATATCATCCATTCATGGCAATGGAAACCTATACTTGATTGTGATCTTGTTTATTGCTCTGGAATCTATACACATCTTCCATTCTCCATTCTTCTTTGGTGCTAATACCACTGGTACAGCACAGGGACTCAGACTCTCATAGATCAATCCTTTTTGTAACAGTTCATGTACTTGTCTGTTCAACTCCTCACTTTTTGCAGGTGTCATTCTGTGTGCTGCCTTATTCGGCAAACTCACTCCTGGGATTAAATCCATCTGATGACTGATCTTCTTGACCGGTAGTAATCTATCAGGCACGTTATCGGATATAATATCCTGAAACTCATTCAACAAATCTACAACTTCTACAGGAACATCTTCTACTTTCTCTTTACCAGCTTTTAGAATTAAAGCAAAACATACATGCTCATGCCTCATACCATCTAGAAAATTTCTTCCATCAACAAAAGTTATCCTTGCATTACCACATACCTTTTCTTCAGTCTCTTTCAATGGTTTTAGCTTATGCCGCACTCCATCCTTTGTCAGGGAATAGGTATTCGCACGACCATCATGTACAACACATCTATCAAACTGCCATGGTCTACCCAACAACATATGACATGCATCCATAGATATGATATCACACAATACCTCATCTTGGTATCCACCAATCTTGAACTTCACCGGGCATTGTTCATTGACCATGACCTTGTGGTCATCCTGTACCCAAGCAATTCGATATGGATGTGGGTGTTTCTGTCTCTTGAGCTTCAACTTTGTCACCATCTATTCTAACACCAAATTGTCAGTGCTTCCACTATCAATGATCACATCATAATATTTACCTTCACACTTGCACCTGGTGCGAAAGAGGCTCCTCCTTTTCTCAGGTTCATTCTCACCACTCAATAGGACTCTTCTGTTAATCAACGTTTCTCCTCTTTCATCATCTTCAGAATTTGATGATCTGACATCTTCATCTACATGTGCAACTCTAGTCTGGCCTTCATTTCTTCTGTCTGTCCTGCCTTGGCATTGAGGACATTCAAATGCCCTATGACCTTCTTCTCCAGAGTGAAAACATGTTCCACGGAAGCCTCCTCTTCCAGATCCTTGTCCTCTTCCTCTTCCTCTCTGATCTCTATTATTCTGATCCTGGAAGCGATTAAAATTATTTTTATGCTGATTCTGACTGCTACTGGCCTCATCCTTCTTTTTCAGATCTTCATTTCGGCCACCATATGACCATCCACCGTGACCTCTTCTATTTTGTCTGCTCTCGAACTTCTTGTTTAGCTTTTCCTCTACTTTTAGGACAAATTGGTATGCCTCCTCAATACTGCTCATTCGAACTAGATTCAACTCATCCTAAATACTTGACCTTAACCCGTTGAGGTATCGGGCAACTTTCTCCTTATCATCTTCTGCATGGCCTGTTCTGATGAGCAGTCGATAGAAATCCTCTGTATACTCCTGAACATATCTTCCTGCTTGCTTCAAACTTTACATTTTCTTTAGTAAATCAAGCTCATAATCAACAAAAATGAACTGTCACTTCAATTTATCCACCATCCGATCCCATCTTGTGATTTTATCTTTCCCTCTTCTATTTCGCTTCAATTGAATTTCTTGCCACCAGATCTTCGCATGACCTTTCAGTCTGGCCTTCACAAATTTGACCCTATCAGGATCCTCAACATCTTCATACTCAAAATATTCTTCACATTCATTGATCCAGTCAATCAATTCCACTGGGTTAAGATTTCCAGAAAATGTAGGAACCTCAATCTTAAGTCTTTTCTCAATCTTGAAAATCGCCCAAAAAAGTTTTTCTTCCCCCTGGTTCACAATTTCAGCTTCTCCTTCTTGATATTCTCTTTCGGCTTCATCCTCACTTTCATCTCTGACATTAAGATTCATTCCTCTATGAATCTCTTCTTGTAATGCTCGCACTTGTCTCTGCAGCTCTCTAACCTCAGGTGTTACAACACCAGCTCTTCCGCCACGTTCCTTTCGTGGAGGTATTTTCGCGATGCGTGCTGATACCCTAGCCATGGTCCTAGTGAAAACTACCTCACAGTTGGTGATCTATTTACACACTCAAGAACTCCTACTCTGATACCACCTGATGAAGGGTGCTCCCCTTAATGCCACAAACACATAATAGAAATAAAGAAACAACAACAATAATATGCAAGAAAAGAAAATTGGCTTCTTATTATGTCCACAAATGTGGAATTACAAACTTTCAGAATTACAATATGCAAAGCCACATGGGCATTCCCTTACAATATTATTTAGGACAAAGCATTGAATCAATACCCAGATTTACTACCCAGAACTATTCTGAACTGCCTAAGACAATAATACAGCCTTCCTTATATAGGCAATTTTCCACCACCTAGGAAGGTTCTAGAATTTTAGCCAATAAGGCTGACCAACTTAGAATTATTTTATTTTAAATTTTATTACATCATAGTCAGCTCAAGATAACCTTTGAAACCGGAAAAGAAATTTTGAAGAAAATTATTTTCTGCCATTTTAGGTGGCCCAACTTCTGAAGACCATAAGTCATCACCAGTTGACCCGCTCGGCTATTATATCCCCATTTTGGAAATGCCACGAAGCGCTCTACAGGCTTGACCGCCGCAAGCGCCCGTCACCAAAATTTTCAACCTCATCCGGGGCCTCTAAAGTCTTCAAAACTGAGTTCAAAGTTTCTGTACCCTGCTACCAATACTGAAAATCTTCAATATCTTCCAATATACACTTGATCTGACAATGAAACTTCACTGGCAGACTTATATGACCAAAATGAACCTCTAAAAAAGAAATAAGATCATTCTGAGCACATGCAAAAATTACCAAAAATAGTAACTTTCCATAAATAGCATCTCTGCATAAAAAAGCCCTTATTGAATACAAAAATAGAAATATTTTTGGGTGATGCAAAATTGCTGTTACACCCAGGATGCTCCTGCATCAGACACCCGGAGTAATTTGAGAAGTGACCCTGTCACGACTCAGGTGTGCAGAGGAAAACTAAGATGGTTAACCTCCTCATTTGTTAGCCATGATGAATCTTCAATAGGTCATCCTTTCCATTTGACCAGATATTCTTCATATGTCATGTTCCTTGTGCTTCTACCAACATGACTGTCTAGTATATCTTCGATCTCCTTAGTGTCTAAACTAGTTGCTGGAATACTCCACTGTGCTGCTGTGATCTCATCTTCAACACCTCCTTCATGATACTCTCTTAGATCTGAAATGTTAAACACTGGTGAAATATTTAGCTCAGTAGGTAATTCTACCTCATATGCGTTTCCTGAATCATGTTTCTTCAGTATCCTATATGGTCCAAACTTCTTCATTTTCAACTTGTTATATGTACCAACCGAAAACTGGTCCTTCCGCAAATGAACCATGACTTCATCACCAACCTGAAATTCTTTATACCTCCTTTTCTCATCTGCTTTAGCCTTATACTATGCGTTCATCTTGGTAATATGCTTCCTCACCTCCTCATGGATGTTCTTCAAATATTTTGTAAAATCCTCTGCTTCAGCACTACTTATTTCTCTTTTATCTATCTTCCTCAATTCAGATGCATTTCTTGGACTACTTCCATATACAATCTGGAATGGTGATTTACCAGTGCTTCTATTGACAGAATTATTATATGCAAATTCTACCTGTGATAAAATCAAATCCCATCCTATTGGCTTATCTCCAACCAAACATCTCAGCAAATTTCCCAAGCTCCTATTCACCACCTCTGTCTGTCCATCAGTTTGTGGATGATGTGATGAATTGAACTTCAAATCTGTCTTCAACTTCTTCCACAATGTCCACCAGAAATATCCAACAAATTTAGTATCTCGATCTGAAACTATGGTCTTTGGCAAACCATTAAGTCTCACTACTTCTCTGAAAAATAATTCTGCTACATGAATAGCATCATTAGTCTTCTTGCAGGGAATAAAATGTGTCATCTTTAAAAATCTGTCAACTACCACGAAAATGGAATCATGTCCCCATTGTGTCATCGGTAAACCAAGAATAAAGTCCATGCTGATATCCTCCCAAGGCTTCTCTGGTACAGATAATGGCTGATACAACCCTGTATTCTGCTTCACTCCTTTTGCCATCTGACATACTCTGCAACTCTGTACAAACTTCTTCATATCTTGCTACAACTGTGGCCAATAATAATTCTCACTAACCAAACCAAAAGTTTTATCATGACCAAAATGTCCAGCCAATCCTCCGCTATGCTTCTCTTTGATGAGATTCTCCCTCATAGAACTTAGTGGAATGCACAACTAACTCGCTCTGAATAGCATATCATCGTGGATGATGAAATCTAACCATTTCGTCCTGTCTAGAGTAACAGGTTCTGTACAAGCTTTCCAAGCTTCACCAAAATCAGGATCCTCTGGATACAAATTCTTGAGTTCCTTGAACCCAACCACTTCAATCTGCATTTCTGTCAGCAATAGTTGCCTTCTGCTAAGAGCATCTGCAACCCTATTAGACTTTCCACTCTTGTGTTTCAAAACAAATGTATAACTCTACAAAAACTCAACCCATTTCAAATGCCTTTCATTGAATTTTACTTGACTATTCAAATATTGCAAAGCTTGATGATCGGTATACAAAACAAACTCTTTAGAAAGTAGATAATGTCTCCACTTCTTTAATGCCTAAACTATAGCATAAAATTCTTGATCATAAACAGAATATTTCCTCTTGGCATCATTTAACTTCTCAATGAAATAAGCAACATGTTTACCTTCTTGGCTCATAACAGCTCCTATTGCAATACCACTAGCATCACAATCTACATGAAACACCTTATTAAAATCTGGAAGTGCTAAAACAGGTTGTTCTGTAACTTTTTGTTTCAATAATTGAAAACTCTTTTCTACTCCTTTAGTCCACTTAAACTCTTTTCTATCCCTTCTCATTGTTTCAGTCAAGGGTCCACAAATTATGCTAAAATTTCTGATAAACTTTCTATAAAAGCTAGCTAGACCATGAAAAGATCTTACCTCAGTAGCACTCCTTGGAGTAGGCCATTTAAGGATAGCCTGTACCTTCTCTAGGTCCATTTTTAGACCTTCTGCTGAAACTACAAATCCTAAATACACTAACTCTTTCTTCACAAAACTGCACTTCTTCAAATTAATCAACAATTTCTCTTCTCTCAACTTCTCAAATACCATACGAATATGCATCATATGCTCATCCAATGTCTTACTAAAAATCAAAATATCATCTAGGTAAACAATGACAAACTTACCCATAAATTCTTTCAGAACCTTGTTCATGAGCCGCATGAAAGTGCTCGGTGCATTGGTTAGCCGAAAAGGCATGACTAACCACTCATATAGTCCTTCCTTTGTCTTGAAGGCCATCTTCCATTCATCTCCTTCTCTGATCCGAATCTGGTGATATCCACTCTTCAGATCTATCTTTGAGAAATACACAGCTCCACTCAAACAGTCCATAATATCATCCATTCATGGCAATGGAAACTTATACTTGATTGTGATCTTGTTTATTGCTCTACAATCTGTACACATCCTCCATTCTCCATTCTTCTTTGGTGCTAATACCGTTGGTACAGCACAGGGACTCAGACTCTCACGGATCAATCCTTTCTGTAACAGTTCATGTACTTGTCTGTTCAACTCCTCACTTTCTACAGGTGTCATTCTGTGTGCTGCCTTATTTGGCAAACTCACTCCTGGGATCAAGTCTATCTGATGACTGATCTTCTTGACCGGTGGTAATCCATAAAGCACGTTATCGGATACAATATCTTGAAACTCATTCAACAAATCTGTAACTTCTATAGGAACATCTTGTACTTTCTCTTTACCAGCTTTCAGAATTAAAGCAAAACATACATGCTCATGCCTCATACCATCTAGAAAATTTCTTCCATCAAAAAAAGTTATCCTTGCATTACCACATACCTTTTCTTCAATCTCCTTCAATGGTTTTAGCTTATGCCGCACTCCATCCTTTGTCAAGGAATAGGTATTCGCACGACCATCATGTACAACACATCTATCAAACTGCCATGGTCTACCCAACAACATATGACATGCATCCATAGATATAATATCACACAATACCTCATCTTGGTATCCGCCAATCTTGAACTTTACCAGGCATTGTTCATTGACCATGACCTTGTGGTCATCCTGTACCCAGGCAATCCGATATGGATGTGGGTGTTTCTGTCTCTTGAGCTTCAACTTTGTCACCATCTCTTCTAACACCAAATTGTGAGTGCTTCCACTATCAATTATCACATCACAATATTTACCTTCACACTTGCCCCTAGTGCGAAATAGGCTCCTCCTTTGCTCAGGTTCATTCTCACCACTCAATAGGATTTTTCTGTTAATCAACATTTCTCCTCTTTCAGCATCTTTAGAATTTGATAATTTGGCATCTTCATCTACATGTGCAACTCTGGCCTGGCCTTCATTTCTTCTGTCTGTCCTACCTTGGCACTGAGGACATTCAAATGCCCTATGACCTTCTTCTCCACAGTGAAAAGATGTTCCATGGAAGCCTCCTCTTCCAGATCCTTGTCCTCTTCCTCTTCCTCTCTGATCTCTATTATTCTGATCCTGGAAGCGATTGGAATTATTTCCATGCTGATTCTGACTGCTACTAGCCTCATCTTTCTTTTTTAGATCTTCATTTCGGCCACCATATGACCGTCTACCAGATCGTCCACCGCGACCTCTTCCATTTTGTCTGTTCTCAAACTTCTTGTTCAACTTTTCTTCTACTTTTAGCGCAAATTGGTATGCCTCCTCAATACTGCTCATTCGAACCAGATTCAACTCCTCTGAATGCTTGGCCTTAACCCATTGAGGTATCAGGCAACTTTATCCTTATCAGCTTCTGCATGGCCTGTTCTGATGAGGAGTCGATAGAACTCATTTGTATACTCCTGAACAGATCTTCCTGCTTGCTTCAAACTTTGCATTTTTTTTAGTAGATCAAGCTCATAATCAACAAGAATGAACTGTCACTTCAATTTATCCACCATCCGATCCCATCTTGTTATTTTATCTTTCCCTCTTCTATTTCGCTCCAATTGAATTTCTTGCCACCAGATCTTCGCATGACCTTTCAGTCCGACCTTCGCAAATTTGACCCTATCAGGATCCTCAATATCTTCATACTCAAAATATTCCTCACATTCATTGATTCAGTCGATCAATTCATCTAGGTTAAAATTTTTAGAAAATGTAAGAACCTCAATCTTAGGTCTTTTCCCAATCTTGGAAATCGCCCGAAAAAGTCTTTCTTCCTCCTGGTTCACAATTTCAGCTTCTCCTTCTTGATATTCTTCTTCGGCTTCATCCTTACTTTCGTCTCTGAAATTAAGATTTATTCCTCTACGAATCTCTTCTTGTAGTGCTCGCACTTGTCTCTGCAACTCTCTAACCTCAAGTGTTACAACACCAGCTCTTCCACCACGTTCCCTTTGTGGAGGTATTTTCGCGATGCACGCTGAAACCTTAGCCACGGTCCTGGTGCAAACTACCTCACAGTCAGTGATCTGTTTACACACTCAAGAACTCTTGCTCTAATACTACCTGATGAAAGGTGCTCCCCTTAATGCCAGAAACACATAACAGAAATAGAGAAACAACAACAATAATATGCAACAACAGAAAATTGGCTTCTTATTATCTCCACAAATGTGGAATTACAAACTTTCAGAATTACAATATGCAAAGCCACATGGGCATTCCCTTATAATATTCTTTAGGACAAAGCCTCGAATCAATACCCAGATCTACTACCCAGAACTATTCAGAACTGCCTAAGACAATAATACAGCCTTTCTTATATAGACAATTTTCCACCGCTTGGGAAGGTTCCAAAATTTTAGCCAATAAGGCCGACCAACTTAGAATTATTTTATTTTACATTTTATTACATCATAGTCGGCTCAAGATAACCTTTGAAACCTGAACAAAAATTTTGAAGAAAATTATTTTCTGCCATTTCAGGTGGCCCAACTTCCGAAGACTATAAGTCATCACCAGTTGACCCGCTCGGCTATTATAACCCCATTTCAGAAATGTCACGAAGCGCTCTATAGGTTGGACGGGTGCAAGCGCTCGTCACCCAAATTTTCAACCTCATCTGGGGCTTTTAAAGCCTTCAAAATTGAGTTCAAAGTTTCTGTACCCTGCTTCCAATACCGAAAATTTTCAATATCTTCCAATATACACTTGATCTGGCAATAAAACTTTACTGGCAGACTTATATGACCAAAATGAACCTCCAAGAAAGAAATAAGATCATTCTGAGCACATGCAAAAATTACCAAAAATAGTAACTTTCCATAAATAGTAGCTCTGCACAAAATAGCCCTTATTGAATACGAAAATAGAAATATTTTTGGGTGATACAAGATTACTCTTACACCCAGGATACTCCTGCATCAGACAGCCGGGGTAATTTGAGAAGTGACCGTATCACGACTCAGGTGTGTAGAGGAAAACTAAGACGGTTAACCTCCTCCTTTGTTAGCCATGATGAATCTTCAATAGGTCATCCTTTCCATTTGACCAGATATTCTTCATATGTCATGTTCCTTGTGCTTCTACCAACACGACTGTCCAGTATATCTTCGATCTCCTTAGTGTCTAAACTAGTTGCTGGAATACTCCACTGTGCTGCTGTGATCTCATCTTCAACACCTCCTTCATGATACTCTGTCAAATCTAAAATGTTAAACACTGGCAAAATATTTAGCTCATTAGGTAATTCTACCTCATATGCATTTCCTGAATCATGTTTTTTCAGTATCCTAGATGGTCCAAACTTTTTCATTTTCAACTTGTTATATGTACCAACCGGAAACTGCTCCTTCCG
Organism: Chamaecyparis obtusa; assembly: GCA_027943335.1. Taxonomy (NCBI): domain Eukaryota; kingdom Viridiplantae; phylum Streptophyta; class Pinopsida; order Cupressales; family Cupressaceae; genus Chamaecyparis; species Chamaecyparis obtusa. The sequence continues at coordinate 561,994 of BSBK01009118.1, forward strand.
CAAATGAACCATGACTTCATCACCAATTTAAAATTCCTTATACCTCTTTTTCTCATCTTCCTTAGCCTTATACTGTGCATTCATCTTGGTAATATGCTTCCTCACCTCCTCATGGATGTTCTTCAAATGTTATGCAAAATCCTCAGCTTCAGCACTACTTATTTCTCCTTTATCTATCTTCCTCAATTCAGATGCATTTCTTGGACTACTTCCATATACAATCTGGAATGGTGATTTACTAGTGCTTCTATTGACAGAATTATTGTATGCAAATTCCGCCTATGATAAAATCAAATCCCATCTTGTTGGCTTATCTCCAACCAAACATCTCAGCAAATTTTCCAAGCTTCTATTCACCACCTCTGTCTGTCCATCAGTCTACGGATGATGTGATGAATTGAACTTCAAATCTGTCTTCAACTCCTTCCACAATGTCCGCTAGAAATATCCAACAAATTTAGTATCTCGATTGAAACTATGGTCTTTGGCAAATTATGAAGTCTCACTACTTCTCTGAAAAACAATTCTGCTACATGAATAACATCATTAGTCTTTTTGCAGGGAATAAAATGTGCCATCTTTAAAAATCTGTCAACTACCACAAAAATTGAATCGTGTCCGCATTGTGTTCTCGGTAAACCAAGAACAAAGTCCATGCTGATATCCTCCCAAGGCTTCTCTGGAACAGATAATGGCTGATACAACCCTTTATTCTGCTTCACTCCTTTTGCCATTTGACATACTCTGTAACTCTGTACAAACTTCTTCACATCTTGCTGCAACTGTGGCCAATAATAATTCTCACTAACCAAACTAAGGGTTTTATCACGACCAAAATGTCCAGCCAATCCTCGGCTATGCTTCTCCTTGATGAGATTCTCCCTCATAGAACTTCGTGGAATGCATAACTGACTCCCTCTGAATAGCATATCATCTTGGATGATAAAATCCAACCATTTCATCCTGTCTAGAGTAACAGGTTCTGTACAAGCTTTCCAAGCTTCGCCAAAATCAGGATCCTCTAGATACAAATTCTTGAGTTCCTTGAACCCAACCACTTCAATCTGCATTTTTGTCAGCAATAGTTACCTTCTGCTGAGAGCATCTGCAACCCTATTAGACTTTCCACTCCTGTGTTTCAAAACAAATGTATAACTCTGCAAAAACTCAACCCATTTCAAATGCCTTTGATTCAATTTTCCTTAACTATTCAAATATTGCAAAGCTTGATGATCGGTATACAAAACAAACTCTTTAGGAAGTAGATAATGTCTCCACTTCTTTAATACCTAAACTATAGCATAAAATTTTTGATCATAAACAGAATATTTCCTCTTGGCATCATTTAACTTCTCACTGAAATAAGCAACAGGTTTACCTTCTTGGCTCATAACAGCTCCTATTGTAGTACCACTAGCATCACAATCTACTTGAAACACCTTATTGAAATCTAGAAGTGCTAAAACAGGTTTTTTTGTAACTTTTTGTTTCAATAATTGAAAACTCTTTTCTGCTCCTTTAGTCCACTTAAACTCTTTTCTATCCCCTGTCATTATTTCAGTCAAGGGTCCAGAAATACTGCTAAAATTTTTGATAAACTTTCTGTAAAAGCTAGCTAGACCATGAAAAGATCTTACCTCAGTAGCACTCCTTCGAGTAAGCTATTCAAGGATAGCCTGTACCTTCTCTGGGTCCATTTTTAGACCTTCTGCTGAAACTACAAATCTCATATACACTAACTCTTTCTTCACAAAACTGCACTTCTTCAAATTAATCAATAATTTCTCTTCTCTAAACTTCTCAAATACCATACGAATATGCATCATATGCTCATCTAATGTCTTACTAAAGATCAAAATATCATCTAGGTAAACAATGACAAACTTACTCATAAATTCTTTCAGAACCTCATTCATGAGTGCATGAAAGTGCTCGGTGCATTGGTTAGCCCAAAAGGCATGACTAACCACTCATATAGTCCTTCCTTTGTCTTGAAGGCAGTCTTCCATTCATCTCCTTCTCTGATCCGAATCTGGTGATATCCACTCTTTAGATCTATTTTTGAGAAATACACAGCTCCACTCAAATAGTCCATAATATCATCCTTTCATGCCAATGGAAATCTATACTTGATTTTGATCTTGTTTATTGCTCTAGAATCTATACACATCCTCCATTCTCCATTCTTTTTTGGTGCTAATACCGTTGGTACAGCACAGGGACTCAGACTCTCACGGATCAATCCTTTCTATAGCAGTTCATGTACTTGTCTGTTCAACTCCTCACTTTCTGTAGGTGTTATTCTGTGTGCTACCTTATTCGGCAAACTCACTCCTGGGATCATGTCCATCTGATAACTAATCTTCCTAACCGGTGGTAATCCATCAGGCATGTTATCGGATACAATATCCTAAAACTCGTTCAACAAATCTGCAACTTCTACAAGAACATCTTCTACTTTCTCTTTACCAGCTTTTGGAATTAAAGCAAAACATACATGCTCATGCCTCATACCATCTAGGAAATTTCTTCCATCAACAAAAGTTATCCTTGCATTACCACATACCTTTTCTTCAGTCTCCTTCAATAGTTTTAGCTTATGCCACACTCCATCCTTTGTCAGGGAATAGGTATTCACAAGACCATCATGTACATCACATCTGTCAAACTGCCATGGTCTACCTAACAACATATGACATGCATCCATAGATATGATATCACACAATACTTCATCTTGGTATCTGTCAATCTTGAACTTCATCGGGCATTGTTCATTGATCATGACTTTGTGGTCATCCTGTACCCAAGCAATCCGATATGGATGTGGGTGTTTCTGTCTCTTGAGCTTCAACTTTGTCACCATCTCTTCTGACACCAAATTGTTAGTGCTTCCACTATCAATGATCACATCATAACATTTACCTTCACACTTGCACCTGGTGTGAAATAGGCTCCTCCTTTGCTTAAGTTCATTCTCACCACTCAACAAGACTTTTTTGTTAATCAACGTTTCTCCTCTTTCATCATCTTCAGAATTTGATGATCTGGCATCTTCATCTACATGTGCAACTCTGGCCTGGCCTTCATTTCTTCTATCTGTCCTACCTTGGCGCTGAGGACATTCAAATGCCCTATGACCTTCTTCTCCACAGTGAAAACATGTTCCACGGAAGCCTCCTCTTCCAAATCCTTGTCCTCTTCCTCTTCCTCTCTGATCTCTATTATTCTGATCCTGGAAGCAATTGGAATTATTTTCATGCTAATTTTGAATGCTACTGACCTCATCCTTCTTTTTCAAATCTTCATTTCGGCCACCATATGATCGTCCACCAGATCGTCTACCACGACCTCTTCCGTTTTGTCTGCTCTCGAACTTCTTGTTCAGCTTTTCCTCTACTTTTAGGGCAAATTGGTATGCCTCCTCAATACTGCTCATTCAAACCAGATTCAACTGCTCCTGAATGCTTGGCCTTAACCCATTGAGGTATCGGGCAACTTTCTCCTTATCAGCTTTTGCATGGCCTGTTCTGATGAGGAGTCGATAGAACTCCTCTATATACTCTTGAACAGATCTTCCTGCTTGCTTCAAACTTTGCATTTTCTTTAGTAGATCAAACTCATAATCAACAAGAATGAACTGTCACTTCAATTTATCCACCATCTGATCCCATCTTGTGATTTTATCTTTCCCTCTTCTATTTCGCTCCAATTGAATTTCTTGCCACTAGATCTTCGCATGACCTTTCAGTCTGGCCTTCGCAAATTTGACCCTATCAGGATCCTCAACATCTTCATACTCAAAATATTCCTCACATTCATTGATCCAGTCGATCAATTCCTCTGGGTTAAGATTTCCAGAAAATGTAGGAACCTCAATCTTAGGTCTTTTCTCAATCTTGAAAATCGCTCGAAAAAGTCTTTCTTCCTCCTGGTTCACAATTTCAGCTTCTCCTTCTTAATATTCTTCTTCGGCTTCATCCTCACTTTCATCTCTGACATTAAGATTTATTCCTTTATGAATCTCTTCTTGTAATACTCGCACTTGTCTCTGCAGCTCTCTAACCTCAGGTGTTACAACACCAGCTCTTCTGCCACATTCCCTTTGTGGAGGCATTTTCGTGATGCGCGCTAAAACCCTAGCCATGGTCCTGGTGAAAACTACCTCATAGTCGGTGATCTATTTACACACTCAAGAACTCTTGCTCTAATACCACCTAATGAAGGGTGCTCCCCTTAATGCCACAAACACATAACAGAAATAGAGAAACAACAACAATAATATGCAAGAACAGAAAATTGGCTTCTTATTATCTCCACAAATGTGGAATTACAAACTTTCAGAATTACAATATGCAAAGCCACATGGGCATTCCCTTACAATATTCTTTAGGACAAAGCCTCAAATCAATACCTAGATCTACTACCCAGAACTATTCTGAACTACCTAAGACAATAATACATTCTTCCTTATATAGGCAATTTTCTACCGCCTTAGAAGGTTCCAAAATTTTAGCCAATAAGGCCGACCAACTTAGAATTATTTTATTTTACATTTTATTACATCATAGTCGGCTCAAGATAACCTTTGAAACCTGAACAGAAATTTTGAAGAAAATTATTTTCTGCCATTTCAGGTGGCCCAACTTTCGAAGACCATAAGTCACCACCAGTTGACCCGCTCAGCTATTATAACCCCATTTCAGAAATGCCACGAAGCGCTCTACAACCTTGACTGGCGCAAGTGCCTTTCCCCCAAATTTCCAACCTCATTCGGGGCTTCTAAAACCTTCAAAACTGAGTTCAAAGTTTCTGTACCCTGCTGCCAATACCAAAAATCTTCAATATCTTCCAATATACACTTGATCTGGTAATGAAACTTTACTGGCAGACTTATATGACCAAAATAAACCTCCAAGAAAGAAATAAGATCATTTTGAGCACATGCAAAAATTACCAAAAATAGTAACTTTCTATAAATAGCAGCTCTGCACAAAATAGCCCTTATTGAATACAAAAATAGAAATATTTTTGGGTGATGCAAGATTGCTCTTACACCCAGGATGCTCCTGCATCAAATACTATGATTTATATGGATCCTTTGATAGATTAAATCTAGAGAATGCAATGGTTACACATATGATTTTGGCAAACAAGAAATTTGATACTATTCATGGAAAGATACCAAAAGATTTGTACAACAGACTTGTGAGCAGAAAGATGAGAGCACAAGAAGAAGATACTAAAATGAGAGAGAATGTGATAAGATAGTTCTGTGACATAAGAGATGATGACCACCTTAAATAGATCCTCAAGCCACTTGAAACCCTATTAAGAACCAAAAGAAGAACTATACAAATAATGGGAGGTCAGTATGAACAAGTGAAGACTGAAACTGAATAGGTAGTTGTGTGAGTTCTAGTAGGCTTGGTAGCAAGAAAAGATAGAAAAGATCAATCAGTTGTAGAACCAGTAGAGAAACAGAGTTCAGAACAGGCAGAGGCAACAGCAGAGGTAGTTGAAGTTGAAGATATTCCCTTTTCTTCTATAAACATTGGCACATAATCTATGGACATTGAAGGAACAAAAGTTACTTTAGATTTAGATGATGTGGTACTCAATAGTTTGGATAACATTGTTGACAATTTGGCTTTGGGAGAGTAGGAAAAGAGTATTGAAATAGAGACTACATGAACAGAGAAGAAAATGGCAGTAGTGGTCACTACATCTAGTACACCTATTGTACCTATGATACCTCAAGAGGACATCAGTTTTACCCCTAAGACTGAAAAGAAAAGAGAGATTGGTTCAATGCTTGAAGATTTAGGTAAAGAATTGGATGATGTTGATCAACTAGATTTGATCACATCTTTGAACAAAATTATTGGGAAAAATAATAAGGTCAAGAATTTGGAAGGTAGCCTGAAAGATTTGACTGAGAAGCTAGAAAGTGTTATATCTACAAAAGTCTTTGATTCAGATCCACTTGAAAGAGCAAAGATGGTAATAAATTCTTTTGATGTTGAGTTCACTAATTTGACAGATATTGCTAAGGTTAAGGCTTAGGTAGCTTATGAAGCTGAGATGTTGCAGAATATAAGTCAGAATATCAAAAATGACATTGGTAGCCTTGATAGATACATTAAGAACTTAAGGAAACATCTTGAGACTAGAAAGTGTTTGTACATTCAGTGTACAAAATCTGAAAATATAATAATTGCGGAAGAGAAGAAGATAAAAGAGAAGCAAGATGAAATTGAAGCAGAGACAAACTCAATGGCCAACCCAAACATAAAGATCAGTGCAGTTGAGAAAAAGATCAGAAAATTATGTGATGAGATAAGGACTTTGAATGATGAGAAGAACAAGAAATTTATTAGGATGAACATCTTGAGAGAGCATGTCTCAATCAAGTTGACTATAATAGAAGAGAAGCTAGAAGAATGTCTTACTGCTAAGACATCATTTCAGAAGTTCAACTTTGAATCTCTTCAAGCTTGTCAGATTGCAGCATATGGATTGAGTACTTTACTCAATGTAGCATAATCAATTAAGAAGGCATGGGAGAAAGATTTTGAGGCTCGAAAGTTAGATTTTGCAGATTGTGTTGCAAGCCTACTGGCTCTACAATAAGACAGTAAGGTAAAAGTTTTGACACAATTTTGTATATCCCTTTCCACCCTTTATTTTGTCATTGTTGTTAAAGGGGGAGAGATACTTAGAAAATTTTCTATATATGATAAGGAAGGATACTCATAAGGGGAGTTCTATGGAGTATTATGCAGTGTTATAGATTATGTGTATATTTTGAGGAGATATAAGGATAATATTCTATGGCCATAATTTTGATACAAATTTTGAGATTTTGACTTGTACACTTAGCCAATTTTCTCATATGTCGTCACCAATGACAAAGGGGGAGATTGTTGGAAATTTGGCTGAGGTATGTACATGGATGTTGTCATTATGGAAACATATGTTCCCTATGAAGATTGCATAAGTTGGAAAGTAAGTATGGAAGATCGCAGACTAAAATTGTCTAAGTATGAAACAGTGTTTTTGACGTAGCACCCAATATAGTTTGTTTTGGAGCGTTCATTGGAGCATGATCAAAGTTTTCACAGTTGAACATAGACTCTATGGTGTCTAAGGATACCCCATCTTAGTGTGCAAAATATTATAGACAATACGGACAAAGTTATGATTGTTTTACCGATGAGAGAGTATAGCCGACAGAGCAGTTTTGAAGGCAGAACTAGTAAATGAATTAAGGGATTATTTTGCTTGTCAAAATAATGACTTAATATTATAAAGAGCTGACATCCTAGATGTTCACTCTTGGATAAAGATTTGGAAGCCAACTAGAGAAAGATATTATGTTTGTATCTTGTATAAATATTGTAATGTACCGAACATACTTGAAATGTAACTTGTGATAGTTTTATATTGTGATAGCGGTGAAAGTTGTTGATGTGAAGTTGTAAGTAGTACCATATTGTAATCAGTAAACATTTGTATTACTTGTTTGGGCAGTGAACTCATCTGGTAATCAGGTTTTGTATCTACAACTCCTAATAGGGTTGAGGCTTCTAACAAGGCCTATAGTCCCTTAACCAGGACTGATACACTATATGATTGTAATAGACTCCTAATAGGGTCAACATCCTTAATAGGATATCATTTGATTAGTGGATCTTTGTGGGTACCATCCCCATCAGGGTTTTCCCTTGGCCAGGGTTTCCTTCAGAACATATCATGTGTTATGAGTTCTTTACATTTACTCTTATGTATGCTATTTAGTCTCTTATGCTTTAAAGTAATTTGTTATATCCATAAGTGGGCAAAAGTAAAAGTTTGTGAAATACTGATTCACCCCCCCCTCTCAGTATTTCTTATTTCTAACAATGCCCTAGGATATGGCACTAGTATTAGCTTAATTTGCATGTGTTCACCATCAACAAATTAAATAATTTGTTCATTTTAAGTTTTTTGTTTATCTGGAAATGTATGATATATGTCAAGCCTATAGGTCACTTTAGTAAAGCTTTATAGAAGCAATTCTGAATGGTACACCCACCTAAGTGTTAAACTCAAAGAGAAGAAGGTTTTTTAACCTTAATACCTTAGTGTTTGGAATCCACCAAGCATAAGGCTTGGATTTTCCTTGGAGATCCAACCCAAAGGTTTGGAGGATTCAAATAAGCCTAAGACGTGTTTTTCAGTAGATATACAAAAAATCCACATCTTTTTTTGTGTACTCCTCGTCAGGTTTACTTGTGGTTTAATAACGTTAAAATCAGATGATGTGATATTTTAGATCTCTTTTTTATCTATCTAAGCATATAATTTATTTTGAATTATGATTATGTTAAGCTTTTCATCTCTAATTTATTTGGTATGTATGTGCGATTTTTGTCAAAAACCGACATGTAGTAATTTGGGCATAGTTTTTGGCTCATTTGTCAAATTTTGCAACAAGTTACTTTTTAAAAAATTTCTAGGGGGAGCACACAAAATTTTCATGTTTTTAGGATGTGTGCACTTCAGAAATTCATAAAAAGTTATACATTCATTAAAAAATTAGCAGAAAAATCCAAGAGAAACTACATGGTTTTAGCTAACTTCTCACAAGAGGGATTAAATTTTTTTTTTTTTAAAGTTAATATTTTAGGGGGAGCACTCCAGATGCTATGTTATGTTTTTTCACAAAAAATAGGACCACTTTTTGTGCTCCCCCTTTTTGAGAGCCTTGATCTACACCATTTTTAAAATAAATTTTTAGTTTGGAAACTATATTCGGAGTATTACAACTCTTGTTATTATCGTATCTTAAAATTTTGAGTTTAACTATCTTCAATTTCTCATTGAAGTTCAGAGTTTGTTGATTTCAGAAAAAAAAAAGTTGCATCTTATACCCCCTTTTTGGTCGCTGATTTTGTTAATTCAACTAGGTATGTACTTAGTAAAAGATATGAATGTATATATTGTGCCTCTTATCAACAAGTTGTTGGTGTTATGGAATGGTTTCACTATGTATGACATCTCTAGATCAGTTGGATAGACAATTTCAATTCCATGTAATGCTTGTGTGGAAAATTCATGATGCCCAAGGGTTGACACATTTCTATGGTATGTTATGGTGAATTCTAGTTGTACGCGATAATTCTAATTCTAAAATTTAACATATTTAATCGAATTGTATCATTATCTTGTAGGTCTTCAAACAAAGGGAAAATTTGCATGTCCAATGTGTTATCCAAAGGTGAAATCTCATCATTACAAAAGTTTAAGAAAGAAGGTGTTTGATGAGTATAGGAACTTCCTCCACATAAATCATAAGTATTGATGTGCAAAAATGTATCTTTTTAATGGGAAAGAAGAGACTGTTGGAATTAGGAGAGACAGGAAATGAGAGGGGAGGGGTGAATCAGTGCCTTCAAAACTTCACTTGTAAATAATTCAGATCTATAATTGTAAGTAGTGATAACCGACCAAAATAACTTGAATCTAATTGCATGAATCAAACATCCCTTTAACTTAAGTAAGTAAACAACATGACATCAATATCATAATCACATGACACAAGTATTCTGGTAACATAGAAACCCTTGTTAGAAGGTAAAAACTACGGTGGGGATGACACCCACAAATTTTTCACTATTGCAGATAGAAAAAGTTTACATGTTAGGGCTACAAGTTTTGATCACTTCTGGCAATATCACCATGTTATCACCTTACTTGTGATGAATCTCTTCTCCGAATCTACTTGGTAGCCTTCTCTGATTCTGCCAAACTGATGATCTCTATACTTTGTTCTGCTTTGTTAACTGATAGACTTGAAGTTAGACAATTACTTCAAGTGACCTATGATTCATATATCAGCTCACACCAAAAATTATGCAAACACACAAATATATAGTGTTCTTCTTTTTCCGCTTTAACAAAATTAGGTTACACAATAGTTATAACCCTAAGATCTACAATGTACAATAATAACCTAGATCAACTATTACAATAAGATATACATTGTGTTTAATGAATATCATCACATTAAATGTTCCTTGATCTTGGTAAAATGTTTAATGAACCATTGTAACCATTTGCATAGAAGAATGTGTCATTTCTGATTACTATGTCTTTTCCTATGATCCTCGGTAAACACTGTATAAACTACTTGGTGTATACTGTGATGCTCAGTGTTTACTGTCTATCGGTGTTGGTGTTTGCTGGTGCTCGGTAAACTATCTGCTGCTCGGTATACAAGCTTTACCGACTAGTCTGTTCTGCTTCATGTTACTGATTAGCTCAATATAAGTGACTGACCAATATTTTCAAAACCTTTGATACTAATGACAACCTTAAATGCTCAATAGAGATAACAATCTCCCCCTTTGGCATTAGTATCAAAACTTTGAATGTATATAGACAAATTTTTCAAACGTATATCTCTGCCACATACATATACACATCAAAAAATTTCTAAGTACTAAGTACTCCCCTTCGGTGCATGCTCCTGATAATATGTAGTATACGTAGCATCTATGTACATATTTGACATAATAGATGATACATTGTTTTCCCCCTTTTAGATAGTAATGCCAAATACAAAAATTAAGTAGTATACTCACATCTTGTCAAAAATATGCTGATGGGTTTTCTTCAGTGATGCCAAGGGATTATCTCATTCCTCTTCCAAGTTGGTGAGAGTGATGTGCTCAAGACCGACTTGTGCATGCATGTCAAAGATGTTATCTAACACCAAAATCTCTTGTGTTGCAATGAGTAGCTCGGCTTTGACAATATGAACTTCAAAAATTTTCAGGTATGGAATGAGTTCGATTTGCAACTCAGTAACTTGATCTGTTATGTGCTCTTCTTGTTTCTTCAAATCTGTTATCAACTGCTAGAGTTCTTGAACTTGGTGAATGTTCTTTAATAAATCATGAGGCTCGATTATAACTGCATTTTTACTCAACTGTATTTATGCTTCCAATCCTTTGATCATTTAACTGACTTTAATAGTGAAGATGTCTGTAGTACAAAGTTTCAATAAATATTGACAAATTATTTGGGTGATAGATTTCATTTTAGTAATTACCTCAAATAATTTGACCTTCTGTAATGCCACTTCTAGGCTGATTTTCTCTGCTAATTTGTGTTGTATCCTAGATTCTTCCCTTTCTTCAATTCTTTTGTTTGCATCAATATCTGGGTTATTGATCTTCTTAGAAAGTGTAGCAAGTTGATCTATGATAGGAGTATCTGCATCAATGTTCACCTCAAGTACTACCTATTGTAGGATATCCCTCACATCGGTTAATACTTCTTTTCATTTGTGTTCTTGCTTCAACTTCTCTTGTGCTTCCTTTCTTGAACATAATTCCCCATATTTACTCAATTCTTTGAGGCTTAGAGTCCTCGGGTCACACTCAGGGAGAATGATCACTTCATCTAGGGTGACCAGTCGTTTTCCTTTCTTCTTCTTCTTTGATGCTAGAGGTGATTTCTTCTCAATAGTAGCAATAGTTTTATCTCCAAATTTTGGAGTATCCTTCCCAGTTAACACAAGTTCTTCCTTCTTCTACTCCTTAGTAATGGTAGTCTTAGTTGATATAGTAGGAGTATCGGATGCGGTGTCAAGTGGGATCACCTCTATTGCCTTTGTTTCTACTGTTTCCTTTGCTTCTTCTATTTCCTTTGCTTCGGTGGAAGGTGCCTCTATATGTGTAGGCTCATTTATTTCTACAGGTTGTTCAGGTTCTTGTATCTCAGTTGTGTCTTTGTTGTGCTCAGGATCTGAGCCGTCAAGTTGTCCTTATGAAATGATCTCAGCTACTTTTGCAAGTATAGGAAGCTTACCTGGTAGTGATGTAAATAGACATTCAGTGTCTAGTGCTTCTTATTTATTTGGTGTAATGTTTACATCACTAATACATTTGGGGGCATTTTGCGACGGCCATGTGTCGCAATTGCGATGGCTATGTGTCGCAATAGCAACACCCATAGACGTCACTATTTTTTAGTCACAAATTGCGACATCTATGGGTAGCCGTCGCAATTGTGACACATATCCCGTTGCAATGTGATTAAGATTTGTTAGCAGCATGGGCATCACCCCCCCATCGCATGGCTTCAGAGGGCCCTCGCAATCACGACGGGCCTCCCAAGCAATTGCGACGGTGCCTGCATCGCATTACGATGGGTTGCCGTCGCAATTGCGACGCCCATGGGTGGATTAAAAAAAATAAATTTATTTAATACATTGCTAATGAACCACATTAATGCTTTTTTCTTTCAACAAATGAGGACAGCCACTGTAAAGACAACATGATAATGTACACTCACTGTAAGGATAGTCACAAATGAGGACATCTCACAGTGATTGTCCCTTGTGTAATTGCCACTTGAATGTATTGCTATTTAGCCACATTAATGCTTTTATTCTTCAACAAATGAGGATAGTCACTCTAAAGACAACATGATAATGTACACTCACAGTGAGTGTACATTATCATGTTGTCTTTACAGACTATCCTCATTTGTTGAAGAAGAAAAGCATTAATGTGGCTGAATAGCAATACATTCAAGTGGCAATTACACTAGGGACAGTCACTGTGAGATGTCCTCATTTGTGACTATCCTTACAGTGAGTGTACATTATCATGTTGTCTTTACAGTGAGTGTACATTATCATGTTGTCTTTACAATGTCAATATATGCATTATTACTTAAACTGAAGAGTACTCTAAATAATATGTCATTGTGGAGTTCTGATTGCTTCCAATTTGATATACACTTGTTCTACTTATGTATCCAGCATCATGTAAGAAAAGTTGATGCTTTTAAAATAGATTCATTTAGCCATGAAATGCCTGTGCATGTTACATACAAGATTCCAAGGCCCAAAACTGATTACTCATTATAATTCATGTACAGAATGATAATCAACCACAACGAGGCATGCGTAGGCGTTGCTTAGATTTTGAGGCATCAGAAGCTTGTAGAAGAAACTTGACCAATGGCTCATGGAATGCAACAAACTTATTGCCTAAAATAGGAGCATTGGTAACCACAGATGATGGTTTTGAAAAGAACACTTCACCATCAATGTCACGTGAGGGAACTACAATTTCTGATGGCAAGCAACTTGTAGTATATAAGAGAGATGCATGTACAGATGCTGGGAATAAATTGCTAATGAACCACATTAATTCTTTTTTCCTTCAACAAATGAGGACAGTCACTATAAAGACAACATGATAATGTACACTCACTGTAAGGATAGTCACAAATGAGGACATCTCACAGTGACTGTCCCTTGTGTAATTGCCACTTGAATGTATTGCTATTCAACCACATTAATGCTTTTCTTCTTCAACAAATGAGGATAGTCACTCTAAAGACAACATGATAATGTACACGGGCTGTAAGTGTACATTATCATGTTGTCTTTACAGTGACTGTCCTCCTTCAAGTGGCAATTACACAAGGGACAGTCACTGTAAAGGCAACATGATAATGTAGAGAAATGTTGTCATTTGTATTTTCAATAGTGCCGAGAGAGATTCCCTCCGCGAAATCATAGCTACAATTTTTGAGTACGTTGGGTTTATTTTTCTTTTGTCATTATTATGTAATCTGGTATTCAGCTGTTACAGAGCTAAAATACCCAAAAATGAGGACATATCTGTATTGAATTTATTGTTAGCGGCTTTGGTTATTTAGAAGTTTAATTTTATTTGTTCATATTTCAAGCACAAACATTTTGTGGACCGTAACATCTTCATTGTTTCAGGTATGCAATGAAACAGCCGTAACTTGCAACTACCTTCACGGTACTTGTGTACATTATCATGTTGTCTTTACAGTGACTGTCCTCATTCAAGTGGTAATTACACAAGGGACAGTCACTGTGAGATGTCCTCATTTGTGACAAGGACAGTCACACATGAGGACATCTCACAGTGACTGTCCCTTGTGTAATTGCCACTTGAATGTATTGCTATTCAACCACATTTATGGGCCTGTTTGGACCACAACACACAGTAGCATCTACAGAGAAGAATATCCCAGGTGTAACAAGTTGTAAGAATATACCAACAGTTCTAAGAAGTTCCCTAGCACATAGTAGCATCTACAGAGAAGAATATACAACATGAGGGCAGCCACTGTAAAGACAACATGATAATGTACACTCATTGTATGTGTACATTATCATGTTGTCTTTACAGTGACTGTCCTCATTCAAGTGGAAATTACACAAGGGACAGTCACTGTGAGATGTCCTCATTTGTGACATGGACAGTCACACATGAGGACATCTCACAGTGACTGTCCCTTGTGTAATTGCCACTTGAATGTATTGCTATTCAACCACATTTATGGGCCCGTTTGGACCGCGGCACATAGTAGCATCTACAGAGAAGAATATCCCAGGTGTAACAAGTTGTAAGAATATACCAACAGTTCTAAGAAGTTCCCTAGCACATAGTAGCATCTACAGAGAAGAATATGGGTCAACGAGGTTGACTTCAAAGCCATGCAATCTAATGGTAATAGTAATATCATAATTTGACATACTATCAGAAATACTTCCTAAATAGACTATTCAATCTTATAAGAGATGGATTCATGAGAACTATTATTTATGAAATATGAGTCAATGACTTTAATTAAAAAAATTACACAATCTAATTCTTGTAAAAATATCAAAATTTGACACATTGAAAATACCTTCCAAAAGTATCGTTAATTGATTAATATGAATCACTACTCATGAAATATAATTTTATAAACCTAATCTAAAAACTACACAATAAAAATCTTAATAGCAATATTGTAAGAAACTATTCCCAAAAGCAAGCCTAACAAAATTTGATGAAAATAATTTTTGTTTCACTCAACTTTGACATTCACAACTTCCTCTTTTATTATAATAAGAAAAAAAATGTCTTTTTAGATATACCTCATGAACCATACTCGAATAATCTATCATTTTTCTTCTCAAAAACATATTTGCAGAGCCTGCTTCTTTTACTTGTTTGTACTTTTATCTCTTTGATGGAAAGGGTTCCTTCAGGACACATTTTTCCAAGTTCACTGCTTGAGATATTTGAGGAGGGTTCCCCTGCTTCAGTATCCATCCAACCCATATTCGAGTAGTTCTACAATTGCACAATCTAAATTAATAATACTGACAATTGAATGACGAATGATGATACATAGAATTGATATAAACTAATCCTAAAAACACTAAAACATTATTAATATATTTATATTTCATAAATAAAATTGATATAAAAGATCTGGAAAGATACATTAAAAAATAGAAAAATAGTAATTTATAATAGAAGGAAACTTAAATTGCTATTTAAAAAAAAAACAAGAGTCTTAAATCTTATCATTTTGTTTCATTATCATCCATAAGTACACACCTCTAGCATAATAATTATATTTTACCACCCATAAAATGAAAAAAAGATTTTCACAAGAGAAATTGAAGCTAGATTATAAAAATGAACCATCTTATTGGAAACTGGAACTGTTATCATACCCAAAAGGACTACAAAATTTCACCTTATCATACCTAGATTGTTGCTTTGCCTGGTGGAGGGAAATTTGATCAGTAAAATTGACACAGAGTATGTTGTCTCCATTGTCATGCTGGATAACAAAACACCAACTTTAATGGGCATGTACTGTCCCTTGTGTAATTGCCACTTGAATGCATTGCTATTTGATGCAGGGGCATCCCTAATGCAAGCCAAAGACACCATGATTGAAGGAAGTTTCCATGAAGCCAAGGAGTCAAATCCTATCAATTGGAACATAAGATTTTCACCTTGGAGCTTTGAAGGATTGACTGGTGAAAGGTCCTTTTGATTGACAAATCAGTATTTTTGAATGACAAATCAGAGTCTTTTTGAATGACAATAAATTAGAATAGGAGTTTTAGATGTTTTCTTGGTTTGTAATAAATATTAAGGATTGATTTTATCTCCTTATAAACATCCACTTGTTGGACACAAGACCCCTTGGTGACTTATAAACCTTGGGCATCTTTTGAGTCCTTGGATGAAATGAGCATAGTAAGTGTTTATTAGGTGTCTTTTAGATGTTGTTAAGAAGTTTGAAGGTCCAAAATAACTTTAATAAGGTTCCTAAAGTTTCACAACACATTTTTAACCTTCTCGGCAAAGTTGTTTGCAAAGTTGTAATGCAACTTTAAAAGTTGCTTAGCAAAGTTGACATTTGTTGGATAAACTATTCTAACCACCTAGATGGTTGAACCAACATTTGGAGAGCCTATTTTAGGCTTCAAATGGTCGAAGACAGACAGAGAACCAGTATTGTAATCATTTTGCTTTCATAAAAAATAAAAATAACCCTATTTTAGTGCATTTCTGGTGAAAAACGAACTCTGTACGGCTGTACGGATGGTGGTTGGATGATAAAATTTTCCTGGAAGTTGTAATAGTGACATCTGATTCTTTGGAAGTTGGTTTGATTGATTCTCTTTGTTTTATATCTAAGTTATTTCAAATTTTCTGTGCATTGTTTACAAACCCTCATTTTCAGGGTTTGACTGATGTAAAGACCTTAACTCACGTTTCAACCATTGGAATTCCTTCTTCCTTGGTGGAATGAGAGTTAAGGATGTATATTTGTATATTCTAAAAGCCCTGACTACTCTACATCACTATTGAACCACATTAATGCTTTTTTCCTTCAACAAATGAGGACAGTCACTGTAAAGACAACATGATAATGTACACTCACTGTAAGGATAGTCACAAATGAGGAAATCTCAGAGTGATTATCCCTTGTGTAATTTCCACTTGAATACATTTCTATTGAACCACATTAATGCTTTTTTCCTTCAAGTGGCAATTACACAAGGGACAGTCACTGTGAGATGTCCTCATTTGTGACAAGGACAGTCACACATGAGGACATCTCACAGTGACTGTCCCTTGTGTAATTGCCACTTGAATGTATTGCTATTCAACCACATTTATGGGCCTGTTTGGACCATGGCACACAATAGCCAACTGCATGTCTCACTTTCCTCTTCTATTCCTATATTTCCCTCACTCGAGGAAGACACTTCTGACAAATACCTATTTGCTAGTACTTGTAAATGGGAGAGATCTTAGAAGACATCAATCTTACTATTGATAAGTGTATTAAATAGACTTTCTATAAGGTGTATTAACTTATACTTGTCGATCCATGAGACTGTGCGGGATGCTCTTGAAAGGGGTTCAATTTCCTGCAAATGTAATTCAATTATCATGAGCATAATCACATCATAATCATAATCACATCCATCATAAGCATCACATAAAAATTAAAAACATTAAAACATACACATTATAACACTTAAATCAGGCTCACATTAATATGTATTTTAAATAGTTTTATTTAATTAATTTAGATTAATAGTTAATTTAGATTAGCAGTATTCTATTTGTAGTTGAAACTTGTAGCTTTTAAATAGATAATGAATAAACTATGTAACCATTTAAGACAAATATATTTCTATCAAGAAATGAATATTAAATACATTAAGGATTGATGGCATACCTTTAAATTTCATCATCATCATCCTCATCATCATCATCATCATCATCATCATCATCATCATCATCATCATCCTCATCATCATCATCCTCATCATCGTTGTCATCATCATCGTCGTCGTCATCGTCGTTGTCATCGTTGTCGTAGTTTATGAATATATTGTAAATACAGAAGAACATAACTTACCTTGATGAAAGTATGCCAATCATGTGTTTTGAGCCCTGGCCCAAATTCACTTTTCTTTGATATGAGATTGCTTATGTTCCCAGCAAATCCTGTGGGAAATCGAATTTTTCGTATGACTTCTTTTATGGCATCACTTTGCTGCTCCGTTAATAACCAAGGAAGGGCAATTATATTAATCTGATCTCTATTGCTATTTGAGTGAATGAAATTCTTCAGTGCATGATTGGATTCATGAATGTCATTACAAATTTTGACAATTTTTTCTTTGTCACGCCTTCCATCCAGTATTTTCCACAATGTCTCTGCTATATTCTTTCCAACATGCATAAGATCAAACAAATGCACAATTTGTAGGTCCTCGTAGTAGGGAAACCTACTAAATTATCTGGGATAGCTTTTTAGTCCCTTTGGAAGGTTGTCAGTAGTGCCTTGACGACCTTCACGATCATCAATTACATAATTAGTAAACAAAAATCACAATAGAAATATATAAATTACAAACATAAACCATTAAGTGGAACGACATTACCTCGACGATTAATTCTATTATATTCCAACTTCCATAGGCGAGGTGTCATTCTTCGTGGCTTTGATGTAGTCTCTTCTTTCCCATTGAAAAGATGTTTTTCCATACTTCGATACTTATGATTCCTATGGAGGAAGTGTCTGTACTCATCAAACACATGCTTTCCTAAACTTTTTGAATGACGAGATTTCATCTTTGGACCACAAACTGGACATGCAAATTTTCCCTTTGTTTGAAGACCTACAAGATAATGATATAATTGGATTATTAAATATGTTGATTTTTATAATTAGAATTATCATGCGCAACTTGAATTCACTATAACATACCACAAAAATGTGTTAGCCCTGGGGCATCATGTATTGTCCATACAAGTATTGCATGGAATTGAAATTGTCTTTGTCCTATTGGTCTAGACACGTCATACATAGTGACACCGTTCCATAACTCCACCAACTCATCAATAAGAGGCTCAATATATACATTCATATCTTTAACTTGATATTTACCTACTTGAATGAACAGTAACATTACATAATTATTGTGACCATTTTACTGTAAGATTTGTAAGTACATGTAAATTAATAACTATCAAATGATAAAATACCTGGAACAATCATTGCCAACATAATGTGCTCCCTCTTTATTGACATCCACGGAGGAATGTTATTGTTGATAACAAAAATAGGCCACACCGAGAAAACAGATCTCATCTCTCCAAATGGATTGACACCATCCGCTGCCAATGAAAGCCTGAGATTACGAGGTTCTTCTTTGAAGTGTTGCCACTTTTCCTCTATGTGCATAAATGCCGAACCATCCGCAGGGATTCGAATAATGTCATCTTGACTTCTATTGCGTGCATGGTAATCCATAAATTGTGCCAAGCTAGTACACCTGAATAATTGTCGCATCCGTGGAATAATGGGGATGTAACGAAGAACCTTGTGAGGCACCTTTTTTATTATTTGATCTGTTCGATATCTACTCGTATGACATACAGGGCATTGTGTTGCAAATTCATGTTCTTTATAATATATAATATGATCATTGGGACAAGCATGTATTTCTTGATACTCCATTCCAATATCTTTCATAATAGCAGATAATTCTCGATATGAGCGAGGTAGAATATTTGATGGTGGTAAAAAAAACTCGCCTATCAATCTACAGCAAAAAATATAAGTTGTTAATATAAACAATATTAGTGGTACATTATTCACCCTTTGTTAACTATAAAGACATATATGACATACCTTAACATACGTGACATTGTTATGTTGGATAAACCATTCATAACCTTCAAGTTCAACAACAACAATACAGCAAAGAGAAGAGTTGTTTGGGAGTCTTTGTATAGGGGCTCGTATGCCTTCTCAAGTAGAGGTACATCAAGGCTATCATCATCATCATGATCAGATCCGCTTGGACTAAATGTGTCATGGATCAATGTATTTATACCATCATCTTCAATTGTGTTTTCTGGCGCATGATCGTCATCTTCCATGGGATCATTATCTTCACCTTGGATATTCGCACCCCCATGTTCCTCCATATCATGTACTTCCCTGGGGAGATCAACCTATATAAAATTGATTAACATAAATAAACCATGATCTTCAACTCATCATCAAGTGATTTCATATGTATATAAATTGTTAAAATGATATAATGAACAACTTACCAGTGGATGATAGTCATGCCCCCCTTCAATGTGACCATTCTCCCTACAATGTCTCTTAACTATTTTGATTAGCAGTCTTCTACGGTTTAAGCCCTTACAAATTTTGCAGGGACAATAACATTTTCCATCACCTTTTCTTTTCAAGTTAGACCACAATCTAGCGATTGTCTCCCTATTTTGTTCTTCACTTATATTATCTGACATGATCGTTCTTCGCAGGAAGCAAAAATTGGGCTATGAAAACTTTGGTCTACAACTTTCAGTGACTAAGCAAAATTGTCAAAAGTACACAAATCTTCTTAGACCTAGTTAAATCCTTTAATATTTTAAAAGTCTAGTTAAAATATACATTAGATTAAAAAATATACAATTTTCATGCCTGAGCGCGCGGCTACGACTAGTGCAATGGTCTTCTTGCTTAGCTCTAGAAGCTCTCTAGCAATCAAAACATATAAGCTACAAGGCCTAACAGAAATTTCAAAACATATAAGCTACAAGGCAAGACATATTACATGACATGGCAAAAGGATTAAAATATACATTAGATTAAAATATATACAATTTTCAAACCTGAGCGCGCGGCTATAACTCGTGCAATGGTCTTCTTGCTTAGCTCTAGAAGCTCTCCAGCAATCAAAACATATAAGCTATTAGAATTCATTAACTTTTTGTAATTGGAAAACTCTATTTGATATTAGACTGTAAACTACTACTATTCTCTCCATAAGAACTAAGTACAAAATTCTTTCAAGTTCACATCCATGATTCCCTTTAGATTAAAATATACAGCAAAAATAAGCTAAAAGTCTAGTTAAAATATACATTAGATTAAAAAATATACAATTTTCAAACCTGAGCGCGCGGCTATAACTCGTGCAATGGTCTTCTTGCTTAGCTTTAGAAGCTCTCCAGAAATCAAAACATATAAGCTACAAGGCCTAATAGCAATTTCAAAACAAGGGTCATCAAAAGAACCAAAAACAATGTGTGCAAACAATACCTTGTGAAGTGGTATAGACAATTAGAAGATGCTACTATGTGCTAGGGAACTTCTTATAACTGTTGGTATATTCTTACAACTTGTTACACCTGGGATATTCTTCTCTGTAGATGCTACTGTGTGCCATGGTCCAAACGGGCCCATAAATGTGGTTGAATAGCAATACATTCAAGTGGCTTACACAAGGGATAGTCACTGTGAGATATCCTTATGTGTGACTGTCCTTGTCACAAATGAGGACATCTCACAGTGACTGTCCCTTGTGTAATTGCCACTTGAATGAGGTCAGTCACTGTAAAGACAACATGATAATGTACACATACAATGAGTGTACATTATCATGTTGTCTTTACAGTGGCTGCCCTCATGTTGTATATTCTTCTCTGTAGATGCTACTACGTGCTAGGGAACTTCTTAGAACTGTTGGTATATTCTTACAACTTGTTACACCTGGGATATTCTTCTCTGTAGATGCTACTGTGTGTCATGGTCCAAATGGGCCCATAAATGTGGTTGAATAGAAATACATTCAAGTGGCAATTACATAAGGGACAGTCACTGTGAGATGTCCTCATGTGTGACTGTCCTTGTCACAAATGAGGACATCTCACAGTGACTGTCCCTTGTGTAATTAAGTATTGTGGGGAGGCATTCTAAATAACCAAAGCCGCTAACAATAAATTCAACACAGATATGTCCTCATTTCTGGGTATTTTAGCTCTCTAACAGCTGAATACCAGATTAAATAATAATGACAAAAGAAAAATAAACCCAACGTACTCAGAAATTGTAGCTGTGATTTTGCGAAGGGAATCTCTCTCGGCGCTGTTGAAAACACAAATGACAACCCGCTTGATTTCACGGAGGGAATCTCTCTTGGTGCTGTTCAAAACACAAATGACAACCCGCTTTGTTCAAAACACAAATGATAACCCGCTTGATTTCGCGGAGGGAATCTCTCTCGGCGCTGTTGAAAACACAAATGACAATGTTCCTTTTTTTTTTTGCACTTATATCCTGACCAACATAAGGTCCATTTGTAATACAACATGATAATGTACACTTACAGTGAGTGTACATTATCATGTTGTCCTTAGAGTGACTATCCTCATTTGTTGAAGAAGAAAAGCATTAATGTGGCTGAATAGCAATACATTCAAGTGGCAATTACACAAGGGACAGTCACTATGAGATGTCCTCATTTGTGACTATCCTTACAGTGAGTGTACATTATCATGGTGTCTTTAGAGTGACTGTCCTCATTTGTTGAAGAAGAAAAGCATTAATGTGGTTCAATAGCAATACATTCAAGTGGCAATTACACAAGGGACAATCACTGTGAGATGTCCTCATGTGTGACTATCCTTGTCACAAATGAGGACATCTCACAATGATTGTCCCTTATGTAATTCAAGTGGTAATTACACAAGGGACAGTCACTGTGAGATGTCCTCATTTGTGACTGTCCTTACAATGAGTGTACATTATCATGTTGTCTTTAGAGTGACTGTCCTCATTTGTTGAAGAAGAAAAGCATTAATGTGGTTCAATAGCAATACATTCAAGTGGCAATTACACAAGGGACAATGTCATGAGCTGTGACATATTGAACTTAGTATAATAATAAAATGATTAGATGATATATAATAATCTATTATTAACGGTATATAACAATAATATATAATTATTATCAAAAGATAATAATAATATATAGTTAGCATAATAAGTAATATGTTAATTAAATAATATTAAAATATTAATAAATAATATAATTATGATTATAATTATAATATAAATTAATAATAAATAATTATTAATAAATTATATATATTATATTATAATAATATATTAAGTAATAATATTAAATCAATTATTGATATAATAATTTTAATATATAAATAATATTAATAAACCTCTCAATATAAAACAATATGTTATCACTA
Organism: Chamaecyparis obtusa; assembly: GCA_027943335.1. NCBI lineage: Eukaryota > Viridiplantae > Streptophyta > Pinopsida > Cupressales > Cupressaceae > Chamaecyparis > Chamaecyparis obtusa. The sequence continues at coordinate 584,913 of BSBK01009118.1, forward strand.
TAATAATATTTATTATAATATTATTAATATTACTAACATCATTAATTATAATATTTAATAATAACAATAACATTAATAATAATAATAATAATAATAACGTTTAAAGCAATATCGAATATCTGTAATCAATATACATCTACATTAAACATCTGCATTATCTATCACGATGAGGAATGAAGAAGTGATACAACAATCACTAGTCATTACACATCGATACCATGAGAGGATGATTAATGAACCAAATACTATGAAGTCAAGATCAACATGATATGAATAAGGGATAGGTCGCTATGTGTTTCAGAAGATGTATTGATAAGAAAGAAGGATAATCATTCATATATTATAAATAATCATTAATTGCACAAGTTTAGACAATGACATATCCGATAAAGCAATATCAAACATGAAGACCCGCTAGCAAATATGCACCATCACTTCCTATGTTATCATGACAATAACATAAACTAGATTGAATTCTACTATCTATATCAATAGACACCACATAGGAGGATATCGACTAAAGGATTGAAAGATTATCGATTGTCTGAGATAAACCACATCTTGTAGAAACACAAAAGCATCAGTGATTATATCACAAGCTATTGATGAATGAGGCATCAGTCATGGATAATAAGTACAATGTATCCTTAAGTATTAATAGGAATGGAAGTTAATTTGAAGATCAAACTCTATTACCAGCAATCAACCAATAAATGGACAATTATCAGAAAATGATATCGACTTATATCAGAGTAGAAAGATTGGATATAATCATAACAATATGGGATAAGGCAAGAGTTAATATCGATTGACTAAATACTAATGATAGTTAGACCAAACTAATACAAACACAATGGATGTTAACTACTGGTTGCACTACCAATTAGGGAAGATTACCTTCATAAAAAGATTTGATATTGAGTCAATCTGGGAGTTATCTATGATCAGAAAATAATGAAATAATATTATGTGAACTATCGGATTATGGAAAGGTGTGATTAACAAAGGGACATGGAGGAAGAAACAAGACACGTCTCATTCATAGCATCTCTTCATTTGTTAAAGACAATATAAGAATGCATTCTCATCAGTCACTCAAGGCATCATTAGAACTTTATTTACTTATCCATATTTGGATATACTCAATAGAGCATCTGCCTTTGGCAGTTTGGTTTCAAGTTTATCATTGCAGATCAGAGACAACACCATGATTGCACAGATAGAAAGGATAGTCAGAAACACCATCAATATTTGAAGTTGGAAGCATATAATTCAGAATCTAAAATAGCAACATATCACTCATAGTGATATTACACATTTGCATAATTACATCATCATATCAGACACAGCAAATACATTGCTGTAAGCAATACTTATTGATTGTATATTGATATTGTTTATATCAGACATACCATCATTATACTATCACTATAAGTGATAGGAAACATAATATTCATAGCATATTTCATATCATTATATCCGACAGTGCTATTAAACATATTGGTATCAATATCATCTTGCACACATATTGTGATTGAATCTGAAATAGCGGTTGATATCTTAAGTAACCTCCATTACTTAGTTTAATTGTAAGTATCTGATAGAGTAAGTCTGAGAAGTGGAGTAATTGTTCCTATTTTCCAAGTTAGCCAAAAAGGGGACATTACAGACAATCACTGTGAGATGTCCTCATGTGTGACTGTCCTTGTCACAAATGAGGACATCTCACAATGACTGTCCCTTGTGTAATTCAAGCGGAAATTACACAAGGGACAGTCACTGTGAGATGTCCTCATTTGTGACTATCCTTACAGTGAGTGTACATTATCATGTTGTCTTTAGAGTGACTGTCCTCATTTGTTGAAGAAGAAAAGCATTAATGTGGTTCAATAGCAATACATTCAAGTGACAATTACACAAGGGACAATCACTGTGAGATGTCCTCATGTGTGACTATCCTTGTCACAAATGAGGACATCTCACAATGACTGTCCCTTATGTAATTCAAGTGGAAATTACACAAGGGACAGTCACTGTGAGATGTCCTCATTTGTGACTGTCCTTACAATGAGTGTACATTATCATGTTGTCTTTAGAGTGACTGTCCTCATTTGTTGAAGAAGAAAAGCATTAATGTGGTTCAATAGCAATACATTCAAGTGGAAATTACACAAGGGACAATCACTATGAGATGTCCTCATGTGTGACTGTCCTTGTCACAAATGAGGACATCTCACAATGATTGTCCCTTGTGTAATTCAAGCAGCAATTACACAAGGGACAGTCACTGTGAGATGTCCTCATTTGTGACTATCCTTACAGTGAGTGTACATTATCATGTTGTCTTTAGAGTGACTATCCTCATTTGTTGAAGAAGAAAAACATTAATGTGGTTCAATAGCAATACATTCAAGCGGCAATTACACAAGGGACAGTCACTGTGAGATGTCCTCATTTGTGATTGTCCTTACAGTGAGTGTACATTATCATGTTGTCTTTAGAGTGACTGTCCTCATTTGTTGAAGAAGAAAAGCATTAATGTGGTTCAATAGCAATACATTCAAGTGGCAATTACACAAGGGACAATCGATCACTGTGAGATGTCCTCATGTGTGACCTTTGTGAAGGCAAGTGCCAATTTGTACCCAAGTTACCAATATTGTGGCAAAAGTGGGAATGAAGCATTTAGGGGTCAAATTGGGCAAAGAAGTGTAGAAGTGGCCTATGTGAGGTCTAAATAGCCTAACTAAGTCATGGTTAGGGTCTTATGGTGTTTGAACAATAAGTTTTGAACCAAAATCCCAAAGGTTGTAACAAGTTGTCAATGTTGTCATTCACAACATTGACAACATTTGTGCAAGGGAGCATTTTTGAGTAAGATGGTTATGTAACTATATGAAACCATTGAATTAGGCATCAGATCAACTATAAGAGGCCTCCATCGATCTGTGCAAAAGGTTGGGGGGAAAAACATTTGGAATTAAGAAGATTTGTAGAGTAACACAGTTTTAGTGAATTCTTGAGTTTTTTTGTTTCTTTGTTTTCAATTGATTAATGGATTAGATAGCTCGCAGTGTCTATTGGAAAAGTTAGTACAAGTTGTTTTTTTATTCTGTGTTGTGTTTTTTTTGAGTTTTGAATCATTCCAACTAGTTTGTTAATTCTTTTGTTAAGTACCCTATCATTGGTTTGAACCAGGCAGGTTGAACAAATGGAGTCTTAGCTCATCATTCCATTGTCAATTTTGTACGAGCTCTTGGAATGGGTGAGGAGACTCCATGTACTATATGTTTGGAAGGAGGGGCCCTGGGAAGCTCATTTTCTATGTTTGCAATGATATCCTAGGTGAGTCAGTTGAGCACAGTTAGGGATGACAAATCATTACAAGAAGATTACAACAAGTTGAATGCATTAGTTGCTTCAACTAAAATCTCATGGAGAGGTAGACACACATCTAAAGAAGCCCCAAGTCAAATTAGAAGATTGGGTGAGTTTCTTTGGCTGCTAAGAAAACAAACTCTTAGTCAGACTGTCCAAGTTGTGTCAAAATACTTGTTTTCAGGCATGGCTGTAGCAGTTGGTGTACAAAAAATATAGGAGGAGAAGACCTTAGATATCTTGGAGTTCTCAATAAAGGGCATCTGAATCCTAAGCCCTTTAGGTGGCTTAATATAAACAAAAAGGCTTGACAAAGGCCTAATTGCTAGCAGCCTATTTTTGGGTGCAATTGGCATGGTTTGATGAACCGGATTGAAGTACTGATGAAAAGTATAGGTGAAGGAGTAATATTGAAACCAATAGAGGTCCTAGTGGCCAGCCTCTCCATGGAGTAAAGTTCTAGTTGAATGTGTTTCAATTTGTGAAGACAAGACTAGGAGTGTCCTAGTAGCTAGATTGGTATTGAGCAGAGTTCATTGTATTTCTTGTTGGTGTGCACTAGTTGAAGGAGTGGGATCTTGGGTAGAGATACCTAAAGAGTGTAGGGATAGTTAAGTACCCTATCAAATCAAAACATTGGCCTAAAGAGACCCTAGTGAAGGATAGGGAGTGAGCAAGACAAAGTGTTACATCAATTAACAAGATCATTTTTTGGTAATTGTGTACATTATCATGTTGTCTTTACAGTGACTGTCCTCATTTGTTGAAGAAGAAAAGCATTAATGTGGTTCAATAGCAATACATTCAAGTGGAAATTACACAAGGGAATATCACTATGAGATGTCCTAAGTGTGACTGTCCTTGTCACAAATGAGGACATCTCACAGTGACTGTCCCTTGTGTAATTGCCACTTGAATGAGGACAGTCACTGTAAAGACAACATGATAATGTACACAAGTACCGTGAAGGTAGTCACAAGTTAGGGCTGTTTCATTGCATACCTGAAACAATGAAGACATTACAGTCCACAAAATGTTTGTGCTTGAAAGATGAAAAAATAAAATTAAACTTCTAAATAACCAAAGCCGCTAACAATAAATTCAACACAGATATGTCCTCATTTCTGGGTATTTTAGCTCTCTAACAACTGAATACTAGATTACATAATAATGACAAAAGAAAAATAAACCCAACGTACTCAGAAATTGTAGCTGTGATTTTGTGGAGGGAATATCTCTCGGCGCTGTTGAAAACACAAATGACAACGTTCTTGTTTTTTTTTCCCTTATATCCCGATATGATTTCACGGAGGGTTACGGTGCTGTTGAAAACACAAATGACAACGTTCCTTTTTTTTTTTGCCCTTATATCCCGACAACATCGCAATTGCAAGTTAGGGCTGTTTCACTGCATACCTGAAACAATGAAGATGTTATGGTCCACAAAATGTTTGTGCTTGAAAGATGAACAAATAAAATTAAACTTCTAAATAACCAAAGCCACTAACAATAAATTCAACATAGATATGTCCTCATTTCTGGGTATTTTAGCTCTCTAACAGCTGAATACCAGATTACATAATAATGACAAAAGAAAAATAAACCCAACGTACTCAAAAATTGTAGCTGTGATTTCGTGGAGGGTTACGGCGCTGTTGAAAACACAAATGACAACCTTCTTGTTTTTTTTGCCCTTATATCCCGATGTGATTTCGCGGAGGGTTACGGCGCTGTTGAAAACACAAATGACAACGTTCTTATTTTTTTTGCCCTTATATCCTGATGTGATTTCACGGAGGGTTACAGCGCTGTTGAAAACACAAATGACAACGTTCCTTTTTAATTTTGCACTTATATCCTGACAACGTCGCAATTGCAACAGTGCCAAATGTATTGTCGTCGCAAATTGCGATGGTGTCGGGCTATATTTGAAAAAAAAAGGCCAAAACCGCATGATATTTGCCTGCTGTCGCAAATTGCCGTCGCAATTTCACCCCAAATGTATTAGTGCATCTTCATCATCTTGGTCATCAGGATCACCATTTGTGATGTCCTCAACAAGTACATCATCATTGGTTTTCTTCTCTAGTTGAACTTCAACTTTATTCGGTGCATCTTGTGAAACACTTATTTCTTCCTTGTCCTCAGTGATATGAATTGCCTCAGTAATTGATATACCGATATTCTTTGATTTCTTTGGAGTTCCCTCATCAATACAAATACCTTTTCCTTTGGAATTGTGTCTCTTCTTAGACAAGTTCAAGAATGCTTCTTGCTCTTCTTTTTCTTCCACCTTCAAAATTGATGTCCACATAGAATCGGTTGTGGTATCCATATCTGCTACATTTTCATCCATCATCATCAAGGCTCTATTCTTGATCATAAACTTTTCTTGGTATTTGGTCAAGTATTCACTAACTAGAGAGCATTCTCTCTTTCTCTTCTCGGTGTCCAAAGAGCATTCTCTCTTTCTCTTCTTAGTGTCCAGTGCAATAGCCCATTTTTCAGTAATTTTGTCATCCAATTTCTTTGGTAATGCATAGGAAAATTCCATTGGAACTTTCTTGAATTTTATCTTCATTTGTATGCTTGCCTCTTCTATCTTGGTTTGATCTTCTTTTGACATCTTGTCAAATCTGTCTAGTAAGGGATCAGTGAGATCTCCATGTTCAATTATGTCTTCAATGATTTCATCTATTGTTTTTGTCTTGTTATTGACCACTTTGAATTGAATGACATTGTCTTTTATCTCAGTTTCCTCAAGATCTTCTTTATTTCTTATGAATTTTCTCTTTTTCTTTGGTGCCTCAGCTACAGCCTTGTTCTTTCTCTTAATGTATTTCCTTGTCGGTGTAGCTAACCTCCTTTTTTATACTTTCTCTGCTTCTTCCTTATTGATTGATGGTGCTACAGTTGATGATCATGTCTTCATACCTTCATGTACAGGTGACTACTTCTTTATTGGAATTTTAGGTGGAGGAACTAGTGTGGGATCTTCTTCTTTGTCAGACTCAGTCTCCTCACTATCATATTGTTTGTCAGCTAATTGTAACTGACCTTCGGTTTCCTATTCAACCAGTATCTCTTCAAATGTCTTAAACCCATCTCCATATTTAGCAGTGAGATTTTTCTTCATCTTCTTTACCTTTCTAGTTATTTTACCAATCTCGATATTTGTTGAAATTCTAGATTTATCCTCTTCATATACTCTAAATCTAGTGGAAATGGGATCCTTCGGTAATGCAAGTAGTGCATTAATATATTTTAGTGTGAAATCATGGTTTATTTCATATCCCATTAGTGCCAACCATTTTATCCTAGGTTCAATTACTTTTATCAAAGTATAATCTGTGTTGACTACAAAACATATGTCATTCTCAAATCTCTGAACTAATTCCCTCAAAATTCTACTTCTTTTATGCATTTTAGACTGAAACTCTTTGAAGTATGCATTAAACTCTATATTCAATGTATTTCCTAACTTATTCATCATTTCACCAATCTATTTTGTTATCAATATATCCGGTATCCAATTTACTTTACCAGTGCTAGGTACATACTTTTGTAGATAGAAAAATATGCATGCAAGTAGAGATCTGAACTTACATGTGTTAGACTTCTTTTTCTTTATGGTCTTCATATTATCCTGAAGTTGCTAAAATGGTACCTTGACAAGATCAACTTGGTGACCTTTTACCACAATTTTGTGCCATGTCTACTGCACTGCAGGATACATTGTTGAGTCTGCTTGATTGAAATAACTTGTACCTGATCACATGTGCTACAAATTTGACTGCTGGGTCCTTGATTGTCAAAATCTTTAGTGCCTAACCATCCCATTGTGCTCGAGTAAATTTCTCAACATCCAGTTGTGATGAACTATGAAAAGCCTTAGCCTTGTCAGTTGTAGGGAGCCCAGTAACCCTACTGATCATTTTCTTATTTACCTCAACCAGTTTATCTAGCCAAAAATTTTCATCGCGATACTTTCTCATAATGATTCTGATCCAATCTGATTTAAATGGTTGTGGAAAGTGTATAAAACATGATAACCCTGATTCCTAAATCTTCTTGTAATCTGATTTCATTTTTCCATCGGGGCCATAGATTTGTTGATATGCTGCAACAGTTTCAAAATCTCCAACTTCTCTGATTTTTCAATGAATTTATGATCTTTACATTTTCTATCAATAAAACCCTTTCTGATATGCTCGAAAAGGCACCCATGGTATCTATTTGAGTTGTGACTTTAGGATGTGGCTTAAACTTAGGTTCATCAAATTTTTCCCTAACAATTAGATTAACTTCCTCCTCAACACTTTGTGATTTGTTTGCAGATGACGTTGATGCCATAAATTGATTCTAGGGTTTTGGCAAGCAGTAGGATAAAATTTTTTTGATAGAAAATGAACTTACCTGGTATCGTGAGGAGTGATGTCGGTTCGATATAATGTAGCCTTGAATCCTTCTGAAAATATTTTAGCTCAAACTCTTCTCTTTGAATTCTCCACTCTTAAAAATCACAATGTAAAAATGAACTTTGTTCCTATGTATTATAGACTTTTCGATATTCCCGCTCAAACTTTCATGCAATAAATGCTTGATCTAACTTTCAGTACGAAATAGCTGTCAGCTCAGTGACAACTAAAAGTCTTATCCGCTCGGTTAACATAGGATTTCTTCATTAGTTGATACATGTGCTTGGTTAAACTTAGATAGTTACTACCAATGGGTAACCAACTCTCGGTCTCTCTTTTACTGACTGTATAACATTGTTAGCTCATAACACATAAACCATAGAGCATCTTTATTCATGCTGATTTGGTATTAGTGCATCATGTATAAGGAACTCTATGTAAAATGTGATCATTTGAAATGTCAATCCCATACATACCTATTTCACCTTAAGTGTGTTAGGAATGAATGCTAGATGTTGGCAGTCATTCTGTAGCAGTTGTTGTTGCATTCATGACTATGATTGTCATTGATGTCAACATAGTGATCTTCTGGAGACTAGCAAAGAAGAAGATAGTGTTTTGATTAGCGCACATGGGATATTATAGTTGGAGCTATGTGATGTTGATGTTATACTCTTTGATATTTTATTTGTCTATGGTTAAGAGTGCAGATAGTAATTCATTGATTCATGAAAGTTATGAGTATTTTGGTAGAAGCAGTATTCAGGCAGTGTTCCTGAGTAGCGGTTTGTGGAAATCGGATGATATCTCCTAATCAGGATGGAATCTGGTTTTGTGTAGTTAAAGGGAAGTTTGAGATTCATTGATGGTGATGTAGTTCATAGCACAAACTTTGAGGTTGCATGAGTGAAAATTTATTGCATCTGGAAGCTGACAGTTTTGTGGAATTTTGATGTAGCGTGTAGAAACTTTTATTTTGTAATTGTGTGCCGACTCATTTGTAATTATTTGACTGTGGTATAAAGGAAGGAATGTTTTTCCTTATTGTATTTAGTTTTAATATGAAAGAAGTGTGAGCATGGTTTTGGTTGCATGTGAATGTAAGCATGAAGTGAAGAAAAGAGCCTAAGAGGTTGTGAAAGCGATATTGTGAAGGAAGACATGTGAAGTACAAAGATCTCGAATTGAGATCTGATGTAGTAGTGAGTGCGGTTTGGTATAGGTTGGAGGTAACATATTTCATATTATTCTACTAAATAATATTAAGGTTATTTGGATAGTGTGTTCACTGATCTTACCCTGAAGCTATTTGGGCAGTGGGTCCTTCTATCTTCTATAACTCTTAACAGGGTTAGAATCTTTTAATAGGGATTCAAAATCTCCTAACAGAGATTTATATGTACTAAATGTATTTCATAAGACTCATAATAGATTCCATCCTTTCACAAGGAATATTCATATTAGTGCATCTTTTGTGGGCATCATTCCCACCAAGGTTTACTCTTTGATCAAGAGGTTCCCTAGTCAACATATCTTGTGTTATTGTATCATTGTGTATGAATATCTTTGTATGGTTAGTAATTGCATTTCTTACATGGTTAAATTCTATTAGAGATGATAAAAGTTATAATTATCTGATAACTGATTCAGCCCCCCCCCCCCACCCCCTCTCAGTTATCTTGGTGGACTTTAATTTTTAAAAATTGGTATCAGAGTGGCAGGTCCTTCAAAGGAAAGTTTAACAGCTTAAGGAGATCCATGGTGAATTTCAAGAAAGAAAGCCCTAAGTTTGATGGAGTAAATTTTGACAGCTGGAAGGAAAAGATGAAGACACATCTATTGTGTTTAGGACCAGGCTATTGGTTGATTACAAAGAATAATAGAACTATAATTGAAGAAGACAATCTTGAAACAAGTACTAAAGATGAGGTAGATATATTCATGTGTAACATACTTGCAAGAGAAGCACTCTTGACAACACTTCTAGAGAATGAATACAGTCAGGTAAAATGTTTTAAGAAATCTAATGAAATTTGGAAAGCTTTATAGTCTACTTTTGAAGGTGATGAACATGTAAAAAGAGCTAGATTACATAATTGGATATGTACATTTGAAGATATTAGAATGATGGAAGATGAATCTGTTAGAAGCTATATTGGTAGAATGTCAGAAATTATTGTAGGGATAAAATCTTGTGGAGGATCAAAGATAGAGAATGAAGTGATATAGAAAATTTTGAGGACATTGACTCCTTTATTTAAGCAGACAACACAAATGATTGAACAAGTTATACCTTGTACTACAAACTTTACAAGAGAGACTCTTCTTGGAAGATTGGAAGCAATAGAGATGAACCTAAGGTTATTAGGAGACTTACCTAGAATGGAGATAGCATTTAGTGCTCTTAGCATTCACCCTACTTTGTCAAGAAGTACTAGTGTGAGTGGAGATTATGCTAGCAGCTGTAGATCTAAAAATGAAGAAGATAAGAAGATTGAAGAAGGTATTGCTTTGCTTGTGAAAAGAGAACCAGATGGTAAGAAATTTTTTAAATGTTAGACTTGTCAAGAATATGGTCATTTTGCATCTAAATGTCCTAAGAGAGTTAAGAAGTACATAAATAAGTTCAATCCTAGAAAATCTAAAGAATGTTATTATGCTAATGATGAAGATCTTGAAGCTAGTATAGAAAGAACTTTGAGTGAAAGTGATACTGACAATAATGATGAAATAGGATTTGTAGCAATTAAAGAAGAAAATTCTGAATCTGATGTTAAAGAAGAATGATTGGATTATAGAAAGCGGTTGTTAACATCACATGACTAGAGATGTGAAGAAGTTCATAAAGTTTAACAATTATGATGGAGGAGTTGTTAGAGTTGGTAACAATGCACCTTGTTTGATTAAAGGTATAGGATCTATTACTCTTGATGCAAAGACTAATACTGATGATGTTTACTTTGTTGATGGATTGAAACATAATCTTTTGAGTGTTGGACAATTAGTGGATAAGGGATATCAAGTTTGGTTTACTGAGAAAACTTGTGTGATAAAGGATAAAGATGGAAATATAATTGGAACTGGATCTAGAACTAGAGGTAATGTATTTCAGTTGAATCCTACTAAGATGACATGCTTGATTACTAAAATTGATGACAATTGGTTATGGCGTAGAAGGTTTGGTCATATAAACTTTGATAATATTATGAAATTGAGTACTACACTTGTAGTAAGGGATTTTCCTAAAATTATGAAGCCTACTAACATGATTTGCAAAGAATGTGTGATGGCTAAGCAGAAGAGAAGTTCATTTCCTAGTAAGAAGTTCACATCGACAGAGAAGTTGGAGATTGTTCATACAGACTTGAGCAGTCCTACCAGGACTAGAGGATTCTATGGAGAAAGCTATTTTATGATTCTTGTTGATGATTTTACAAGAATGATGTGGATTGCATTTCTGAAAGAAAAATTTGAAGCATTTGATAAGTTTAAGATCATTAAGAATAAAGTTGAGAATGAATCTGGAATGAAGATTAAATGTTTGAGATCTGATAGAGGTGGAGAATTTACTTCTAAAGAGTTTAACATCTTTTGTGAAGTGAATGGTATTAAGAGACAATTTTTAGCCCCTAGAACACCTGAACAAAATGGTATTGTAGAAAGAAGAAACAGGTTAGTAATTGAAGCGGCAAGAGCTATGTTATTTGAGAATGACTTGGTGAAGACATTTTGGAGAGAAGCAGTGAATATAGTAGTATATACAGTGAATAGAGTACAAATCAGAGCAGACATAGATAAGACACCTTATGAATTATGATTTGGACATGCAACCTCAGTTAAGTATTTTAAAATTTTTGGAAGCAAATGTTATATAAAGAGAGATGATGATATTGGAAAGTTTGATCCTAGAAGTGATGAAGGTATTTTTCTTGGATATTCTTTGAAGAGAAAAGCATATAGATGTTACAATAAGAGAACTAAAACTATTGTTGAGAGCGCAAATGTTAAAGTTGATGAGAAGTTTAAAATTTAGGAAAGAATGCTTGATTATGAATCTGATGAAGAAGCTAATCCTCAGCCTAACATTGAAACTACTGAATTATTCTATGAGACTGACAGTGAATTTTTGAATGAGAATCATACTACAAAAGAAAACAAAGAAGAATCTAGAGAAGAATCTACAATTGAAGCAAGATCTAAGACTATGACACCAAACAGGTATTTATCTAGACATCATCCTATTGAACAAGTTATTGGAAGTTTGGACAGAGGAGTTATGACTAGAAATAAGGTACATTTATGTTTGATTTCTCAAATTGAACCTAAATCTACTAATGAAGCTTGTGAAGATGAACATTGGATTAATGATATGAAAGAAGAACTAGATCAAATTGAAAAGAACAAGACATGGGAATTGGTTCCTAGACTTAAAGACAAGAATGCGATTGGAACTAAATGGGTATTCAGAAACAAGATGAATGAACAAGGAGAAGTAGTAAGAAACAAAGAAAGATTAGTATGTAAGGGATACTCGTAGCAAGAAGGAATTGACTATGAAGAAACCTTTGCACCAGTAGCAAGACTTGAAGCAATAAGAATGTTTTTGGCTTATGTAGCTTTTAAGAAATTCAAAGTGTATCAGATAGATGTGAAGTCAGCATTTCTGAATGGTGAATTGGAAGAAGTCTACATTGAGCAGCCTGAAGGTTTTCCTTTGACTCAAGAAGGAGATATGGTATGTAAACTAAAGAAAGCATTATATGGACTAAAGCAGGCACCTATAACTTGGTATGCTAGATTGGATAAGTATTTGTTGAAATTGTGATTTACTAAAGGAACAATAGATAGTAATCTATACACAAAATAAATTGAAAATGGAATGTTAGTTATAGTTATTTTTGTTGATGACATTATCTTTGGAGGAGAAGATGAAGCTAGTGACAAATTTGCTGATGAAATGAAGACTGAATTTAAAATGAGCATGATTGGTGAGATGAAATACTTTTTGGGATTATAGATAACATAGAATAATGACGGTATCTTTTTTAGCTAGACAAAGCACTTGAATGATTTACTAAAAAGATTTGGAATGGAGAACTGTAAACCAATTGGAACACCTATGGTTACAGGATACAAACTATCAAGCAAAGATGAAACACCAATAGTTGAGTAGAAGAAATACAGATGCATGATTGGAGGATTACACTACTTAACACACACTAGACCAGATATAAAACATTTAGTTGGAATGGTAGCAAGATTTCAAGCTAAACCTGGAGAGTCACATTATACAGCAGTAAAGAGGATATTGAGATATTTAAGAGGCACAAAGGACTATCGATTATGGTATGAAAAATTTGATGATTTTACCCTATGTGCATATACAGATGCTGATTAGGGAGGCAGTGTTGATGATAAGAAAAGCACCAGTGGTGGAGCCTTTTTTCTTGGAGGAAGATTAGTTTCCTGGTTGAGCAAGAAGCAGAATTTTATTTCACAGAGTACAGTAGAAGTAAAATATGTAGCAGTAGAAAAAAATTGTAACTAGATAATTTGGATGAAGTAGATGCTGAAGGATATTGGAATTAAATTTGTTGAGCCTATTGTCATACATTGTGACAACACCAGCATAGTCAGTATGTCTAAGAATCCTATTTTACATTCTAAGACTAAGCATATAGAGATCAAGTATCATGTTGTAAGAGAAAGTAGCTGAGAAAGAAGTCAGACTGGAGTACATAAGCACAAAGGAATAGATAGCAGACATATTTACAAAGCCTTTGCCTAAGGATACATTTGAGTATCTGAGAGGTATGCTTGGGGTTATGCCCTAGCCTAATTTTGAGTAATGATGTAGTTGGTTCCATCCGTTCAGTGGTATATGAGTCCTATCTTTTTATGGATTGGATGTTGGTACTTCCTCTATGGGGGAGTATGTGTATCTGAGCTGAGTCATGAGGACTCTTGTGAATATATTTTCTGAAACAATATCTTTTGACATTGAGTTGTTGTTGACATAGTGATGAAATTTCTATCATTGATGTCAATGGGGGAGAACTATACATGAAAAACCCTATGTACCATCTATTGGAGAGAACTTAATAGGATAATGAAACAAGATTTGATTGATGAAGAAGATTTGAAGAATTTTTAGAGTATCAGTGCAGCAGTATTGGATTTTTGGAACATTGGATGTTTTTCATCAATGTTTCCATCAATGCCAATGGGGGAGATTGTTAGGAATGAATGCTAGATGTTGGAAATCATTCTATAGAAGTTTTTATTGCATTCATGACTATGATTGTCATTGATGTTAACATAGTGATCTTCTGGAGACTAGCAGAGAAGTAGACAATGCTTTGATTAGTGCACATGGGATATTATAGTTGGAGCTATGTGATGTTGATGTTATACTCTTTGATATGTTATTGTCTATGGTTAAGAGTGTAGATAGTAATTCATTGATTCATGAAAGTTATGAGTATTTTGGTAGAAGCAATATTCAGGCAGTGTTCTTGAGTAGTGGTTTGTGGAAATCGGATGATATCTCCTAATCAAGATGGAATCTAGTTTTGTGCAGTTAAAGGGAAGTTTGAGAATCATTGATGGTGATGTGGTTCATAGCACAAACTTTGAGGTCACACGAGTGAAGAGTTATTGCATCTGGAAGCTGACAGTTTTGTGTAATTTTTATGTAGCGTGTGGAAACTTTTATTTTGTAATTGTGTGCCGACTCATTTGTAATTATTTGAGTGTGGTATAAAAGAAGGAATTTTTTTTCCTTATTGTATGTAGTTTTAATATGAAATAAGTGTGAGCATGGTTTTGGTTTCATGCGAATGTAAGCATGAAGTGAAGAAAAGAGCCTAAGAGGTTGTGAAAGTGACATTGTGAAGGAAGACATGCGAAGTACAGAGATCTGGAATTGAGATCTGATGTAGTAGTGGGTATGAATATCTTTATATGGTTAGTAATTGCATTGCTTACATGGTTAAATGCTGTTGAAGATGATAAAAGTTATAATTATCTGATAACTGATTCAACCCCACCCCCTCTCAGTTATCTTGGTGGACTTTACTTTCTAACAAAGTGGAAGTACTGATGTCACCCAATCTAGTGGATGAGGTTTCACTGACAACATTACTTGACTCAGCATTCTCATTAGATGCCTTCTTCCACATAGTGTTCCTTAACTTCATGATATTTGTGATAGTATATCCACTTTCAAATATATGGTTTTCATCTGGTGCTTAGTTTTTGCAGTTCTTTCTTAGATGACCGACCTTATGACAATGCATACAAGCCATCCTAGTGCTTGTCCAGCTTCTTGATTGTCCAATCTGACTCTTTCTATAAAAATTTTCTACAATGTGTCCATATCTACCACAAGCAGTGCAGTTAGCCCATGTATTATAATCCCATACATAAGAATTACCTTGTCTCTTCAGTTGATAGGGCTTGCATTGTGGTTTCTCCTTAGGTCTCCAAACCTGTTTCATTTTCTCCTTACATTCTCATGTAGTGTGTCCATGCTTGTTAAAAGTATAACATATTTTCTCCATAGTGGTATTATTAGCAAGATCATTTTTCTTAGCTCTACACTCATAAGTAGGATGTCCAAAATTACCATAGTAGTAACAATATCCATTAAACTTAGGAGTGATAGGAGGTTTACCTTGTGCTTTGCTTCTACACACATTAGATGTATGTCCCAGTTTTCCATAGTGATAACGTGCCAACACTTCAGGTTTCTTATTTTGACTGATGTTGACTTGTTCAACTTTTTGTGATGTTTCTCCTCTACCGGTGTAGCCTATACCGGCTTTGCTTCCAAATCTTCTCTGATTAGTCAAAATGCCATCAATCTTCTTAGAGCTATCCTCAGCAAGTTTCTTCATTTCATTTTGGTGCTGTTGATTTTTCACTTCATTTCTTAGCTTCTCATTTTCTTCTCTGAGACTTGCAACATCTTCTAGTCTTCTTGACAATTCTGTATACACTCAGTTTACCTCTTGATTCACAGTCATCATTTGATTAGTTATTTGGAAATGTCGGTCAGTGAGTCTTTGTATCTCACTCTCTTTACCTTGAAGTTGTTTAGTCATCTTTCTTCGGTCATCAATTGCTAGATTCCTTTCTTGCTCAGCTTGTTTTTCTTTGTTCATTATTTCTACCATTCTCACCATCTAAGACTCTTGACCAATTTGTAGTGCTTTCACTTGATCAATTAAATATTGATTCTCTTCAGATAGATCAGTGATTATGATTTTAGATCCATCGGAGATGCTTCTAGAACTAGATCCAATATGCTCAAACATTTCATCAATAGGTTCTTCATGGTAACCGATCTCATTCTGTAAAATAGCTATGTTCTTCCTTTCAACCAGTAATTTTTTCAATCCTTCCTTGGCTTTCTTATACTATTCCATAAACATTTGAATTTGTATCTTCTGATTCTCAATAGTCTTGTCAAGCTTCTATCTCTCCATGAATTAGATCTTTACCCTTCAGTGGTTAAACTGTTCAATAAGAGAACTAAGCTCTGATACCAATTGTTAGAATTAGGAGAGATAGTAACTAAGAGGGGAGGGGTGAATTAGTGCCTTCAAAACTTCACTTGTAAACAATTCAGATCTATAACTATAAGTAGTGATAACCAACCAAAATAACTTGAATCTAATTGCATGAATCAATAATCCCTTCAACTTAAGTAAGTAAACAACATGAAATCAATATCACAATCACATGACACAAGTATTTTGGTAACACAGAAACCCTTGTTAGAAGGTAAAAACTACGGTGGGGATGACACCCATAAATTCTTCACTACTACAGATAGAAAAGGTTTTCCTGTTAGGGCTACAAGTTTTGATCACTTCTGGTGATCTCACCCTATTAGGAGTGACATGTTAGATTGGCTAGATCTACCTAGTTATAGGATTTTAACAACATTGAAGAAGTGTGCACTCGATTAAGAGATTTACATAAGACTGTTAAGTCTACTCTATTAATAGATTTTATCCAAAACTCTATTATAATTGTCAAAAAGCAATAGGAAATTATCTGCTATTTGACAACTCAATTGTTTGATACAGATCTATAAGCTTTGATAAAATATCACCTTACTTGTGATGAATCTCCTCTGAATCTGCTAGGTAGCCTTCTCTAATTCTACCAAACTAATGATCTATGTACTCTATTTTGCTCTGTTAACTGATAGACTTGAAGTTAGACAATTACATCAAGTGCCCTATGATTCATATATCAGCTCACACCAAAAACGATGTGAACACACAAATATATAGTTTTCTTCTTTTTCCGCTTTAACAAAATTAGGTTACACAATAGTTATAATCCTAAGATCTACGGTGTACAATAATAACCTAGATCAACTATTACAATAAGATATACATTTTGTTTAATGAATATCATCACATTAAATGTTCCTCGATCTTGGTAAAATGTTTTATGAACCATTGTAACCATTTTCATAGAAGAATGTGCCATTTCTAATTACTATGCCATTTCTTGTGATCCTCGGTAAACACTATATAAACTACTCAGTGTATACTACGATGCTCAGTGTTTACTATCTATTGGTGTTAGTGTTTGCTAGTGCTCAGTAAACTATCTGCCACTCGGTATACAATCTTTACCGACTAGTCTATTATGCTTCATGTTACCGATTAGCTCAATGTAAATGACCGATTGATATCTTTACAAACCTTTGATACTAATGACAACCTTAAATGCTCAATAGAGATGGCAGAGACTACATCAAAGCCTCGAAGAATGACACCTCACCTATGGAAGTTTCAATATAATAGAATTCAAGGTAATATCATTCCGTCTAATTTTTTATGTGTGAAAATTATATATTTCGATTGTGTTTTTTTGGCTAATTTTGTAGTTGATGATTGGGAAGGTCATGAAGGCATGATTGACCACCTTCCAAAGGGACTAAAATGTTAGTTCATAGAATTTAGTAGGCTGTCCTACTATGAGAAGCTACAAATTGTGCATTTGTTTGATACTATGCATATTGGAAAGAATGTAACAGAGACACTATGGAAAATATTGGATGAAAGGAATGACAAAGAAAAACTTGAAAAAATTTGTAGTGAAATTCATTATTCCAATCATGCAATGAAAAATATCATTGAATCAAATAGCAGTGGAGGCCGAATTAATGCAAGTGCCCTTCCTTGTTTATTAATAGAGAAACAAAGTGTAAAATATAAAAATATTGATGCAGAGCATATTACAAAACCAAACAATCCATAGGATCCTTTCTAATACTTTCAACATCCATTCAATCATGTCTCTATATAAAGGCATCTTATGAGGAAAACCACAACATGTTTTAGCACAAAACATCAACCTTTCTCCATTTGGATATCTTGATTTCTATATTTGATTCCATTATTCATAACTTTTAGTTTTTACATCCTCTTTACAAATCTTTTGGTGTAATTATTCAAAATTAGTCCTTAGAAAACATATATAAATTAGAGCCTAATAAAGTAATTAAATAATAAGTTATGGTATCTACACTGAGAGCCATTTTTCCTATCATAAACCAGAAGTAAAATACCAAATCCTATCCAGGGAATCTCATATATTTCTCAAAATTAATCCAAATGATACCAAACCAATTTCACATAAATTATAAGTTATGGTCTCTACACTGAGAGCCATTTTTCCTATCATAAACTAAAAGTAAAATACCAAACCCTGCCTAGGGCATCTCATATAACTCTAATGGAGATCTTTAAAAACTAGTTTCCACTCAAATGCACATAAATTTCACAAATCTGCATAAAAATGACTCAAACCAAAGTAAATGAAATTTAATTCACATTTCTTTCCAATAAATATTATTAGAGGTCCTGATTCTCCAAAAATTTTCCTTACCAAATGTTTCATTCTAACTGTGGTCAAGAAGTCTCAAACATGCAAATAACAACTCTTACCAGAACTGCCATAACTTATTCATTTCTCAACATAATCACTCCAAAATAAAACCAAAAGGAATTTTATTCATCCTAATTTAAATAAAATACATATTTAACAATATTTATAGCCTGTACAGGTACGTACAAGACCTAGAAACCACATTAAAATAGTTAACACCAATCAAAACTACAAATTTTGAAGACACCAATTGATTCAAAATGATCTTCCTTCTCTCATTCATGTTTGGAATGACTAAAAAAATGATTTTATAGTATGTGTGGTATTTTATAACTTCTTGAACACCTTTTGAACCATCTCCTTACACTCTTTTAACCCTTTACAACATATTTGCATCTTTTGACAATATTTTATGCATTTTGCATTACAACTTTTTATGACAACTTTGCTAGTTGAACTCCAAACTTGATAAATCTTTTCATGGACACTTGAATTTCCTAACAATAGAATTTAATAGAAATTTTACATCCCCTTTACCCTTTATTAGGCATTATTTCATATTCTAACCTTCTTGACCACATTAACATGACAATATTAACAATGTCATTCAAATGGCTTCACATAGCCTTACATATGGACTTAAATATATTTTAATATCTAACATAAGGACTCTTAACCTCCTTGTTTTCTTGTACTTTAGGTGCCTCTGCACCAAATATATAAAATATATTTTTAATGTGAAATGGGGATTGAAAGTGCGGGGTGTGTGAAAATGTTGTGGACATATAAGACTAATAAAACATAAACACTTATCTTGAAAGGTAGAAGATTCAAAAGTCACTATTTTCTACTATCTATACTTAGTTTTGGGAAATTCGGCAACTGCAACTAGCCTAGAAACATAGAGATAGAGAAAACCCAAAAATATTTTTCTTTTTTGAAAAAGGTCAACCTTGACCCACATCGAAATATCACCCTTGACCCAAAAATGTCGACCTTGACCTGCACTGCTTTGATGAAAATTCTATTTGCAGATCCTGAAAATTCACCAAAAACAGTACTCAAATCTGTTTTGTAATTCAATGTTTCATACATGCACGTGAAAGAAAAAGGATTTTGTTGTTTGGAATCAACCTTAAAATATAATTGAAATTGAGAATGCTAGAAAATAGTAGAAGTAGATCTAATGACGAAGCTATGATATTCAATATATATGCAATTGTATTTAAAATGTAAACAAGTATGTTGATATGAAAGCTTGGACTCAACACTAAAAAACATAAATTTAAATCAAAACCTCCATGATTGTATGCTTGAAATCCACCTTGAGGGAAGAATTAATAGATCTTGAAGATGAACAAAGGATCTTGAAGGAATATCACACCTCCACGATGGATAGATCCAGGGTTTAAATGATGAAGTCTTGAATGCTTGAACCAAATCCTATTAGAGGATTGAGTGCTTGAATCCTTGATCTTTTATGGAGAACTTGAATGATTGAATATATGATTTCTTGAATGCTTTCTTGTTCATGCGCTTGATGCGTGAATGTGATACTCATGAATATTTGATGGATGATGGAAAACTTGCTAGAGAAAATAATAGGAGAAGGCTTCCTTTAATAGTGATCTAGTGCACAAACTTCTAGAGAGGTCGACATAGGGGAAATAAATTCCCATTTAAGCTTATACCCTTGGAAGTGGACCTAGATTAAATATAATTTAAGAGTTTACCATTTTAAAGCACGAAACAACCGACCTAGAAGCAGGAAAATAAAAATTTCTGAAACCCGACATCTAGAAACCCTCAGAATTTAAAATTTGGACCCTAGTTAGGGTCAAGGTTGACCTTGACCCATAAGGTCAACCTTGACCCAAAGGTTAAAAACCTCAAATTCATAGTGCCAAGTGCCAGAAATAGGCTAGAAATAAGGGGATAATAGGGCAGAACAAGATAAAAAGCTAGAAGCAAGTCAAAGACCTATTCGAGGCATTTGACATGACCCCAAACCACCTACTCAGAGGGCTAAACTAGTCCAAAATGGAAATGCTTCCATTTTATGACACTACATTTAACCCCCACTTTAGCAAGAGTATGGACTCGAAGCAAACTCTTGATAAAGGAGAAGAAAGATGCTAGTGGATCCCAACGAGGTAGAGTAACACTTAGTTGAGGACATGAGACCCCATGCCAAGGATACTAACTTAACACACACACACGAGGGTGTGAAAACAAAAAAAAAAACAAAGATAAAGATAAAATAAATAAAAATAGGGGTTAGTACAAAAAAAACCCAAATAAACTAGTAAAGGAAACCTTGCTAAGAAATGCTTCTTATACTAATAACATATTTGGAAAGCTATGATAAAAGCATAAATGATTACATAAGAAATACAAGAGAAACACTATAAATAACATAGCTTCATGATCTCATCCTAATAGCATGAAAATGAAAAGAGAGAAAAGATAGAGAGTGATTACCTCGCCCAATAAGATGCCCACCTTACCGTGAATCACCAAGGAGGGAGAGCCCAATAGGTAACCAAACCTAATAGTTCACCCAAAAAATGTTCTTTGTAATTGTAATGCATCTTCTGATGGCTATTCGAATACCCATAGATCCACATTCTTATATCACTGTGAAATATAAAATGTGTGTCCCTTCAGGATTTAGCAACTTATGTGCATTACCTTTTGTGGATTTAGCATGTGGGTATGTGCAGGATCATGGTATGCCAAAAAGTGGCGATGTGAAAAAGAAGTCCTAATCTATAGACTCTTTTAAAAACAACTATAACTTTCAAACAATATAACATTTTTGAAATATGAAATATACATCACACTATATTCTTTACCTAAGACAATAATAATAAATAATTCTTTTAATTTTATGAAGTTTAGACTAAGTTAAGGTGGTCAGACATGAGATTTTTTATATTCAGGAAAATTTGTAGTAGAAAAATCATAATTAATTATTTACTTGGAAAAAAAAATATACATCACATCTGGACATGAGTCTACTACTTTTATCTAGAATCTTATAAAAAAATATTATCATTTGATTTTGTCTAATGTGGGCAAACATACACCCTACTTGTTATCTTTCTAGTCCTGATTGATAGACTTATTGAAAAATAGCTATAACTTTCGAACTGTATATCATTTTTTAAATCCAAAACATGTGTCACATTCTATGATTTTCCTACTACAAGAAAAATAAAATAAAAATTCAAATTGATAAAGTTTAGACTAAGTTAACATGGTTAGAAATGAGAGTTTTTGTATTCTGGAGAAGTTGTAGAAGAAAAACCATAATTAATTATTTACCTGGAAAAAAATTACAAACAAATATTGTCAGGAATAGTCCCAAGAGATAACTAAGAGGACGGGGGATGAATAAATTATCTACAAGTTTTGATTCTTTATCCAATTAAGTATACTTAAACATAAGCATAAACAGAATGAAAGAGCACTTGAACACAACACCAATATTTTGGTTACGGGGAAACCCAAATATGTAAAAACCCCGGTGGGAATTGACACCCACTAATAATATACACTAGTGTATTATGATCCTTGTTAGAAGATCCTTAACCCTATTAGGATTTTTCTTTACAATTTATTTAGTACAGTGACCTGGTCAAGGGTAGTCTTTTACAATTAACCCTGTTAGGGGTGAGGACGCACTATCCAAGAGCACACTGCTCAAAGGGGTGAAGGCTACAACCTTCTGATTAACAGATACACACTATATCTAGATCTTGGTGAATTGTGCTTTGACCTACTATTTGGATCAGTTCCAATGTATAGCACAAACTCTTTACTTGGTCACATAGACCTTTTTCTAATGGCTCAACACTTTACACACTCTGCTCTTCTCTTCACAAAACAACTCTGAACCATGACTTAGAAATAAAAAATGACTACCTATAAATATCTTTCCTCTAAATGATATAATCTAGTTGGCCTATTAGAACCACATTGAAATCATATTAGAGAAACCATAACATACTCCAATAATAATTCAGTCAGCTCTACTAAGCACACAACACAATCTGGGACCTGTCTAATATTGATAAATGCATACGCATGGTACACACTATTGGCTCTACCAAAATAACTAAAACTTTCTCCTCAAGATGAATTACATCATGCACTCTTAACCAAACATTCTTAACTCTTCTCCAATATGTAATCCAAGGGCACATACCAAAATGATAGGCGCAACTCCTGAACCAATACAATCTCTGTCAGCTCTTCTGAATAAATATAGGAAACTGCTATTGGTGAATAGCGACTACATAACTTCACTTCTACTGATCATCAAACTCTACGTCCATGATTGTAACACCACTAACATGTCTTCATCACATATCCAAAGGCACAAGGCTCCATGATGACTGTACGAACAATAACTCATAGAACACTTCCTGTCACTCTATCAAGAACACTGCTGACACAAGTTTCTACATAACTATCTATACTAATAGTTAACCTTTGCATCCATGATATCATGTTGATAACATGTCCATGCTACATATACTCAAATATTACTACATAATTCTTCAATGCATGCTACTTCCCATATGTTGTCATCAATGACAAACATACAGTCAACACTAGCTTGTTGGAAAATCTCCAACAATCTCCTCCTTTAGCATTGATGGAAACATATGGAATGAAAAACACCACCAACCCAAATGAGAAATTATTTTATAACATTCTCCATTTCCTCATCAAAAATCCCCCAAGAATGAGTCCTCCATCTGCTACAATATTCTTCAATATTCTCCATTTCCTCAACTGAACTGCTTCCATGACTAAATACTACTCCCCCTTAGTATATTACTCCTTCTTTGCTTCTATTTTTCATGACTCTATATATTACTCCCCCTTTGATAGCAATGGAAAAGACTTCCATTATTTTTAAGCACCAATACTAGTCTTGAGGTAGAGTAGTCAACCTTCCATCAGTCCTTAAGGACTGATGCTCTATCTTCTTTCTTCTAAGTAGAATTAGGGAAGGGAATTACTCCCAGCTTCTCACAGAGATACTCAAAAGTATCCTTTGGCAAGGGCTTGGTGAATATATCTACTAGCTATTTTTTTGTACTCACATAATCCAATTTTACTTCTTTCTTTTCCACTTTCTCTCTTAGGAAGTGATACCTGATCTCAATGTGTTTTTTCTTTGCATGCATTACAGGGTTCTTTGAAATATTGATAGTGCTAGTGTTATCACAATGAATAACAATAGGATAATCAATTTGAATACCAAATTCCTTTATCATCTGCTTGATCCAAAAAAATTTAGAACAATTCAGGGATGCTACAACATACTCCGCTTCTTCTATTGACTAAGAAATGCAATTTTTCTTCTTGCTTGTCCAAGTGACAAGTCTGTCACCAAGAAACACTGCTCATCCTGATGTAATTTTTCTATCATCAATGCATCTTGCCTAATCTACATCAGTATATACATGAAGCTCAATATTTTTTAAATTAGGATACCATAGACCATAATCTATAGTGCCTTGAAAGTATCTCAATATTATTTTTATTGCCATGAGGTGACTTTGTTTAGGCTCTGTTGCAAATCTTCCAACTATGCCAACTGCATTGGAAATATCCGGTTTGGTTTGAGTATGATAAATGAGTTTTCCAATCATAGACTTGTACAATGTTATATCTACTTCTTGTGAATCATCTTCTTTTGTAAGATTACATCCTGTTATCATAGGTGTACCCACTGACTTGAAATCATCCATTTTGAATTTATTTAATATCTCTTTCACATATTTTGACTGATTAATGGAGATACCTTTTTTTGTCTATTGCACATTTAATCCCAAGAATTATTTGATAGGTCCAATCATGCTCATCTCAAACTCACTTTGCATCTCCTTAGCAAATTCAGCACTAAGTTTGTCATTACCTCCAAAGATAATGTCATCAAAAAATATAGCTACAAGTAGTAGTCCTTCAGATGTCTCTCTTATGAATAGATTACAATTTTATGCTCCTTTTTTGAATCCAAATTTAGTTAGATATCCATCAAGTTTCTCATACCATGCTCTAGGGGCTGGCTTAAGTCTATAGAGGGATTTCTACAATCTACATACTATATCAAGTCTATCTGATAGGGTAAATCCTTCTGGTTGCTCAATGCATACTTCTTCTTTTAGCTCTTCATTCAAGAATGCTGACTTGACATCCATCTGATAGAATTTGAATTTTTTGACTGTTGCACAAGCTAGAAACAACTTAATAGCTTCTAATATGCTCACAGGTGCAAATGTGTCTGAATAATCAATGCCTTCTCTTTGCACATAACCCTTGCATACTAACCTTTCTTTATTCCTTACTATTGTGCCATCTTCATTCATCTTGTTTCTAAATATCCACTTTGTTCCAATCACATTCTTATCACTAGGTCTTGGGACTAGTTCGCAAGTATCATTCTTGATAATCTAATCTAGTTCTTCTTTCATAGCATCATGCCAATCTGAATCATTACATGCATCTTCAACACTTAAAGGTTCAATGTGAGATAGTAAACATACCACCTCATTTCTTACTGAATTCTTTTCTTGTGATCTTTTTGTGACTTTTCCACTCTGATCTCCAATGATTCCATTCTTGGAATGGTATCTAGATGTAAACTTTAGAACTTTGGGTGATATTGTCTCATCTTCCTTCTGATTTTCTTCTTCACTTGTTTCAGGGTCATTGAACAATACATTAATACTATCAAACATCTCTTCAACAACTGTCTCACTAGTGGAAGGTCTGGGTTCTTCTTCAATCATAGGTGAGTAATCATGATATCTTACTTGAACCATAAACTTTTCATCAATCTTAACATGAGCACTTTCAATGATTTTCTTCAATCTCAAGTTAAAATATCTATAAGCTTTACTTTTAGTAGAGTAACTAAGAAAAATACCTTCATCACTTCTTGCATCAAACTTTCCTATTTTTTCATCCCTCTTGATGTAGCACTTGCCTCCAAATATTTTGAAGTATTTACCTATCAAAACATTACCAAACCATAGCTCATAAGGTGTCTTGTCTATGCCAGGCCTTAATTGTATTCTATTGATGGTATAGACTTCTGTATTAACTACATCTCTCCAATAGGTGTGTGCAACTTTTCCTTCAATCATGATGGTGTGCGCTGTGTCAAGAATGATCCTATTCCTTCTCTCTGCAATCCCATTCTACTGAGGGGTTCTAGGTACTCATAGAAGCAACTTTTCCTTCAATCATAGTACTCATAGAATCTATCAGAGGTGAATTCTCCTCCTCTATCTAACCTTATACATTTTATCTTTAGTCTAGATTCATTCTCAACCTTAGCTTTGAATATTTTGAACTTCTCAAATGCTTATGACTTATCTTTCAAGAATGTAACCCACATCATTCTAGAATAATTATCTACAAACAAAATGAAATACCTTTTTCCATAGTATGATCTTGTTTGAGTTGGTACACATAGGTCTATATGAATCAGATCCAACTTATGATTCTAGTATGATTATGCTTTCTCCTGAATGAATTCCTCACGTGCTTTCCCATTACACATGCCCTGCATATAGTATCAACAGGCTTTACTATTCTAGGTAGGTCTCTAACTTCATTTTCATTACTTATCCATACTATGTTATCAAAATTGATATGACATAGTCTTTTATGCCATGGCCAACTATCATCTACTTTAGTAAAAAGCCAATTTGCTTCTAGATTAAGCTAAAAAACATTACCTTTAGTCTTTGATCCTGATGCAATTATTTCTCCTTCTATTTTGTTAATGACGCACTTGTTTCCATTGAAATCCAACCCATAACCTTTATCAAGTAACTGCCCAAAGCTTAGTAGGTAATGTTTCAAACCATCAACATAAAGAACATCATCAGTGCTATTCTTTCCATCCAAGGTGATGGCTCCTCTACCAATGATAGGTTTGGGAGTGTTATCTCAAAATCTAACCATGCCTCCTTTGTATCTATCCAAATGAACAAATATATCTTTGTCTCATGTCATGTGATGTCAAGAACCACTATTAATGATCCAATTTGTCCTGATGTCAGCTTGTGAAATCAATACTAACTCTTGAGAATTATTTTCATCTTCAAGAGAAATGAATCCAATTTCTTCTTCAGCTGATTC
Source organism: Chamaecyparis obtusa (assembly GCA_027943335.1). Lineage (NCBI taxonomy): Eukaryota > Viridiplantae > Streptophyta > Pinopsida > Cupressales > Cupressaceae > Chamaecyparis > Chamaecyparis obtusa. The sequence continues at coordinate 611,792 of BSBK01009118.1, forward strand.
TTCATCTGATACTCCATCTCCAGCATAGTAGCATTCCTTTGTATACTTAGGCTTTTAGTTATTGTCAAATTTTTTAACTCTTGTAGGATACTTAGATGCAAAGTGACCAATCTTATTACATGAAAAGCATTTGAATGGTAATTTAACTTCATAATTTCCTTTTCCCTTCTTTTATCTTTTAGTAATCATAGCAATAAAATTATCTAGGGCTTCTTCTTCATCATCATCATCAAAATTGCCAGAGGTGTTCAAGGATTTCTTACCATGGATCGAAGCTTTGAAGGCTGTCTCACTTTTAGGCTCTGTCTTCAAACTTGATATCTCAAATGCAACAATCTTGCTGATTAAGGTCTCTCTTTTGAAATTTTATGAGAATTGCATATTCTCATCAAGGATGTTTATCTTGTTCTAATATTCTAGTGTCAAGGTAGTCATCACCTTATCCATGATGTCTTGTTCTGAGATTTCTCCACCATTGTTTTTGATTCCAGAAACTATTTCATTGATCCTTTGGTTGTAGGCTCTTATGTTCTCTTCAGGTAGCATCTCCAATATATTGTACTTTTTCTTCCATGTCTTTCTACATGCATTCTTTTCTTGTTTATCTCCTTCAAAAATGTCTTCTAGGTGCTCCCATATCTTGTAGGTTGTGTCTACTTTCTTTATCTCTGAAAACTCACTGTCAGATAGGGCACTGATAAGGGCTTCTTTTTCTATTGCATTTTGATGGAAAAAATCCTTCTACTTTCTACTAGCATCATCCTTTGCAATATCTTCTAGAGAGGGGATCTCAACTTTTTTGATAGCCACTTCAAAAGAAATGCACTAAAAATGTGTCATCATCTTGTTCTTCCAATCAAGATAATTCTCTCCATCACACTTAGGACTATCTTTTCTAAAGAATGCCATCCGATCAACCTCAAGTTGTTAAAATTTCTCTCTGAGGCACTTGGCTCTAATACCAATTGTTAGGAATAGTCCCAAGAGATAACTGAGAGGGGAGGGGGTGAATCAGTTATCTACAAGTTTGAATTCTTTATCCAATTAAGTATACTTAAACATAAGCATAAACACAATGAAAGAACAATTGAACACAACACCAATATTTTGGTTATGGAGAAACCCAAATAGGTGAAAACCCTGGTGGGAATTGACACCCACTAATAATCTACACTAGTTTATTATGAACCTTGTTAGAAGATCCTTAACCCTATTAGGAGTTGTCTTCACAATGTATTTAGTACAGTGACCTAGTCAAGGGTCGGACCCTATTAGGAGTCTTTTACAATTAACCCTATAAGGGGTGAGGATGCACTATCCAAGAGCACACTTCTCAAAGGGGTGAAGGCTACAACCTTCTAATTAACATATACACACTATATCTAGATCTTGGTGAACTGCACTTTGACCTACTATCTAGATTAGTTCCAATGTATAGCACAAACTCTTTACTTGGTCACATAGACCTTTTGCTGATGGATCAACACTTTACACACTCTACTCTGCTCTTCACAAAACAAATTTGAACCATGAAATAGCAATCACAAATGACTTCCTATAAATATCTTTCCTCTAAATGATATAATCAAGTAGGCCTATTAGAACCACCTTTAAATCATATTAGAGAAACCATAACATACTCCAATAATAATTCAATTATCTTTACTAAGCACGCAACACAATCTGGGACTTGTCTAATATTGATAAATGTAGACGCATGCTACACATTGTCGGCTCTACCAAAATAACTAAAACTTTCTCCTCAAGATGAATTAAATCATGCACTCTTAACTAAAAATTCTTAATTCTTCTCCAATCTATAATCCAAGGGTACATACAGAAATGAAGGTGCAACTCCTGGACCAATACAATCTATGTCAGCTCTTCTGAATAAACATAGGATATTGCTACTGGTGAATAGCAATTGCATAAATTCACTTATACTAATCATCAGACTATGCACCCATCACTGTAACACCAATAACATATATTCATCACATATCTAAAGGTGCAAGGCTCTGTGATGAGTATACGAATAATCACTCATAGAACACTGCCTATAACTCTATCAAGAACACTGCTAACACAAGCTGCTACATAACTGTCTGTACTAATATTTAACCTCTGCATCCATGATATCATGTTGATAACATTTCCATGATACATATACTCAAAGCTTACTACATAAGTCTTCAACACATGCTACTTACCATATGGTGTCATCAATGACAAACATACACTTATCAATGGCTTGTTGGAAAATCTCCAATAAATATGTGTCCCATCTGGACATGAGTTGACTACTTATATCTAGAATCTTGTAAAAAAAAATTATCATTTGATTGTGTTTAAGGTGGTCAGGCATACACCTACTTCTTCTTTTTTTCCTAAAATTTTCGTACTACTACATTGAAACTTGAAATTTTCAACATATAGAATAATTATTTTTTGAAAAAGGCCTAGTATCTTAGAAAATAAATTCAATTTTCTACACATTCTCTTCTTACATATTTTTTATATAATATTTATAACTTTTTCAAATTTTTATGTCAACTTTCCTAAACCAAATTTTTTGAATTTTTATTGCCACTTAAGGGCCTAGTTTGGCATACCATGATCTTGTACATACCCATGTTTGAACTAGAGAATACATGTCTCCTCAAGATTTAGCAACTTATGTGTGTTACCTTTAGAGGATTTAGCATATTGAAAATTTAAAAATGTGTGTCTCTTCAAGATTTAGCAGCTTATGTGCATTACCTTTAGAGGATTTAGCATATTGAAAATTAAAAAATTATAGTACAAGGGAGACCCTATATATGCCCCCCTCCTTATCATGGCTACTCACTAGAAAAGATAAGGAAGAGAAAGAGTATACCTACTTCAAAAAGTAAGGAGATATCCTATTAACAACAATGTACACTATATTCTCAATGAAGAGTAGTGACCCTTACATTGAAGAACATAGATAATCATGAAAAGGATATGTCACTTATGGAAAAAGGATCCTCAAAGAGAAAAATATCTTATCAACAAGACCCCCACCATAGAGGAGTGCTTTAGATAAATTATCATCTTTCAAAGAAAAATATGGAAGGACCCAAGATTCAATCAACAAGCCCCTTGTGATCAAGAGGAAGAGAAATCTTGGAATGAAAGAATCAACTCTAACCATAAAGAAAGGGCATGAGTTTATATAGAACATAATTTGCAAAATAAAGAAGAGGTGATGACCTAGGACAACAACCTCTCATGTAAAAGGATATCCATAGCCAAAGCCTTAGTCAATATAATAAAATAATGTTGTAGAATAAACAAATGCAATTAAGCTAAGGAAAGAAGATCCCTAGACAAACAAGGAATAATACCTTGCCCCCTAGGAATGAAAGCAAGGGATACCTTTGCAAAATAAATGTCTTATAAAAGATATCATGAATACTAGAAGATAGTGATGGATGATTAGGAGTAAAAGATATTCTAATACAAAACCATCAAGATAAAAAAGAGAAAGAATGACAAATTAAGCTCAAAGAAAAAATAAATGCTAAGAACATAATGGATTCTAGAAGACTAGGAAAAATACACCTCTTGCCCCCAGTCTAGAGACAAAGGAGAAAAGATCTATATTATATCAGAATAAGGGGTATCCCTTATATAGAAATTATGAAGGAATTGTAAAATTGCACGAGAGTGAGATATAATTCCTAAAGAAACTCTTTCTCTAACATACATCTTGAAATGCTCACAATCAGCAACTAAATGTGTATTACTATAGTGAAAAGGACATTTGTATTTGGAGAGAGCATCTTTTGGCCTAGGTTTAAAGGTTTCTTTCTTAGAATTCATTAACTAAACATACACCTTCTTAGTCACTTCTTGAGGAGTATCTAGGGAAGGTGTTGGGAGAAGGTCATGAAGAGGAGGACGATTATTAGAATCAACCACCTTAAATTGAGATAGCAAAATGCCAAGACCGCATAAATCTTGTTTAGGGGATAAATGAACTAGATATTTAATACCGTGTTCATTAAAGCCAAGCCATAAACCCTTATAATCTTGTTTAGCCATTATATTGTATCCTATAGTGTACATATCATGTAAATATTCCACAGGAGGTGATTGTTTACAATGTTCATGAGAAAAGGTTGTATAAGATGGAATAGTAGTTTTAGTAGAAGTCTCTTTTGTCTTCCCTTTAATATCATCATGGATCATATAAGAAGGGGAAGGTAAATATAAGAATTCTTACACATCTACATCATGAACTATAGTTTTAACCTCACCAAAAGTGTGGGAAGAACTAGGTTTAGGAGATGGAGAATTGGGAATATTAGGAATCAGATTAGGAAGAATAGGATTAGGATTAGGAAGATTAGGAACTAGATTAGGAAGGATAGGATTAGGATTAGGAAGATTAGGAGATGGTGTATAATCTACAAAAATTTTCACATAATCCAAAAGAGTAATAAGTCCTCCACATAAATCTTTAATGAAAGTTTTGAAAGTAGGAAGACTAGTATTAGTCAATCTCACAACAGCATAAGCAAGGGAAACATGAAGAGTAACAAACATAATGAAATGGATGATACCCTCATAAACCTCATAAGTACTATAAAGAGATGCTAAGAGAATAATAATAAAGAAAATAGCCATACTCCAAATCATCGTAAAGATCTTCATAGTGAATGAAATGCAAGAAATGAAAGAAAGCATCCAATGCCAAAAAAGTAAGAGTTGTCTATCGCGGGTTCACCAAAATGTAAAATATAAAAATATATAAAATATATTTTTATATTTTTTATGTGAAATGGGGATTGAAAGTGTAGGGTGTATGAAAATGTTGTGGACATATAAGACTAATAAAACATAAACACTTATCTTGAAAGGTAGCAAATTTGGAAATCACTATTTTTTGGTGTCTGTACTTAGTTTTGGGAAATTCTACAACCAGGCATAGCCTAGAAACACATAGACAAAGAAAACCTAGAAACTTTTTTCTTTTCTAAAAAAGGTCAACCTTGACCCATAGGGAAATATCACCCTTGACTCCAAAATGTTGACCTTGACTTGCACTACTCCAATGGAAATTTTGTTTGCGAATCCTAGAAGTTTGCCAAAAAGGGTACTTAGATCCATTTTGTAATTTGTTGTTCCACACTTGCACCTACAAGGAAAAGGGTTTTTTTTTTTGGATGAGGGGTTTGCCTTGGTCAAACCCCAATTTTGGAATCAACCTTAAAATATAATTGAAATTGAGAATCTTGGAAAGTAGTAGAAGTATATGTAACAACGAAGCTATGATATTCAATAGATATGCAATTGTATTTGAAATGTAAACAAGTATGTTGATATGAAAGCTTGCAATAACCACTAAAAAGGATAAATTTAAATCAAAACCTCCATGATTGTATGCTTGAAATCTACCTTGAGGGAAGAATGAATAGATCTTGAAGATGAACAAAGGATCTTGAAGGAAGATCACACCACCATGATGGATAGATCTAGGGTTTGAATGACGAAGTCTTGAATGCTTGAACCAAATCCCTTCAAAGGATTGAGTGCTTGAGTCCCTGATCTTCAATAGAGAGCTTGATTTTTTGAATAGATGATTGCTTGAATGCTTTCTTTTTCATGCGCTTGATATGTGAATGTGATACTCATGAATATTTGATGGATGATGGAAAACTTGATGGAGAAAATGAGAGGAGAAGGCTTCCTTTTATAGTGATCTAGGGCACAAACTTCTAGAGAGGCTGACATAGGGGAAATAAATTCCCATTTAAGACTATACCCTTGGAAGTAGACCTAGATTAAATATAATTTAAGATTTTACCATTTTGAATCCTGAAATAGCCAACCTAGAAGTGGGAAAATAAAACTTTCTGAAACCTGACATCTAGAAACCTTCAAAATTTGAAATTTAAACCCTGGATTAGGGTTGAGGTCAACCCTGACCTAGGTTAGAGTCAAGGTTGACCTTGACCCTGAGGTTAAGAACCTCAAATTCATAGTGCCAGGTGCCAGAATTAGGCTGAAAATAAGGGGAAAATAGGGCATAATAGGGGAAAAAGCTAGAATCAAGTTAGAGACCTATTCAAGGCATTTGACATGACCCCAAACCACCTATCAAAGGGCTAAACCAGTCCTAAATGGAAGTGCTTCCATTTTCTGACACTACACAAAGTAATGCCATAAAAAAAGTCATATGAAAAATTTGATTTCCTACAAGATTTGATGCGAATATAAACAATCTCACATCAAAGAAAAGTAATTTTGGGTTAGAGATGAAAACACATGATTGGCATACCTTCATCAAAGTAAGTCACAATATTTTTTATTTACAATATATTTGTGTATCTACATTCAATTTTCATTGTATGAAATGATCAGTTGACAATTGTTGCAGTATGTGCTACCCCTATCGCTCCTAGAGAACTTTGACAATAATATCAAACAAGTGATATATGATCTTGGAAAATACATGAGGTAAGTAGTGATATTTGATCAATATAGCAAACAAAAATATCAAATGAGTAATATATTGTAAAGTCTCGTATTTATATATTTTTGTGTCTTGAATCCCATAGGTGGTTGTCATCTAAAGAAATCCATAAAGAAGATATTAAATATTGGAAGAAAAGAATTCATATAATAATGTGTGAAATGAAAAAGTGTTTACCTTCAACTTTTTCAATGCACAAGAACACTACTTGTCATGTCCCACAAGGAAACCGGGGAAGAATTCTAAGTTAAACTTTGTTTATGTGATTATGTATGTATATCTTTTTAAGTTTTACAAAAAAAAAATTTGTAGTTTGTTACATATGTTTTCTTTCCTAAGAGAATCTTTGTTCTCTTCCCTAGTTCCCTTGTGGGGCATGACATCTTTGGTATCAAAGCGCTAAGTTGCTACAATGGGGCCCTGGAAATTTGTCCCATGCTTCTTAAACTTGTTAATCATTTAAGGAAATACTTAGACATATAATTTGAGTAGGACCCTTGAAATTATCCTTCCTCTTATTTATGGCAGGATGCCTCGTATAACTCATAGTAGAAGGGGAGGTGCCCGAAACACCCCTCCTAGATCTAAACAGGAAAGTTCTCAAGAAGAAGAACAATATGAGGGAAGAGGGGATCAATATAATAATCTATCAAGAGGTTTTCAGGGGGCTCAAGTACAAGAAATCTTACAACAAATACTTTAGAGGTTAGATGTATGATAGGATAGAGGCCACCATGGGGAGACTAACACTCACCATGAGGAAAGGGAAAGAAGTCCTAGGAGGAGAGATCAAGTAGTGGAAGAAGATTCTTTGCATGCTTCTCACATGCAAGACCTCCTTAGGACTAAGACTAGCCCATTTAAGGGAACTCAAGGTAGATCTACCACTGAAACTTGGTTGCTAGACTTAGAAAGGCTTTTCTCCATGCACCCTTATAGTAGCAATACCAATGCCCAGTTTGTAGTCATTCACCATAGAGACTTTGCATCCACTTGGTGGAAAATAGAGAAAGAGAAACTTCACATAGATATTACCACTCTTTCATGGGAACTATTCCTAGAACTCTTTTGAGATATATTTCTTTTTGAGCACTAGAGATGGGAAAGAGCCAAAGAGTTTCACAACTTAAGTTAGTTAACTATTGTATCATCTTAAAATGGAAGCACTTCCATGTTACGGGAGTTTATCCCTCTGAGTGAGTGGTCTAGGTCATGTCAAGCACCTTGAATCATCTCTTTTCTTGGATCATACTTGTTCTCCTCATTCTGTTTCTCCTCAAAGTTGACCTTTATGGGTCAAAGTTGACCTTGACCCTGACCTACTCAAGATTGAACTTGACCATGACCTAGCTTAGAGTCAAGCTCATCCTTGACCCCTTGTCTAGATTTTAAATTTCCTTGATTTTCGGGTGTTAGGTTTCGGGGATATTTATTTTCCCACCTCTGGGTCGGCCATTTCTAGTTTCAGAATGCTAAATCCTCAAATTACATTTAATCTAGGTATATTTTCTAAATTTTAGGACCTAATTGGGATTTAATTCTCCAAGGTGGCCCCTCTAGAGGATTGTGCCCTAGTTCACTATAAAAGGAGGCCTTCCTCTCTCATTTCAATCATCTTCTTTTGCTATTAAGCAATCAAGTTTTTCAATCTCCTCTCTCAAGCTCTCAAGGTGATCAAGAAAGCATTTCATCAAGAATTTTCAAGGAAGCATTCAAGTCCTCTTTTCCATCCAAGTTCTCCATTGAAGATCAAGGATTCAAGCATTCAAGCCTTTGAAGGTATTTGGTTCAAGCATTCAAGATTCATCATTCAAACCCGAGATCTAGCCATCATGATGGTGTGATCTTCCTTCAAGATCCTTTTGTTCATCTTCAAGATCCATTCATTCTTCTATCAAGGTGGATTCCAAGAATACAAGCATGGAGGTTTTGTATTTACTTTCATGGTTTTGATTTACATTTACCATTATTGTGTTTAAGCTTTCATATCAATATACTTGTTTACATTCAAAATACAATTGCATATCTATCGAATTGCATAGCTTCATTGTTAGATCTATTTATACTACTTGCTAGAATTCTCATTTCAATATTAAGGTTGATTCCAAACTGGGGTTTGACCAAGGAAAACCCCTCAAACAAACAACAAAAACTCTCTTTTTCTTGCAGGTAGAGGTGTGGAATTTTGGATTTGAGAGTAGATTTGGATACCCTTTTCGGTGAACTTCCGGGATCTATGAACAAAGTCAAAATCAACCTTCAAATAAAGAATGTATCCTTTGACCTTTTATGAGGGTCAAAGACTACCTGTTGTCGGAAAGACAAATTATTTTTGGGTTTTCTTCATCTCGGCATTTCTAGTCCAAAATAGGTTGCCGAATTGCCTGAAAGTACACACAGACATAAAAAGTTGGCATTTTCCATATTTACCCTAATTTGAGGTTAGTATTTATATTTCAATTATTTCAAATTTCAAATACAATTCTACCATAGGGAAATATTGGGTTTTTCTCTCTCTTTCATATTCTCCATAGATTGATTCGATTGTGTATTAACCTTGAGGTTGATCAAATTGGATATCTCCTTTGGGAATTTGGATTTAGGAGTGGATATCATATTTCCCCCATACATTACACTCAATAGAGGTGATTCCATATTACCTCTATTCAACTATGTCAATTGATGACTATGAGTGAAAGTTCTTTGAGTTCAAGCCATACTCAAGATATAAGGATGATGAACCCATGCTGACTCAACACTTTCTTAGAGGACTCAAAGATCACTTGGCCAACAACATATGAATTTTTTAACCTCAGATAGTTAATGATGCAATCATCAAGGATCATATTGTGGAACAAAATATAGCCTTGGGGTTAGGAGGTCAGATAGGTGGCCAAGGAGGTAATGCCTCTCAGGCTGGGTGAGGTTTCAAAGGAAATCAATTTCAAGGAACACCTAGACATAAAAAATATCCTCCTAAAGGAAGTCAGAACCACCAAAAAATAAAATTTCACAAAAAAAAAAACAATTATAATGGAAACAACAATAGAAATAGGGGTTCTCAATCTAACAATTCTCGCAACTAGCAATGCGCTAAGCGATACCTGAACTCTCAACCAGCTCAGAGTATGCCTCAAAACTCTAGTTGGCATAGTTATCAGTAGTCCAGCACACCTTCCATAGGAAGGAATTTTGTTAAGAACACTAGATGTTACTCTTGTGGTCAACATGTTCATATTGTAGTTAATTCTCCTCATAAATATACCCTAGCAGCAAGCCATAGGTAGGCCGATCATCAGGGATCACTCATCGAAACCCTAGGTTTGTTAAGGGGTATCTCTACCACTATACTATTTGATTCTGGAGCAACATATTCTTTTATTTCTCCTTCTTTAGTAGAGTAGTGCGGGCTGATGGAAATAAGGTAGGAAGATAGGTGGTAGGTTGAGCTAGCCTCCGGGGCAAGAATAGCCTCTGACTCTTGTGTCCAGAGTTGAAAGTTAGAGATAGGACCTTTTTCCACCTCAGTAGACCTTCTAGTGCTTCCTCTAGGCTCGTATGGAGTAGTTTTGGGTATGGATTGGTTGGATGCTCACAAAGCTATCTTGGATTGTAGAAACAAGAGCATTCAGTGTTCTGACGACTCAAGAGAACCTAAGAAGATTTTTGGGGTGCAACAACCCATCTCTCTTTGCATGATTTCTGCAATGCAACTTAAGTGGTGCATGCGAAAAGGATGCAAATTGTTTGTGATCTTAGTAGATGACCTAGACCAAGGAGAAAGTAGGAATGCATCACTAGATCATCCCCTATTATAGGAGTACTTGGATGTTTTTCCCAAGGAAATTCTAGGAATGCCTCCCAAGAGGGACATTAGGTTCCAAATTGAGTTAGTTCTAGGAGTAGAACCAATCTCCAAAGCTCTATACCATATGACCACATAGGAACTTGGGGAGTTTAAGTTTTAGTTAGAAGGGCTTTTGGAAAAAGGGTTCATTAGATCCACTGTGTCACCAAGGGGTGCACCAGTAATATTTGTGAAGAAAGATGGCTCTCTCCAATTATGCATTGACTATTGTCAACTCAACAAAGTCAAAATCAAGAATCGATACCCTTTACCCCACATTGATGATCTATTTGATCAAATGAAAGGGGAAAAAATATTTCAAAGATTGGTCTCAAGTCAGAGTACCATCAACTTAGAATTTGGGAAGCTGATATTCATTGAACAACCTTCCACACCAGATATGGCCCTTATGATTTCAGCATGGTACCATTTGGACTGACAAATTCTCCCTCTGTATTTATGAGTTTGATGAATGGGGTTTTCAAAACCTACCTAGATAAATTTTTGATAGTCTTCTTGGATGATATCTTAGTCTTCTCTAAAACTCTGGAAGAACATGAGATTCATCTTCGCCAAGTATTGCAGTGCCTTAGAGAAAACCAACTCTATGCCAATGCAGAGAGGTGTGAATTCTTTTAGACCAAGGTTAAGTATCTTGGGCACATCATTTCAGGAAATGGCATCACTGTTGATCTAGCCAAAATCCAAGCCATAGTGGAGTGCCCAACTCTGACTAATATCCCTGAGGTTCATAGCTTTATGGGACTAGCTGGTTATTATAGATGATGTGTCAAAGAGTTCTCTTGGATATCTCATCCCATCACTTCCTTGCAAAGGAAAGGGAAGAAATTTGTATGGTCAAAAAAGTGTGAGGCCGATTTTGAGTGTTTGAAAGAAAGACTAACCAGTGCTCTGATCTTGGTGGTTCCTAAACCATCAAGGAACTTCGTAATCTATATAGATGCCTCACTAGAAGGAATTGGGGTGGTTCTTATGAAAGAAGGGAAAGTGGTTGCTTATGAGTCTAGGAAGCTTAAAGATCATGGGCTCAACTACCCCACCCATGATTTGGAGCTTGTAGCAGTAGTTCATGCCTTAGTAAAATGGAGGCACTTTCTATTGGGTCATAAGTTTGAACTCCAAATAGATCATCAAAGCCTTTAGTATATATTCTCTCAACTTAACCTCAATGCTAGACAATGCAGATAGATGGAATTCTTATGTGAGTATGATTTTGAAGTTAAATACATCCAAGGGAAGACAAATGTGGTGGCTGATGCTTTGAGCAGGCGTAGACATAGTTTTTCAGCACTTTCTTTGAGCACAAATTTGGAGAAGCGTATCAGGGAGGCTCTCACTTCTGATTCTTGGTATTAGGAGGTAAAAGTAGGCATAGAGTCAGGAAGACCCTTGGAGGGTTGTTTTTCAGGATATTCCTTGGATACCCTAGGATTGTTGTGGCAGCTGGACATAATTTATGTACCCTTGTTAGGAGATCTTTGTGTGCTCATTCTTTTAGAAAGCCACAAGGATCCCTACTCAGCACATCGAGGGGTAAAGAAGATGTATGTGAACCTATGTTAGTTGTACTATTGGTTAGGAATGAAGAGAGATATAGAAGATTATGTGGAAAGATGTTTGGAATGCCAGAGGGTGAAGGTAGAGCATCAACATCCAGTAGGTCTTTTGCAACCTCACCTTGTGCCAGAATGGTAATGGGATATTATCTCCATGGAATTTATTGTGGGACTTCCTATTACTCCATGGAGACTTGATGCTATCATGGTAATAGTTGATAGGCTTACCAAGGTAGCCCATTTCTCTCCCATCCAGTCTTCTTATTTAGCAGTATTGGTAGCCAGAGTATTTATGAAGGACATAGTGAGACTCCATGAAATACCCAAGAAGATCATTTCTAATCATGATCTACTATTCACATCAACACTATGGACTTCCCTTCAACACACTTTAGGGACTCAGCTCAATTTTAGTTCAACCTATCATCCAGAGATAGATGGACAGACTGAGTGAGTCAATCAGGTTCTCTAGGATATGCTCAAAATATATGTTATGGACATGCAGACCCATTGGGAAGAGTATTTATATTTGGTGGAGTTTGCATATAATAGTGGTTATCACAGTTCTATAGGAATGTCTCATTTTTAGGCTCTGTATGCTCATCTGTACCACATTCCTTTAAGTTGGGATCATTCAGAGGAAAAGTACTTCTAGGTCTCGAGATGTTACAAGATATGGAGCAGCAGGTTAAGCACATCAAAGAGCATATTTTGACAACTCAGGATAGGTAGAAGAAATATGTAGATGCTCACAAAAATGATGTACACTTTGCTCTTGGTGATAGATTTTTTCTCAGACTACACCCACAAAAGAGTCTAATCCATTGCGGAAGAGGCTCCAAGTTGGCACCCCAATTTGTTGGCCCTTTTGAAGTCCTAGAGAGGATAGGACCCATAGCTTATCAACTTGCCTTACTCCCCAACCTTTCTCATATTCATGATGTATTTCATTTTTTAGTTCTTAGAAAATATATTCTTGATGTAACTCATGTTTTGGATTGGAATACATTATAGGTAGCAGATGGGTAGCTAGCTTTAGAGATGGTACGCATTTTGCATCAGCGGACACTGACCCTCATGGGTCACACCATAGATCAAGAAAGGGTCCAATGGGACCCCAATGATGATTCCTCCACCACATGGGAGGATGCTGCTAGACTTAGAGATGCTTATCCTTATCTATTTATAGGCTTCCAAGGGTAAGCCTAACTCTACGGGGGAGGATGTCATACCCTCTCCTATGGTGATACTTGGACTTTTTGATTTGGACATTTTATTATGATGGTTAGAACTATATGTTTACATTTATATTTTATGGACAATGACATGTCCATTAGATGTTTAGATACACAAATTTATGGTTAGCATTGATATGTTCATGACATTGGAAATCATCTATCTTTATATATTTTATAGAGCTAACCTAAGGATTTGAATCTAACCACTATTATCTATCATGTTTTATGTTTATGTACATGTGTCTCATGTGTTTTTATGACTCAGGTCAAAGTCATAGTTACTCACTTAGCTAAGGTTCACACAATGCATCGATCCTAGTGAATAGTGGTAAAATTCAATCACCTCTATTTGGATGTGTATGTGTGTGTAAATGTATGGGGGAAATAAGAGATCCACTCCTAAATCCAAATTCCCAAATGAGAGATCCAATTTGATCAACCAAAAGGCTAATGCATAATCGAATCAATCTATGAAGAATATGAAACAGAGAAAGAAACCCTATATTTCCTTATCATAGAATTGAAATGTTTAGAATTTGAAATAATTGAAATTCAAGTACTAACCTCAAATTAGGGAAAATCTAGAAAATGCCAAATTCTAGAGTCTGTGTGTACTTTCGAGCAATTCTACAACTTGTTCTGGACTAGAAATGTCGAGATGGAGAAAACCCATAAATATTTTTCCAACATGAGCTCAGGTTGAATTTGACCCTCATAAAAGGTCAAAGGCTAGATTCTTTATCTAAAGGTCAATTCTGATTTTGTCGTAGATCTCGAAAGTTCACCAAAAAGGGTATCCAAATCTACTCTCAGATTTGAAATCCCGCACCTGTACCTCCAAGAAAATGGGGGGGTTTTGTTTGTATGGGTGGTTTCCCTTGGTTAAACCCCAATTTAGGAATTAACCTTAAAATTTAATTGAAATGTAGTGTGCATAAACAAAGTAATTGCAACAAATCACCTCGCTTATGTTGAAGTCCTTGTAGAGGATTCAAATCCTCAAATCCACAAGTAAGAATGCTTCAATGGATGTAGAATGAATGTAGGATGTCTCCAATCAATGGAATTTGATCTTCAACACCAATCTTGACTTGATCTTTGCATATGAGGAGGCTTGGATGAATGTAGAAGGATGGATCTTCAAGGGGGCTCCAAAGAGATTGAATCCTTCAATGGCTAACAATAGATCTCCTTGATGGATGAATGCTTGAACACATGAATGCTTGAAGGCTTGGTTGAATGCTTGAATTCTTTCTTTCACTTGAGAGCTTGAGATATTGCTTGGTGATAATGGATGTGATATGAAAATGAGAGAGGAAGGCCTCCTTTTATAGTGAACTAGGGCACAATCCTCTAGAGGGGCCACCTTGGAGAATTAAATCCCAATTAGGTCCTAACCTTTAGAAAATATACCTAGATTAAATGTAATTAGAGGATTTAACATTCTAAAACTTAAAATAGAAAACCCAGAGACGGTAAAATAAATATCCCCAAAACCTAATACCCAGAAATCAAGGAATTTGCATATTTGAAAGAGGGGGGCAAAATTGAGGTTGGGACTAACCTGGTCAAGTTCAAGTTTGATCTTGACCTAGTCAAGTTTGAGCTTGATCCTAACCTAGTCAAGATCAACCTCAAATTTGACCTTGGGCCCAGATCCAGCCAGAATCAGGACAGGAGGTCTCGTGGATGCCTGGAAACCTAGAAATGATATCAGAAAGGGACAAAATGCTAGGGATAGGCACAAAATTTTATGATGACTATGATGAAGGCTAGGAGGACCTATTTCTAAGTCCTACCTAGAAAATAGAGCCATAGAAGAGGGAAATTAAGGAGAATCCTTGGGATCCTAATCCTAATTTCACCTAGAATGAAGTAGAAAGGAAGTGGAAAGCGGGGAGAAATCCAGATCCAAGAAAATACCTGATCAAGGTGCTTAACATGACCCTAGACCACTTGCTCAGAGGGATAAACACTCTTATCATGGAAGTGCTTCCATTTTAAGATGATACATTAAGCCCCCACTTTAGCAAGAGTATGGAATCGATGCAAACTCTTGGTAAAGGAGATCAGAATGAAAAGATAATCTTATTGTAATCCAAGGGATAGAGAAACCTTAAGCCCCTAGGGACTCAAGTCTTTGTCAACTCTTAGATCACAATAAGAGAGACATCTCTAGAGAGAGAAAGAAGGTGTGATTAGCTCACCCAATGAGAACTTATGTCCCATTGTGAACCACACAAGGAAACAACGCAACTGGAAAAGATGGAATTGAACCACCTAGTGAATGTGGCTACTCACTAGTCAACCCATCAAGGATTCATCCTTAGGAATATTCTATTCCATAAGAATGAAACTAAAAAAACAATAAAGAGATCTAGTCTTAATGACACCTCTGACCTTAAGGGATTTGTTAGCATGTGCAAAAAATTTCATGGCTCCATCATCTTTCCCCTAGTCTCTATAGTTATTTTCATGTCTCTAGCTAAAACCCTAGAAAATTTTAAAAATCTAGCCGTTACTTTGAAAAACCCTTTGTTTTACCCTGGCCATGTTCTAATTTGTTATTACCTTTTTGGGCCACTTAAAAACCTTTTAACGTATGTGCCTTATTATTTTATCACCTCGTGGGGTTGTGTCCTTTAATTCTTCCTAAGTTTTTACCCCCGACGGCCTTTAATTTTTCCTAAGTCCTTAGCACTTAATATTTCCCTACGTCTAATGTCCCGATGCCTTTATTATTTCCTAGGCCTAGCTCTAACACCATCTCAATCCAACAGTGGGTGTAAGTTCTCATAAGATTTGTTAGAGGCTTGCGAACTTACGCCAGCCTTTGATTCCTTTTCATGATGTAACACTTCAGACGGGTAGGTCCACTGCCACATAAGCACAAATGGTAGTTCCTTATTGACCAAGAGAATCAATGAAGTGGCAGGGTTGTCAGAAGGACCTATGAGAGAGGAAAAAGTTACTTGTTCACTTGCTGACTTTTGCAACATGGCAGTCTCTCATTCATCAAGGGATCTTACATGGTCGGGTCGTGTCAGGCTTTCTTGATGATGACAAAGATTTAGGATCTACGATGGGTGCATGATCTCAAAGAATCTTTTGAACCCTTGATATTATGTGCTAGCCGTCTGATTCTACATGTGTGTAGGATA
Source organism: Chamaecyparis obtusa (assembly GCA_027943335.1). Lineage (NCBI taxonomy): Eukaryota > Viridiplantae > Streptophyta > Pinopsida > Cupressales > Cupressaceae > Chamaecyparis > Chamaecyparis obtusa. Next base: position 628,117 of record BSBK01009118.1, read on the forward strand.
ACTATTGTGGGTCCACTGATAGGTGTTACAAATGGAGCTTTCTTATTGGTTGTGTCAGTGGGACCATTTTCCATGTGTTTCTGGAGTGTTCACTTCTGGTTGGTCCATGATGCAATATGCTACCAGTTGTCAGTGGGGCCTATTTTTTAGCTTGTCAAAAGGTCCTAACATCTGTAGAAAACTGATGACAGGCGTAAGTTCTCATGGGATGTGTCAGAGGTTTGAGATCTTACGCTGGCCATCAATTTTACTTTTCTTAGAGGTGATAAAGTGATGCAGGTCCACTACCATGTTGGCATAGTTGGCATTCTCTCATTGGTCGATGTGTTGCTGAGAAGGATCTTGTCAGTGGGGCCTACAGAGAAGGCTTTTCAATCTATGGTCAGTGCATGATCTCAAGGAATATTCCTACCCTATGAGATCATGAGCCATCCTTTGATCTCAAATCTTACTTGGATGTGTCAGTGGGTCTTGTGTCATTGTTGACCGAGTGATTGTAGTGAATGGTGTAGTGACAAATGGCATAAAGCGGGCCCAGGTGGGGTCTAAGGTTTGGCAGTCCAGATAAATATGTTTAGCGGCTCTAACAAATTTTCAAATGGTTCTCTCATTCGCAAAGTAAAATGGTGATGCTCCAAATTGATTGATGATTCAGTGAAGAAAGGTCGCGTAATCACTAAATTATTTAGCAGAGACATAAAGTGTTTTGTGAACTTGCAAAATCCTTCAGTCGCTAGTTTGCCAAATGTGACTGGGGTCTTTTTAAAAGATGAATCATAAAGCTTGCAAAAGGGAGAGATCTAATGGTCAAGACTTAAAGTTGATCGAGTTTGAAATATAGACTACCGATTCATTGTTGGTGCTATGGAACTGACCGTTGAAATTCAAATTCAAATTTGTAGAGGGTTTGCAACAACAAGAAGTACCAAAAATTTATGGTCTTAGTAGTTGATCTTGATTCGTTTGGTGGCACTGGTTATTGCCAACTAATCCAAGGGTCCCTATGGTTGGTGGCATGATGTTTTTGTACTAGGAGAAGTATGGTTTTGTTCTTGAGGTGTGTTTGCAGGTGGCCGATTTGACTAGTTTTCATGGCAATTCCTTGGTGTTCTGTACTGTTCTCATAGATTTTGATGATGGTAGATTTGTCTAAGATTAGTTTTTCCCAGGCTGCTTGGTTTCCTTCCCCTACAATAATTTCTGATGTAATTTTTGGGTTGGTTGGGTAGTTGAAACCCTAACCCTAGTCACTTGAAGCTTGATGCATCCTCTTTGAGGATTCCAAGGTGACTAGGGGTATAAGTAGTTAGTTTTTTGATAGAGTAAGGGTTTGGTCTTGAGGTTCTATTCTGAATTTTAGTCAGTTCTAGTGGTTATGATTGTATGAACATTTGAGGAAAGAGGAGCTAGATTTTGGGTCTGTTTCCTATCTTTGTGTTTCTTTGATTGTATATTGATCCTGAATATGTTAATGAGAATGCTATTGAGTTCCAATCTTACATCTATGTATGTTTTCTTGTTTTGGTTCTGAGCTCATATATTTTAGTATCACAAAGTGTATTGGCATATGGTAAACAAAGAGTATTATGTAGTCATCTCTGAGTTCCTAACAAAGTTAGGATTAAAGTCTTCTAGGTGAGTTCAGTGAGTTTACAACCAGATAAGAATCTGATGTCCTTGTATTTGAGGGAGAGGGGTAATAGGCAAAGCACTTACCCTGAGCCCAAGAGTGTTTGATTTAAGATCTTCAGTTGATGTATGTAATTGGGTGACTCTTTGCCCTAGGTTAAGGCACTGGTCCATTCTCTGGAGGCATTTCATTGTCATTAGCAACACACACATACATTTAAATGATAATATCTTTCAGTCAGTTAGTAAAGGACATAGTTGTATATTGTTTTGAGACTCCTTTGGAGAAGTGAGTCAAGGGTACACCCGCTTGAGAATCTTGGCTCAAAGTGTAGGAGGATCTCTTTGATCCTTGTTAATTGGCCCTCTTCCTTATAGACTTTGGAGTGGTGATAGAGTCAAAGTATCATTAAAGTTATCCATCAAAGTATAAATCTACAAGTTGAAGATCAAAGGGAACTCCCAACAAAATGGTGACTCTACTAGGGAGAACAACAATGAAGAATTTTATTTGTTAGAATCTTTGGTTTTTGTTATCTTACAAAGTCAAAATCTTATTGACCAGATTGATTTACCCATCCGAGTCACCAACAAAATGGCAACTCTGTTGGGGAGAGTCTAGACATAAATGTTTGCAAAGTGCACTCTTATTTTCCTATTGTATTCAGTTAAAGGATTTCCCACTTTGGTGGGTGGTGACTCAAAAGGGTTAGAACCAATGTTATAGATGCAAAAAGATGGACAAAAGAAGGAATACTAGGTCCTTTGTCAGAAAAAATCTAGAGGTCACTCTAGAACAATTACCTAGATAGGAAAAGAAGAGTTGGATCAGAAGAAATGGTAAGTCTACTAGTGCTCTCATAAGAGAACAAAGAAATACCAGAGGTAGAGCACCACATATTTCCTCAAGTGAGGAAGGTTCATAAGACAAAGTTTATAGATCAAATGGTGGTTGCTCTTAAGATAAATTTTATGATACCCTAGAGGCTATATTTCAAGACCAGGGTTCATTACCTACAGGTCAGGATGAACAAGCCAGAGAGATGGGTTTTGAGATTGATTTAGATCTTGATGAAGATAATTTCATAAGGGAACCCATGAGACCAAGGCAAGTCCATTTCCCATATCAAAATCTCACTGATATGGATGTCTCATCAGGTTCTGATGACATTATGATAGACCTAGATGATTTAAATGCACTAAGGTTGCAGTTGGTAGAGTAGATGCCATACATAAGAGGTTACAAAAGGAGAGAGAAGCTGAAAAGGTGAATGCTCTAATAGAAAGACAGTCTCTCCTTAGAGAGATTAATGAAATGAAGGAGAGAAACAAGGTGCTTGCTTCTACTCCTAAGACTTTTCAACATGATGTCTTTGGTGATCTTGATGCTTTGAGGAGTGAGAAGGAGTGCTTACTGCAAGATCATGAATTTGATAAAGAGAGCCCTATGGTTAGGTAGGTTCAAAGTTATGCTTCCCTCCCTAAAGATAAAGATGGGCATGAGATCACTAGGCCTACTATTGCCACTGGTGAGAAAGGAAAGAAAATGATGGTGGGATAGCAAAAAAGTAGATTATTGACAATACTAGGGGTCCCACCACCCTTTTCAAATAGAGACATAGAGATAGGAAGAAGAAGAAAAGAAGATGAGGACCTTGCAAGAGAATTCAAAAAGGTTGAAATTGAAGCCTCCATTGCAGAAAAGAGAAGAAAGATCCAGTTCTTGAAAGCTTCCTCTACAAATGCTCTTGGTCCATCTACTACTAAACTAGGTATGCCATCTATGACTACTACTATTCCTCTTAGTAATGCTACTACTAGTTCAATTCCATCTTCATCTGCTAGGATAGGTGCTGATCCTAGACAATAGTCAAATGTACAAGTAGATGGAAATGTAAATGTAAATGTTGATCCAAGGGTTAACACTAGTTCAAGTTTTCAAAGAAGACCTATACAATTAGAAGGCTATAGGAAAATTAGTTTTGATGGGATACCGGGCTACCCAAATGCTTTTCCAAATGATATAAGAGATAAGCTACCTAAGTTTGTAGGTAACAATGCTATCAGTTGTGAGGAACATCTTAGGCTATTTGTTGATATGCTAAATGATTATGAGGTAGAGCATGAGGATGTAGTCATGAAATTATTTGTTCAATCTTTGGTGGAGGATGCTAGAGATTGGTTTAAGAGACTTCCTGATAAATGTATTGACACTTGGGATTCTTTTGAGAGATTTTTTAAAGAGCAGTATGGTGATAGGCCTAATGCTAGTTTCATGTTGAATGAATTCAATACCATAAGGAAAAATCAGAATGAGTCTGCAGTTGAGTTCAATATGAGATTTCAAAAGGGTATGCATAAGTTGTTCCAAGTTATGCAATTACATGACAATGTCGGTCTGACAACATAATTCAATGCATTTGATGGGAAGATGGGTTATTTGTTGAGGGACAAGGAACCAATAACCCTCAAAGATGCTTTTAGGATTGCTATCAATATTGAGAACAATATGAAGATATCAGGGAAGTTGGGTGGGAAGAGAGATGACCCTAAGTTGTTTGGGGACAAGAAACACAAAAAAGGAAATGATAGGAATGTTGGAACTAGGAGGCAAGAAGAAGATAAATTGGATAAGGTGCTCAATGCATTGAAGGATTTGAAGGCACCTACAAATAGGAAAATCAGTGCTCCTACCAATGAAAGGCCTCAGTTAAATAACATTTTCAATAAGCATAATAGATTGCAGAACTACCCCTACAACACCCAATGGAAGGATGGCAAGCCTATGGTCCCTATTGCAAGAGGAAAAAATGACAAAGGTGTCCCTAACCCTCTACAAAAAGCTTCAATAAATGTCATGGAGGACATAACTTGGTGTGTTGCATGCCAGTCCCCTCATTCTGTAGAGCATTATGTGGTTGCACATTCTATGGCTACAAATCAAGATTGTGGCAATGAGGAGATAGATCAAGAAGAAGATCAAGATGATGTTGGATGCAACATGGCTACTTCATATCTAGGATATGAAGATGATTCTAATTTTGATGAAGAAGAATATCTAAATGTGAAGAGACACAATTAGGCCCTTTTTCATGAAGAGGTTTTTTCTAATAGTGAAGACGTTGATAAGAAGACATGTAACATGAACTCTTCTTCTGAGCCAGTAAATTTAAGAAGACCTTCTAGAGAAGAGATGGATAGGATTACTATAGAAATGGTTGCCCAAGTGCAAACTAAGGGCATGGTGGCAAGGGATGTAAATGGAAAAGCTATAGGAATGTTTATAATGAGTACCAACTCTGGAGAGCCTAATGAGAATAAATCAAAAGGTGATCACATGGTGAAATTCAAGAATGTAAAAGGTAAGAATTGTGAGCCTAAGGGAGTTGGAGTTGAAAGATTTGCCAGTGATATTGAGAAGCTAGTTAACACAATGGCTAGGAATGAAAAAGTGAGGGTGGCCAATACACCTAATGCATCAGATAAGAAAAAGGATACTAAGGAAGTGCAAATTGATATTCCTTCCTCTGCTCCTATTGATATGTTATTTGTATTGTCCCAAATTATAGTTAAGGTTCCATTGTTAGAATTGTTGAGGATCCCTGAACACAAAGACAGATCTATTGGATGGGTAGATAATGTTCATAACAATGATGTTGCACGCAATGGATCTCACGATAAAGCTTTGAAAGGTGTTGTTGCTTAGGGAATTGTATCTCAAATTCCTCCTATATATTTGGACAATTCTGTCAATGCTAGCCTTGAAAACATTGATCCATTCTTTTTAAGTGTTCTTGTGAATGGAATGAAATGAAAAAATTGTATGATTGATAGTGGTGCCTCTAATACTATTATGTCTTTTAAGATTATGGAAAAGTTGGGCCTTAAAGTTGATACAGTTCAAGGCAGATGTTGTGCAATGGATCAAAGGGAGGTACCAGTCATTGGGAATATCAATGCAATGCCATATAGGCTAGCAGCATATCCAAAGAAAGAGCTAACAATGAGTGTTTTGGTGGTGGACATCCCTCCTCATTATGGGATGCTACTATCTAGAAGGTGGAGTGCTACCATGGGTGGAAGTTTACAGTGTGATTTGTTCTATGCCACTTTCAAGATTGATGATTAGTTTGTCAAGATTGAGCGAGAACCAAGAGTATGCCAAATGATTGAGAGAAATGTTGACAATGAGACTACATGCTTTGTGGATACTGACATCAATGCTTTTAGGGTAGCGATCCTTGCAATTAAGAAGGAGCCTATATTGCCATGTATTGCTGAAGAGATAGATGCTAACTCTGTGAAGGGTAATTTGTGGGTAATGTACTTTGATGGTGCAAATTGCAAGGATGGAGTAGGAGTAGGTATTTTACTTATTTCTCCTAATGGAAACACCTACAAATTTTCTTTCACATTGAATTTCTTTTGTACCGAAAATATAGTAAAATATGAGGCATTATTGTTAGGACTGAGGTTGGCACAAAAACATGGTATTAAGTGTTTAAGTGTTTTTGGTAATTCTGAGTTGGTGGTGTCCCAAGTCAGGTCAATATATGCTTCCAAGAACAAAAGGTTAAAACAATATAGGAATGTTGTTTGGTATTTGATTGAACATTTTGATGCCTTTAATATTGAATTGAAGGATAGAAGTAATAATAAGATGGCTGATTTTTTAGCCAATATTGCAATCAATCCCACTAATATTACTTTTATTGGTATTTCTAAAGTTGAAGTTCAGACTAGGCCTAGTGTACCAGACAATATTGAAAATTGGCAAGTTTTTGATGATGATAATGATATCTTGAAGTTTATGAGTTGTGAAGATCAGTATCATGGTCAGGAATTTGATTGCTCAACTTTGGTTGAGTTAGTAGAAGGAAAGGAGGTTGTCTTTGGCAATGAATTCATTTAGCTTAGAACTAACAAGGTGCCTAAGGGGCTTGTTGTTTTGGAGACTATCTTTGATAACCAGGATAGAGTTCAAAAGAATATCAAAAGAGAAGATCATGTTGATCTAGAGGAGATAAATCTTGGAACAAAAGAAACACCTAAGAAGGTGTACATTGGTAAGGACATGTCTCATAAAGTAAAGAAATCTTTGACTAAATTGTTAAGAAAATTCAGGCATGTTTTTGCATGGTCATATGATGACCTAAAGGTTTATAGAGAAGACTTGTTTCAGCATATCATTCCTTTGAGGGAAGATGCTAAACCTTTTCGACAAAAAAAAAGGCCTATTAATCCTACTTTAGCACCAAAGATTCAAGAAGAATTAATGAAGCTAAGAGATGCTGTAATTATCAAGCCCATTAGGCATTCTTCTTGGGTGTCAAATCTTGTCCCTGTCAAAAAGAAAAATGGTGACATTAGACTTTGTGTGGACTTCAAGAATTTGAACATCAATTCATTAAAGGATAACTATTGTCTACCCAATATGGAAGCTATGTTGCAGAGAGTAATCGGATCTGAATTGATGTCTATGATGGATGGTTTCTCTAGTTACAATCAGGTAATTGTAAAAGAATCAAAACAATTCAAGATAGGTTTCACAACACCTTGGGGGACATATGTTTATGTGAGAATGTCTTTTGGTCTCACAAATGCTAGTGCTACTTTTCAGAGGGTAATGGATGTTGCCTTTTTAGATTTTATAGATGATTTCCTTCTTGTTTATCAGGATGATTTAACTACCTATTCCAAAAAGGAAGAAGACCACTGTACTCATTTAGAGAAGATATTTGTGAGGGCTTTGGAATATGGCATTTCATTAAACCCAAGGAAATGTGTATTTGGTGTCACTGAAGGTAAGTTTCTTGACCACTTAGTGGGGAAGCAAGGAGTTAGGATTGATCCTGAAAGGGTGGTAGCTATTGATAAAATTCAGAGGCCAAAGAATATTAAAGAAATTTAGTCTTTCTTTGGTTAGGTAAACTTCTTGAGAATATTTGTAACAAACTTTTCTGAGGTCACTAGACCTATATCCAAGATGTTGAAGAAAGGATCTGCTATTACATGGGAAGGTGAGCCTGATGAAGCTTTCAAGAATATCAAGCACACCATTAAAGATGCACCAATGCTTAAGGCACTTGATTATAGTATCCCAATGCATATCTTTTCCTTTGCAACTTTTCACACTATTGTTGCAGTGTTGTTGTAGAAAAATAAGGATGGTTTTGAGTAGCCTATTGCATTCTTCAGTAAATCTTTGTAGGCTTCTGAATTGAAGTATGACATCAATGAAAAAAAAGCATATGCATTAGTCAAGGCTGTAAAAGCTTTTAGATGTTATTTGATGGGAGAAGTTGTGATTGCTTTTGTGCCAAGTGCAGAAGTCAAAGATATATTTTCATAGCAAGAGGTGTCTGGGAGAAGATGTAGATGGATCAATAGGATCCAAGAATTCAACATTGATATCCAAATTACTAAACTAGTTAGAGGACAAGGATTGGAAAAACTAATGGCCCAATCCAATCTTGATGCAAATTAGATAAACCAAGCTGAAATTGATTATACATGTGACATGGATGATTGTATCTGGTATCAAGATATCATCTATTACTTGAGAAATATGAAATGTCTAGCAAATATGGATGACAATAAGAAGAGGACATTGAAATTATAGGCCATCAAGTATGTAATTGTGAAATGTAAATTGTATAGACAGAATTTGGATTGCATACTGTTGAAATGTGTAGATGAAAATCAAGCTAACAAGTTGTTAAAAGAAATGCATGAGGGCATTTGTGGTGGGCATTATATTGGTAAAACAACTACTCATAAAATCTTAAGAGCAAGATTCTGGTGGCCCACAATCTTCAAGGATGTAGAACAGTTGGTAAGGAGGTGTGATGCTTGTCAAAGGTTCTCTAGTAAGCTTAAATTTTTAGGTAACATGCCTTTGAGGCCAGTAGAGGTGCAAGCTCCTTTCCAAAAATGGGGAATTGATTTCATAGGAGAGATACCAAACAAGTCAAGTGGAGTACACTCATGGATCTTAGTTACCATTGATTACTTTACAAAGTGGGTAGAGGCTATACCTACAAGGAATGCAATGAGCAAGGTGGTAATTGATTTTTTGTTGAATAATATTGTTACAAGGTTTGGGTGCCCTGAGAGGATAGTTAGTGATAATGCCATGTGCTTTAGGTCTATTGAATACAAGGAATTCTGCAAAGGTCTAGGGATTCAAATTTCTTATTCCTCACCTTATCATCCATAAGGAAATGGTCAGGTAGAATCTACTCATAAGAGTTTGATTAAGATCCTCAGGAGGATTCTTGAAAAGAATAAGAGGGCATGGAATTCAAAACTACCATTAGCTCTATGGGCTGATAGGGTAACTGTGAAGAGGGCAATTGGTTGTGCACCATTTGACCTAGTATATGGAATACATGCTAGAATGCCTCAAAATAATCTGCTGGAAATGTATAAATTTGTGAAATTATATGATGATGATATAGATGATGAAATGTAGTTGAGGATTGAGGACCTCATTAGGTTGGATGAGACTAGAAGAGAGTCAGTTGCAAGAAATGCCAAATTGTAGTTACGGGTTAAGAATTTGTATGACAAGAAGACTGTTGAAAGAAGGTTTGAGCCTGGTGATTTGGTGTTAATTTGGAATGCCAAATTGGAGGATAAAGGAAAACATGGTAAATTTAATCCACTCTAGTTAGGGCCATATCTAATTCATGAGAAATGGGGCCAGGATTCATACGTTGTGAAAGAGTTAAATGGTGAAGTTTAGGAATTGCCAGTTCATGGACAATTCTTGAAGAAATACTTCAATTAAAGGTATTTTGTTTTCCATGAATAGTACTTAGGTTTGTACATTCTGTAAATTTTGTAAAGTTGCTTGCCCCTGTCCTGTTTTGTCCTGGTCTATAGGGTTTTGGTCCTATTGCTCTTTGTTGTCAGTTTTCTAGTGGGATGGTCTGCTTTGACTAGTGATTCTAGATCCTTGCTATGCCTGCAGGAGGCATACATCCCCAGATAGAGCCACTATTAGCATGTGAAAAAAATTTCATGGCTCCATCATCTTTCCCTTGGTCTCTACAGTTCTTTTCATGTCTCTGGCTAAAACCCTAGAAAAATTTAAAAATCTAGCCATTACTTTGAAAAACCCTTTGTTTTACCCTGGCCCTGTTCTAATTTTTTATTACCTTTTTGGGCCACTTAAAAACCTTTTAACGCATGTGCCTTATTATTTTATCACCTCATGGGGTCGTTTCCTTTAATTCTTCCTAAGTTTTTACCCTTGGCGGCCATTAATTTTTCCTAAGTCCTTAGCACTTAATATTTCCCTATGTCTAATGTCCTGATGCCTTTATTATTTCCTGGGCCTAGCTTTGACACCATCTCTATCCAACAATGGGCGTAAGTTCTCATAAGATTTGTCAGAGGCTTGTGAAATTATGTCAGTTGTTGATTCCTTTTCATGATGTAACACTTCAGACGGGCGGGTCCACTACCACATAAGCACAAATGCTAGTTCTTTATTGACCAAGTTAATCAATGAAGTGGCAGGGTTGTCAGAAGGACCTGTGAGTGAGGAAAATGTTACTTGTCTGCTTGCTAGATTTTGTGATGTGGTATTCTCTCATTTGTCGAGGGATCTTATGCAGCGGGATGGTGTCAGGCTTTCTTGACGATGACAAAGATTCAGGATCTACGGCAGGCGCATGATCTCAAAGAATCTTTTGAACCCTTGAGAGCTGAGGGTCTCTATGGTTAGTGGCATGATGTTTTTGTACTAGGAGAAGTATGGTTTTGTGCTTGAGGTGTGTTTATAGGTGGCCGATTTGACTATTTTACATGGAAATTCCTTGGTGTTCTGTATTATTCTCATAGATTTTGATGATGGCAGATCTGTCTAAGATTTGTTTTCCCCGGGTTGCTTGGTTTCCTATCCCTGCAATAATTTTTGATGTAATTTTTGGGTTGGTTGGGTAGTTGAAACCCTAACCCTAGTCACTTGAAGCTTGATGCATCCTCTTTGAGGATTCCAAGGTGACTAGGGGTATAAGTAGTTAGTTTTTTTATAGAGTAAGGGTTCAGTCCTGAGGTTCTATTCTGAATTTTGGTTAGTTCCAGTGGTTATGATTGTATGAACATTTGAGGAAAGAGGAGCTGGATTTTGGGTCTGTTTCCTATCTTTGTGTTGCTTTGATTGTATATTGATCCTAAATATGTTAATGAGAATGCTATTGAGTTCCAATCTTACATCTGTGTATGTCTTCTTGTTTTGGTTCCGAGCTCATATATGTTAGTATCACAAAGTGTATTGGCATATAGTAAATGAAGAGTATTTTGAAGTCATCTCTGAGTTCCTAATAAACTTAGGATTAAAGTCTTCTAGGTGAGTTTAGTGAGTTTACAACCAGATAATAATCTGATGTCCTTGTGTTTGAGGGAGAGGGGTGATAGGCAAAGCACTTATCCTAAGCCCAAGAGTGTTTGATTTAAGATCTTTAGCTGATGTATGTAATTGGGTGACTCTTTGCCCTAGGTTAAGGCACTGGTCTATTCTCTGGAGGCATTTCATTATCATCAACCACACACACATACATTTAAATGATAATATCTTTCAGTCAGTTAGTAAAGGACATAGTTGTATATTGTTTTGAGACTCCTTTGGAGAAGTGAGTCAAGGGTACACCCACATGAGCATCTTGGCTCAAAGTGTAGGAGGATCTCTTTGATCCTTGTTAATTGGCCCTCTTCCTTGTATACTTTGGAGTGGTGATAGAGTCAAAGTATCATTAAAGATATCCATCAAAGTATAAATCTACAAGTTGAAGATCAAAGGGAACTCCCAATAGGATCAAAATATGTATATTTGAAACTGGAGGGATCAAGAGATCCTAAAATATAAATCCATGCCTTAAGGATTAGTTACTAATCCAAAAAGGGAGAAAAGGTATTTTGAAAAATATGTGCATATCGAAAAGTGCGTGTGTGCAACAGGTGAGAAAATCATATGCCCCCATGTTAAAGTCATTGCTTACACTTTAAGAGGAGGAATGGCTTTAACAAAAACATAAAAAACTCCACTGATTATGTTTCCACATCGAGATGCCCCCAGATGAAGATAAATCAAGGGAAATATCATAGTTCAACATACAGAGAGCACAAAAGGGATCTACCTACCATGGGGTCAGTATGATCATAAGATAATATATATGATATTATTGCAAATGAATTGACATCATTCCCCAAAGAAAGTAGAACTATGATCACAAAGGAGGAAAGATCACATAAGATATACAAAGGAGAATCTTTTCGGACCATGACATGGAGACCAAAAAGAATTAGTGCTACCATATCTCGAATCCAAGTAGATTACACAAGGAAACATTTATGAACAATAACACAATTACAACATAACATTGAATAATGCATAGAAGAATAGAGATACATATAGAAGAATTTGATCAATAGTTTCAATTCCTTCATCACCTTGCACCAACTGAGTAAAAAGGATCATATAAAAGAATCTAACAACATTGAGAAAACACATTATGGGAGAAGCATAGTACAATAGGCAAACACACAACAAAGCTACCATGAAGGACAAGTCGATCAAGCATACCGCCTACTTTCCCCATCTCATTGTATATCATTTAGGGAAGGTGGGTACCTCGTAAGAGGGACTATATCCAACATAGTAGGAATGATAGCCAGTTCCAAACAAGGATCCTCTTGAGAATCAAAATGTTTGACACTAGGTATAAGATTTAATTGTGATGAAAGCATATTAGGTAAATCAGTGTCAATGTCAATAGTCTCATATTCATAATTAACATCATCAATATCATCAAGAGTATCTTCTTCATCCAAATTAATCAAAATAGGATCTAAGATATGAATAGAATTATCATAATCATGCATGTGAACATCATTATTAATAACAACGTCTTCTAACACATTATGCATAGGTTTATCCGAGAAAGGTAGAGATCCTTGAAGAATAGAATTATGAGCTTTAGCATGAGCTTGACACTTTTTACAACATTCATTAGTAGATCGATTACATTTTGGTTTATTTGAAATAGGTTGAGAACTAGGAGGAGCAATTGTAGGATCCTTCATAGGTTCTTTAGGAAGATCAATAGGATTATTAGAAACAATCACAGGGTCTTTGAGAGGTTTGATAGAAGGAGCTTGGTTAACAAAACTAGAAGTCATAGGTAAAGGAGGTATGGAAGGTGTAGGTAAAAGACCACGATCAAGATCCATGGGAGGAATGCTTAATTCAAGAATCTTATGATGTTTAGAAGATTGATATGAACGAAAAAGATTATCAGGTCAAGGAGGACATGAATTAGGTAATGAAAGCCAAAAGAAATCAAGAGCAACACAATCTCTAGGCCTAGAAGGTTGATATAAACTATGATTAATCATCTTTACTTCTTCATCATGAATGAACTTAAGACACTTATGGATAGGTGAAGCAACATCATGCATGGCATTCAACCAAGGAAAACCTAGCTTAACTTGAAATTAATCAAAAGTAGGAACCATAACAAAGGTAGTGTTCACAATTTTTCCACAGAGTTCAACCGGTAAAGTAATAGAACCAAATGATGGATAAAGAAAACCATTACAAGTTTTAATCCACACATCTGATGTATCATAAGAATCACATTGTAAGCTTTTCATAAAAATATTTTCTTCAGTAATAACACTGACTAAGGATGTAGGATCAATAGGACAACCACAAGTACATATCTAAGAAATCCTAGCAGCAATGTAAAGGGGACCATCAAGAGCCTTAATAGTCTCAGAGTCATCAAAGGTAATCAAAAGTTCCCAAGGTCTTTTATTCTTAAGTTTTTGTCGAGGTTTAGGTTGAGTTTTCAGCTTAGGTTTAGGTTTTGGTCGAGGTTGAGATTGAACTTGAGATTGAATCTGAGGTTGAGGTTGAGGTTGAGGTGGAGATATAGATTGACCAACATGCTCTAATTTATTAACAACATGATTGAGATCATCCATCTTTGAATCATACACAATTTCCATAGCAAATGGTTGAGCAATGGTATTAGTATCATGCATAGGTAAAGGATTCGTATAAATTTGAATGTTTTGATTAGGAGGAGAGACAAATTTGTTCCCACTACCATCAAGATTATCAACAGATAAAGCCTTAGAATCAATTAAATCTTGAACCTTATGTTTTAAAGAATAACACCTCTCAGTATCATGACCATTTTGATGATGATATTGACAAAAAGCATTTTGATCAAAAGATTTAGATGAAATTGTAATAGGTAAAAGAGGATGAATAGGAGGTAAAGTAATCATATTAGCAGCTAACAACCTATTCATAATAGCATGTAAAGATTCAAAAAGAGGAGTAAACATATGATTTAATTGAAAAGTAGTGGATGCAGAAGTCGCATTATGAGATGCAGCAACAACTTGATCAGTAACTACATTCATTTGTTTGTTTATCTTGACATAGTTGTTGAATTTTTGAAATTTGTTTGGATTAGGAGCAACATCACTCTTATCAACTAGAATAGGAGACATTGGATTTGTTCTCTCAAATTGACTCACTTGTAATTGATAATGATGAAGCACTGCACAAAGTTGTTGAAAAGAGGTAAATTTAGTAAGCAAAATCTTATCTCTAATATCCTTTTGCAAATTTGAAATAAACATATGTTGAATATCCATATCAAGAATAGGATAGGAAATCTAAGCATACAAATGCTAAAATCTACCAATAAATTCAGTCAATTTCTCTTTAGCACTTTGTTTACAATGCATTAAATTAGTCAAAGACACTTGCGGGCCAATATTGTTTTGAAATTGTTGAATAAAGGCATTAGCAAGTTGTTGAAAGGAATCAATGGAATAAGGAGGAAAGGAACAATACCATTGTACGGCCTTGTCATGGAAGGTTCTAGCAGAAATTTTGGCTAAAATCCTATGGTCATGAGCATAATCACTACAAAGGATTTGGAATGCTTTAACATGATGAACAAGATCTCCTTTTCCATTATAATTCTCAAGATGAGGCATCTTACCTTGCTGAGGAACATGAGTATGAATGATGTCTCAGGACAAGGGACTTCCCATGTCACATGTAGGAATACTAAACTTGTTTTGAGTTAAGGAAGCAAGTTGTTGTTGTAAGGATGATACAATTTGAGCCAAATTGATGATTGTTGAATCATTAGAGGAAATAGGAGGAGTAGCAACATTAGACACATTAGGTAAAGTGTAAGAAGCTGAATGAATAGAAGACACAACTAGAGGAACACTAGGAACTACAGTTGTAAGTGGATTGGAATAAGTAAAAGGAACATTATGATATGAAGGTTGTGATGTAGGAAGGGACACAAGAGGAACACTCATAGGAATAGAGGGAACCATCATAGTCACCAAAGAAGGAGTATAGGTAGGAATACTAGGTAAAGGATTAGGAGGTTCAACACTAGTGATAGGAGGAATCAACCCTAAATCTTGAGCTTCTTGAACTAAAGGTATAACATTTGAATGCACAAGGTGAGTAATACCACGCAAAAGGTTAACACCTTGATCACTATCATCAAGAAATTTCTTAAGAGCCTCTATAGCTTGAATGGAATCTTGATTATGGTTCTCTTGAATAAGCCAATTACCCATTTTATCAAGTTTAGTGGAAAGTTTTTGGACTTGTTCAGGAGGAACTCTTAAACCGTCATCCTCATCATGAGAAGAGTGAGAAGAGTTTTTCTCCATAGTAGGGTTGGAATCATGAAGAATCAAGCTATCATCTAGGATCCTAAGGAAAGGAGAGGAAGATTTAGGATCAAAGGCACCCATGAGTCTATGAATTATTCTAACCAGAATGTTATAAGTAGGACTAGTGGTAGTAAATCTCATAAACTAATGTAATGCAAATGAACTAAACTAAGAACACATAAAGCATGAATATTTTTGTATTTTTGAAATCTAATTAGCATGCAAGATCTAACACAAAGGAAAAATATAATACTAACAAGATAAAAGGAAAGCACAATAAGGTATCTAGTTCATCAAAAGAAAAGAGAGTAAGTATGTCAGGTTCACCAAAATGAATAATGAAGGTGAACACACACAATAAGACAAAGGGAAATCTAACACCAAAAGGAAAGAGAGTAAGCTAGTCAGGTTCACCAAAATGAATAGTGGTAAAATTGAATCACCTCTATTTGGATGTGTATGTGTGTGTAAATGTATGGGGGAAATATGAGATCCACTCCTAAATCCAAATTCCCAAAGGAGAGATCCAATTTGATCAACCAAAAGGCTTATGCACAATCAAATCAATCTATGAAGAATATGAAAGAGAGAGAGAAACCCTAAATATTTCCTTATGGTAGAATTGAAGTGTTTAGAATTTGAAATAATTAAAATGCAAGTACTAACCTCAAATTAGGGAAAATCTAGAAAATGCCAAATTCTAGAGTTTGTGTGTACTTTCAGGGAATTCTACAACTTGTTCTGGACTGGAAATGCTGAGATGGAGAAAACCCAGAAATCTTTTTCCAAGATGAGCTTAGGTTGACTTTGACCCTCATAAAAGGTCAAAGGCTAGATTCTTTATCTGAAGGTTGATTCTGATTTTGTTCACAGATCTCGGAAGTTCATCGAAAAGGGTATCCAAATCCACTCTCAGATCCAAAATTCCACACTTGTACCTACAAGAAAATGGGGGTTTTTGTTTGTATGGGGGGTTTTCCTTGGTAAAACTCCAATTTAGGAATTAACCTTGAAATTGAATTGAAATGTAGTGTGCATAAACAAAGTAATTGCAACAAATCACCTCCCTTATGTTGAAGTCCTTGTAGAGGATTCAAATCCTCAAATCCACAAGTAGGAATGCTTCAATGGATGTAGAATGAATGTAGGATGTCTCCAATCAATGGAATTTGATCTTCAACACCAATCTTGACTTGATCTTTGCATATGAGGAGGCTTGGATGAATGTAGAAGGATGGATCTTCAAGGGGGCTCCAAAGAGATTGAATCCTTCAATGGCTAACAATAGATCTCCTTGATGGATGAATGCTTGAACACTTGAATGCTTGAAGGCTTGGTTGAATGCTTGAATTCTTTCTTTCACTTGAGAGCTTGAGAGATTACTCAGTGATAATGGATGTGATATGAAAATGAGAGAGGAAGGCCTCCTTTTATAGTGAACTAGGGCACAATCCTCTAGAGGGGCCACCTTGGAGAATTAAATCCCAATTAGGTCCTAACCTTTAGAAAATATACCTAGATTAAATGTAATTAGAGGATTTACCATTCTGAAACTCGAAATAGAAAACCCAGAGGTAGGAAAATAAATATCCCCGAAACCCGATACTCAGAAATCAATGAATTTGAAGATTTGAAAGAGGGAGGAAAATTGAGGTTTGGACTGCCCTAGTTAGGTTCTAGTTCGATCTTGACCTAGTTAGGATCAACCTTGAATTTGACCCTGGGCCCAGATCTAGTCAGAATTAGGACAGGAGGTCCCGGGGATGCTCTGAGACCTAGAAATGATATCAGAATGGGATAGAATGCCAAGGATAGGCACAAAATCTTATGATGACTATGATGAAGGCTAGGAGGACCTATTTCTATGTCCTACCTAGAAAATAGAGCCATAGAAGAGGGAAATTAAGGAGAATCCTCAAGATCCTAACCCTAATTTCACCTAGAATGAAGTAGAAAGGAAGTGGAAAGTGGGGAGAAAGCCAGATCCAAGAAAAGACCCAATCAAGGTGCTTAACATGACCATGGACCAGTTAGTTTGAGGGATAAATGCTCTTATCATGGAAGTGATTTCATTTTAAGATGATACACCTAGTTATTTGTCTTCTTATGTCTTATTATGTATCTATGCACATGTATCTCTTCTCAGTGGTGCAGGCTTGCAAGTACTGGGCATCATCTCCACCTGGTCTCACAGGCTGAGTGAGCCCTCAAAATCCTTGATCGTTAATGTTGTTATGGAGATATAAACAAGGTTCAATGAGAAGGAACTCTACCTCTAACCCTTTTGATCCTTAGGTGGGGAGTTCCTGAGTCAATTCCTTGTGTTGTTGATGTATCATTGTGTATTTTAGTTTGTTGGATTATGGTGATCTTGTTTCTTGTTCTTGTCTCTTGCATTTTAGAGGAATAAGGTTTGGATATGGTAGATTTAATTGTTCTTAATGATATGTTCCATCATTGTTAGTAGATAATTTATATGAGCTATTATTTCATGCGATTGTATGATGTTGTGATTGATTACACTAATCATGTTTAGAACATCTTGTGTTAGTAATCACCCCATATATAATGTAGTCAAGGATGGTGGATCCAATGAAGGACTATCTAAAACTTGTAGCCAATAGAATTACATAGTGGAATACTCAACACAATAGGTAACACCACAAATTTTTCAAGTAATTTACATTAACATGCCCGACTTTAAGGCCTTTCGGATTAGGGCCAATTAGAAAATGAAACAATTCTGCAAGATCCACAACTAGATCCAATGCAATCTCACCTAGTTCATCTCTAAGGACAATCAAAAGTTGATGGAAACCCTAAGGGAGATCTAAACTTGAGCTCGCAAGCCTCCAAGAAATATCCTTGTTCCCAAGTATGAAAACCCCTAGCTCTACTACAAACAATTATCAGATAACAATATGATCTGCAAGAACATCAAGAACTTTTCCACAACTTCAATCTCAAGCTATGCATATAACTTTTAGATCTTCTCTCAACTCTAAGTCCTGATCTCCCCCTCCTATCTCTAAACATCTACTGAAGCCCTTAAATACTAATCATCAGCCACAAGTCAATTGGATGAAACCCTTAACTCCCCAAAATAAATAATTAAATGCCATACAAGTCAGCTTACAAATGTATACAAACATTTAATTCTACATGTCGGCCCAAGACAATGGCTACCAACAATTAATTCACCAAGTCAGCTCAACAAATCACACAGAACTCTAGTCAGTAAGTTAGAACTACCAAGTGATAGTAAAATTACTGAGCACGCCAGGCATCACCGAGCACCAGTGTCAACTGAGCACCATAGGCATGAATGAGAAACAATTTCACCAAGCACAAAAGAGTACCAAGTTCCTTCAGTGACCAATCTTCCTTCAATGACTGAGACCATCGGTCAAGGCTGCAACTGAGTAAAATTGGCCAAAATACAAACACTCCACGCAGTTTCACCAAGGACACAAAATGCCTTGCCTAAACCTTGGATGCCCCTACATCAAACACCCAAGGTTCCAAAAGATGTTCATATGTGAGAAGAACATCTTTTAGGATTCAACACATAAATCCCAAATTGGTTCTTCACATACAATTCCTCCACCTTTTCTACTTGCAAAGTCTTCCATTTTAGTTTCCTCTGGCTCTTCAAGTCTTTTCTTGACAATGTACAGGTCGGTTCTCCATACTGATTATTCATTTTCTCTAGATCCATAATCTCAACTCAGCTACCAATACTCAGGCTTCTCCTACCAAGCATTGTATCCATTAAAGGCATCAATGAAAACTTCCTATCATTCTTCTCAACAGTGAACACATTACTTACATAGTCATAAATAGCTCTGCAATCATATTGCCAAGCTCTACTGAGCAATATATCACAACTATTCATCTTCACAATGTCACAAAGCACAAGATCCTTATACTGGGCAATCTAAACATCAATGAAGAATTATTCTCTAACTTCCAAAGCATGAACATCTTGTAACTAGCCAAGCCTATAAGGACAAGGATTCTTCATTATACTCAAACCAAGTTTTTGAACTAGGTCCTCAACAACAAGGTTATCAGTACTACCACTATCAACAATAACATCAAAGAGTTTTCCATCAGTCTTGCATCGGGTCCTAAACAAGTTACTCCTCTGACAAGGTTCATCCTTTGTACTGAGCAATGTTCACCAAAGTAGCAAGTTCTTTGATTTAGGTTCATTCTAAATGTTCTCATTCAACAAAGTAGTTCATCAATCAACCTTCTTTTGTGTGCATTCAAAAGAATGGTGTCCTTCCTCTTCACAGTTATGGCAAGTACCCTTAAAGATAACTCTACCTGTCTTCTTCTTTGGTTCCACAGGTTTCTGTTCATCTTTTGCATCAGTTAGTTTCTCCTTCACCAAGTGATCAATCTTTTCTTTCCTTTAGAAGTTACTAGGGTGTTTCCTCTTCAACTTATCTTCTTCCTTCAGAGCATACTGATAATTATCTTCAACAGAATCAATCTTCAACATACCAAGGTCATCCTAAATATTGAATCTCAAACCAGTCACATACCAAGCTACCTTTTCCTTACCAATCTCTCGGTGTCTAGATTGAATAGTAAGTTTGTAGAACTCCTCAGTATAATCCTCAATAGACACATCCTTCTATTTCAGATTCTACAACTTCTTAAACAAGTCAAGCTCATAGTTAGCTGATATGAACTTAGCTTTCAACTTAGTCACCATCAATCTCCACCGATTGATCTTTGTTTCACCTTAATCTTCTGAGTCTCTCTATAGTTCCTTCGACCAAAGAGCAACATGTCCTTTCAACTTTATCTGTGCTAATCTCACCCAAAGAGGATCTTCAATTTCTTCTAGCTTAAAGAAATCTTCAAGTTCACCAATCTAATCAATCAGATTGTCGGGCTTCAAAGTACCATAGAAAGTAGAAACTTCCATTTGGTAATTACTAAACTAAAGAGCAGGTCTAGGCAATCGAGCAGTTCTATCTTCACTAGATTTGTTCCTCTAGTCATCACCACTAGATCTAGTAGTTTCAAATTATTCAGCGAATTCTTCATAGCCATCCTTAGTACCAACATTCCAACGTATACCAGCAATAGTTCTCATGATCTTGACAACCATATCATTCTTCATGAGTTCCATCTCAGATCTGAAATCTAATTTTACCTTCTCTGTGATCTGAGATTCAATAGTATCACAAAGATCATAAATAACTTTAGTGTCCAATCTTCTTAGAGGCATCCTTAAAGATGAGAGAAACCCTCTGCAAAAAACCCTCACCAACCACCTTGTGATAATTTCCAAGTTGTAA
Organism: Chamaecyparis obtusa; assembly: GCA_027943335.1. Taxonomy (NCBI): domain Eukaryota; kingdom Viridiplantae; phylum Streptophyta; class Pinopsida; order Cupressales; family Cupressaceae; genus Chamaecyparis; species Chamaecyparis obtusa. The sequence continues at coordinate 648,795 of BSBK01009118.1, forward strand.
CAAGTCAGATCTCAACCTACAATCTTGTAAACAACTAGTGCACAATTTCACAAGTTCACTGCTTCAGATTTGCAATTCAGATTATGCACAATCTCTGCTCTAATAAGATCAACTTTGCAAGATCAGCCTTGCTAGGTCAATCTTTTGATTCAACAAGAACAAACTTTCACTCCAACAAGAACAAACCTTTTCTCTAGTACCACCTAATGCAGTCAAGGATGGTGGATCCAATAAAGGATAGTCCAAACCTTGCAGCCAATAGAATTACATAGTGGAATACTCAACACAATAGACAAAACCATAAATGTTTCAAGTAATTTGCATTAACATGTCTGGCTGTAAGGCCTTCTGAGTTAGGGCCAATTACAAAATGAAATAATTTTTCAATATCCACAACTAGATCCAATACAATCTTAGCTAGTTTAGCTCTGAGGACAATCAGAAGCTGATGGAAACCTTAAGGAAGATCTAAACTTGAGCTCACAAGCCTGTAAGAAATTTCCTTGTTCCCAAGTATGCAAACCCCTAGCTTTGCTACAACCAATTATTAGATAACAATCTGATCTGAAATAACATCAAGAAATTTTCCACAAATTCTCTCTCAAGCTATGCATCTGACTTTCAGATATGCTCTATCTACCCAAGCCCTCCTTAAATACTGATCATCAGCCACAAGTTAGCTGGATGAAACTCTCAACTCTCGAAAATAAATAATTAAATGCCATACAAGTCAGCTTACAAATGTATACAAACATTTAATTCTGTATGTTATCCCAAGACAATGGCTACCAACAATTAATTCACCAAGTCGGCTCAACAAATCACACAGAACTCCAGTCAGTAAGTTAGAACTATCAAGCGAAAGTAAAATTACCGAGAACGCTAGGCATCGCCGAGCACTAGTGTCGACCGAGCAACAATTTCACCAAGCACCAGAGACTATCGAGTTCCTTCAGTGACCGAGCTTCCTTCAATGACCGAGACTGTCAGTCAAGGCTGCAACCGAGTAAAACCGGCCAAAATAAAAACACTCCATGTAGTTTCCTCAAGGACACAGAATGCCCTGCCTAAACATTGGATGCCCC
>BSBK01009119.1:2500-90000 GCA_027943335.1 Chamaecyparis obtusa
GTGGATAAATCATATATCAAAATCTGTCCATGAACTGAAGGTACAGTAATTCACTCTCCTTTAATGTAATTTTTTTTTATTCACCTCTTGTCTTTGTTTGGTATATCTTATATTCAAATCTCTTCCACTAGACTGGTGTTGTAACATCAATATTATCAAATTGTAAAGGAAATTGCTACAAATTCCCACAATTATTGCATTCATTTTTTATACACTGGACATTGAATTCATCTGAATCTTCTGATTTATCACATAAAATGGACTTTACAAATTTTATTGTACTTCTAGTAACCGTATCTAGATTAAGTATTGTCATAACCCTTTTATATGATTGCAAGTATAAATGAAACTCAACATGATTTTGACAACAACATGTTTCGCGAACCTTATTTATGGGTACAAAGCAAGTGTGGCAACATCTCAAACATTCTCTGACCTATTTTCACATCTGAAAATTCATGCTTGAATGCTTCAAACAATTCACTTTGTGTAGTATCAGCAAAATATTTTGGACGTGAATTCTTCATACCGGTCTCTTCATTGTCCATTTTTATAGTGTCCCTTCTATTGGAAGAAACATGAGAGTGGTTGGTCAAAAAATCAATGACCCGTCTTCTTACATCTTCAAAAATTCTATCTTTACGGGGAAGTCTACAAATTTGTGCCCAATTCTTTTCAATATCCATATCCAACATATTTCTCTTCCTAATATATCTCTATATTGTTCTTTGATATACCTTGAGTAAATCATAAATTGCTCGAACTTGATTTCTATGTGTCAATTTCTTACTAGTTTTCATAGTCATCAAGGCTATTCTAGCTACATTTGTATCTAGTCCTTTATTATCTGCCCTGTTAACAACATTCAGTGCATCTTGTAAATTTTGAATTATTGTCTCTTTTACTTTTGTTGGAAACAATTGTCTGAAGGAAATTGCTACTCAATTATGTATTGTCTTTGATGTCACACTATGTCATAGTCCGCAGCAATCAGCTCCTACCGAGCTCATTCGGTCTACCAGACAGGAATATTAATGCTTACCGAGTTCACTCAGTTATCGAAGAAAAGTAGTATTTACCGAGTTCGCTCGGTTGCCGAAGAAAATTTAGTGTTTACCGAGTTCACTCGGTTATCGAAGAAATTTAGTGTTTTACCGAGTTCACTCGGTTGCCGAAGAAAGTTTAGTGTTTACTGAGTTCAGTCGGTCATCAAGGAAAGATAGTGTTTACCGAGTTCAGTCGGTTATCAAAGGTAAAGGATTGTCAGTGTTTACCGAGTTCCCTGGGTCACCAAAAGATTATAGAAAGATATGGTCATCGAGCACTGTCGGCCCTTGAAGGATTTTTGCAAATAGAGTTTACTTAATTCAGCCGACTGTTATACTAAATAATGTCGATTTGACTAATCCAAAATCATATAAATAAAAGGTCAAATGCGAAAAGTAACAACAACATAGCAGAAGATTTATAGAAGAAAAGAAGGAAAGGTATATGCGAACTTGTGAAGGATGTTCAGATATCCTTGAGGAGCAGCAGAGATTTATTTGATCAGAAAGGATCAGAATTATGCAGAACAGAGATCTGTAAGCAGCAAGACAGTTGCATTATTATACAGGTCACTTTTTTCATTGTTACCTTCTTATCATTGCAACAGTGAATTCAAAATCTCTTAACCGAGTTGGTTTAACAGCCATAATATAAATCCTCTAACAAGGTGACAATTCCATTGAATTGTTTTCAAGACCTCTTACCAGGCCACTCCTAGCAGGGTGTTTTAAATCCTCTAACAAGGTCACACCTAACAGTGTGTTTTGTAACCTTTTACTGGGTTGGCTTCTAACCGGGCATCACTTCAGAAAAGTGAAAATTAGTATCTAGATACATTGGTGGTTTTTCCCATATTGGGTTTCCACGTTAAATCTTGTGTCTCTTGTGTTCTTAATTGCTTCCTCAATCATTTACATGCACTGATGAATATCTAAAGATAATATTGCTAATACTTTCTGCATCTTCAAAGTTACTGCAATCTATTTAACGAGTGCTAAAACAGACAACATTGTTAAGATATCTTAAAGGGATCTGCAAAAGAATTAATTGTGAAGTGTTTTTATGGTTGACTGATTCACCCCCCCCCCCCCTCTCAGTCACTTCATCCATATTCCATCAATTGGTATCAGAGCTTTTGGTGCTTGCAGGAAGGGTTTCGAAGACCTAAGCTAAAGATCAGGATGTCTTACAAGAGGGAAATTCCAAAGCTTAACAGAGATAACTTTTCAGCATGGCAAGGTCTCATGCGACTTCATCTGGCTTCCATTGGTGATTCAGGATGCAAATACATTGATGAAGAATACACAATTCCTAATGGCGCATTAACTGTTGAAGACATTGCAGATAAAAAGACTCACAACACCATGATGATAGACATTGCATCTGCTCTCAGCTATGAAGAATTTGATGATATTAAAGACTGCACCACTGCATATGAAATGTGGGTGGCACTGAAGAAAATATATGGTGGTGATGCAAATGTGAAAAGAGCCAAAGCAGAAAGCCTAAGAGGACAGTTTGACAAGATGAATATGAAGGAAGATGAAAACATTGCAAAATATGTTGAAAGAATCAAAGCAAGTGTAAGTGCAATTAGAGCTTCTGGAGGAACAATCTCAGATGAGACTGTTATAAGTAAGGTACTCAGAACACTACTCCCTATCTATGCAATAAGAGTATCAGCTATTCAAGAAAGAAGATGTGAAACAAACCACAATATAACTTTGGATGCTTTAGTTGGAAGATTGACAGCTTTTGAATTAGACAACTATGATAACTATGTTCCTAGTTCCAAAAATATTGAATCAGCATTTGAGGCCAAGGTTTCACTAAAGAAGAACAAGAAAATTAAAGAAGTTCAGTCAGAAAGTGAAGAAGAATCAGAAGAAAGTTCTGATAGTGATCTTGAAATTGTAGAAGCATTACTTGCAAAGAAGTACTCTAGAGGGAAAGGTAAATATAAAGGTAAAACTCCTTTAATCTATTTTTCATGTGAAGAAATTGGACATATTGCAGCTAGGTGCCCAAACAAGCAAGTCAAGGAAGAAAAGAGAAGTCACAAGTACTATGGCAAAAAGAATTTCAAATCATACAAGGATAAAGGTAAGAAATCATGTTTTATGGCTAAAGATTCTGATGATAGTGAAGAAGAAATTGTCTTTATTGCTATAAAAGATGAATCTGATGATGATGAAGATAAGATGGCACTTATTTCTCATATAAGCAAAGATGATATATGGATAATAGACAGCGGATGTTCACACCACATGACTAGTGACAAGACAAAATTTGAATATCTAGAAGACTGTGACAATGGTAATGTAAGATTTGGAAACAATGAACCTTGTTGTATAAAAGGAAAAGGAAGAATCTCATTAACCAAAGAACTCATATGTGATAATTCTTACTGGGTTGAAGGACTAAAACATAATCTTCTAAGTGTAGCACAGCTAATCAACACTGGTTTCAAGGTTGAATTCATGAATGGTCAAGCAAGACTGCTGGATGGAAAAGGAAAACTCATTGGATCAGGCAAACAAACAAAAGGTAACTTATTTTATCTTGATCTCAATGAATATTCATGCCTTATTGCTCAAATAGAAGAAAGTTGGCTATGGCACAAAAGGTTATGTCATGTGAATTTTGATAACATGATAAAAATAAGCAAATTCAAGAAGGTTAGAGGCATTCCTACTTTGAAGAAACCTGACACTGGTCTATGTAAGAATTGTCAGATTGGCAAAATGAGTAAAACTAGTTTCAAAAGTAAGAACTATCAGTCTAAAGAAATTTTGGAAATTGTGCATACTGATTTATGTGGACCTATTGGAATACAAAGCTATATTGGAGATAAATTCTTTATTCTTTTCGTTGATGATTATTCTAGAATGATGACTGTTATGTATTTAAGAGAAAAATCAGAGGCATTTGAAAAGTTCAAATGGTACTTAGCAAGAGTAGAAAAAGAAACAGGGAAAAGATTGAAATGCTTAAGATCAGACAGAGGTGGTGAATTCATCTCCCATGATTTTAACAACTTCTGCATTGAAAGAGGAATCAAAAGGCAGGTATCAGCTCCTAGAACTCCTGAGCAGAATGGAATAGCAGAAAGAAGAAACAGATCTATTATGGATTGTGCAAGGACTCTAATGATAGAAAAGAACATTGCTATAAAGTACTGGAAGGAAGCTATTAGCACTGCAGTTCATACCTTGAACTGAGTACAACTGAAGAAAGACACATTCAAAACTCCTTATGAATTATGGTATGGCTATAAACCTAATGTAAGTTACATGAAAATATTTGGTAGCAAGTGTTATATCTTAAAAGAATCCAGAAGAAATAAATTTGATGTGAAAAGTGATGAAGGAATATTCCTAGGATATTCTAGCAAAAGCAAGGCATACAAATGTTTGAACTTATCTACTTACAAAGTCATAGAAAGTATACATGTAAAATTTGATGAGTTTGCAGAAAAGACTGAGGAAGAAAGCAAAAGGGAACCTGAGAACTATAGAAGATTCGTTTACATTGAACCTGAAACATTGACAGACACAACTATCAATAAGGAAGTTATATCTACCGAGCTGAGCACAGTTACCGAGTCACAGGAAGAAGTTCAAACCGAGTCACAGGAAGAAATTCAGACCGAGTCTCAGCCTGAAGTTACCGAGCAAATATCTACTGAGCCCGAGCAACCTGAAGAAGAGATCCTAGAAGACAACAGCATGAATCATTCAAAAGGCAAGGAACCTATACTAGCCAAATATGTCAGAAGACATCATACACCAGATCAAATCATTAGAAACAAATCAGATGGTACTATGACAAGAAGCAAGCTAAAAGGTACATGTCTACTTACTGATTTTGAACCTAGAAATATCAAAGATGCATTAGAGAATGAAAGTTGGATTGAAGCAATGAATGAAGAATTAGAACAAATACAAAAAAACAAAACTTGGACTCTTGTACCTAGACCTAGAGATAAGAATGTAATTGGAACAAAATGGGTATTCAGAAATAAGCTGAATGAAGATGGTCAAGTATCTAGAAATAAAGCTAGACTGGTATGTAAAGGTTATTCTCAAGAAGAAGGTATAGATTATGGAGAAACTTTTGCTCCTGTTGCAAGATTAGAAGGTGTAAGAACTCTACTTGCTTATGCAGCACACAAAGGATTTAAGGTATATCAGATGGATATAAAATCTGCATTTCTCAATGGAATTCTTGATGAAGAAGTCTACATTGAACAACCTGAAGGTTTTGTTGATCCAGATAAAAGGGACATGGTCTGCAGGTTACACAAAGCATTGTATGGTTTAAAACAAGCTCCTAGAGCGTGGTATGAAAGACTCCATAACTATTTGATCCAGATTAATTTCAAAAGAGCTAATGATAACAGTAATCTATATATTAAAGAAGGACCAAATGACAAAATTGTATTGGCAGAAATATTTGTGGATGATACTATATTTACAGGGAATGAGGATCAGTGCAAAGAATTTTCAGAGCAAATGAACAGAGAATTTGAAATGTCTATGTTTGGTTTAATAAAATTCTTTGTTGGTCTTCAAATTCAGCAAAGCAAGAATGGTATATACATTACTCAATCCAAATACATTAAGGAGATACTTAAGAAGTTTGGTATGGAAGATTCAAAACCAGTTGGTACACCCATGTGTACTGGACTAAAACTTACCAAAAATGATGATTCAAAAGAAGTTGATCAGACCCTATACCGATCTATGATTGGAAAATTGTAGTATGTAGTACATACAAGACCTGATATTGCCTTAGCAGTCGGTATAGTAGCTAGATTCTCAGCTAAACCTAAGGAAAATCACATGATGGCAATCAAAAGAATCTTAAGATACTTAAAAGGAACTGAAGAATATGGTTTGTGGTATAAATTTGGAGGCAATCTAGACTTGAAAGTGTTTACTGATGCTGATTGGGCAGGAAACATTGATGACAGAAAAAGTACAAGTGGTGGAGCATTTTTTCTTGGAAAAAGACTGGTATCCTGGACTAGTAAAAAGCAGAATTGTACATCTCAATCCACAGCCGAAGCAGAATATGTTGCTGCTACAGTAAACTGTTCAAATATTGTTTGGTTTAAACAGCTATTAGAAGGTATGAAGGTTGAAATCAAAGAACCAGTTGTTATATTTTGTGACAATACCAGTGCAATAAACATTTCTAAGAATCCAGTGATGCATTCCAAAACCAAGCACATTGCTATTAAATATCACTTTGTCAAAGAATTGGTGCAGGACAAGGAAATCAGATTAGAATATATTCATACAAAAGAACAGATTGCAGACATTTTCACCAAACCATTACCTAAGGATGCATTTGTGTATCTAAGAGGTAAGTTAGGGGTCATTCCCCTATCCGAGGCTCACTAAATACAGTTTTAGTGATGCATCAACTAGAACATGATTGAAAATCAACTTGTTGATGCAGCATATTAAAGGAATCATTGCATATGAATCAGTACTTGAGGTACATTAACTTTCACCGGTAATATGAGAATTATCTTTGGCATGTGTTGTCAAAGAGGGAGTGTTTGCTATGTCTTTGCTATTACTTCAAGAAATTTTCAAATAGTCAGAAGGAAGAATTTTCAGGATACAGGAAGTTTGCTGACAGAGGAAGATTTGAATCTAAACCGAGCTAACTCTTTCAAATTTCTTATGATATGACATATTGTGTTGCCATCAATGCCAAAGAGGGAGATTGTTGGAAACAATTGTCTGAAGGAAATTGCTACTCAATTATGTATTGTCTTTGATGTCACACTATGTCATAGTCCGCAGCAATCAGCTCCTACCGAGCTCAGTCGGTCTACCAGACAGGAATATTAGTGCTTACCGAGTTCACTCGGTTATCGAAGAAAAGTAGTATTTACCGAGTTCACTCAGTTGCCGAAGAAAATTTAGTGTTTACCGAGTTCACTCGGTTACCGAAGAAATTTAGTGTTTACCGAGTTCACTCGGTTGCCGAAGAAAGTTTAGTGTTTACCGAGTTTAGTCGGTCATCAAGGAAAGATAGTGTTTACCGAGTTCAGTCAGTTATCAAAGGTAAAGGATTTTCGGTGTTTACTGAGTTCCCTCGGTCACCGAAAGATTATAGAAAGATATGGTCACCGACCACTGTCGGCCCTTGAAGGATTTTTGCAAATAGAGTTTACTTAATTCAGCCGACTGTTATACTAAATAATGTCGATTTGACTAATCCAAAATCATATAAATAAAAGGTCAAATGCGAAAAGTAACAACAACATAGCAGAAGATTTACAGAAGAAAAGAAGGAAAGGTATATGCGAACTTGTGAAGGATGTTCAGATATCCTTGAGGAGCAGCAGAGATTTATTTGATCAGAAAGGATCAGAATTATGCAGAACAGAGATCTGTAATCAGCAAGACAGTTGCATTATTATACAGGTCACTTTTTTCATTGTTACCTTCTTATCATTGCAACAGTGAATTCAAAATCTCTTAACCGAGTTGGTTTAACAGCCATAATATAAATCCTCTAACAAGGTGACAATTCCATTGAATTGTTTTCAAGACCTCTTACCAGGCCACTCCTAGTAGGGTGTTTTAAATCCTCTAACAAGGTCACACCTAACAGTGTGTTTTGTAACCTTTTACCGGGTTGGCTTCTAACCGGGCATCACTTCAGAAAAGTGAAAATTAGTATCTAGATACATTGGTGGTTTTTCCCATATTGGGTTTCCACGTTAAATCTTGTGTCTCTTGTGTTCTTAATTACTTCCTCAATCATTTACATGCACTGATGAATATCTAAAGATAATATTGCTAATACTTTTTGCATCTTCAAAGTTACTGCAATCTATTTACCGAGTGCTAAAACAGACAACATTGTTAAGATATCTTAAAGGGATCTGCAAAAGAATTAATTGTGAAGTGTTTTTATGGTTGACTGATTCACCCCCCCCCCCCCCCCTCTCAGTCACTTCATCCATATTCCATCAACTTTACCTCCTCCAATTTTCCTATTATCAATACCCAACAACTCCAAAACTGGAGTCATTTCTTTTTTCTTGAATAACTTTGCAAACAATTGTGCTTTTCCCATGAAAGATTTACTCTCAAAATATTCCATCCACATGTTTTTGAGATGCAATTTAATAGTGCTTTTAGGTACCAAGTGTTTCAGTTCAATTTGACTAATAAGTGATTCCTCATTCATGTCCATCAAATTCTGCATTATAAAAAAAAATGTATACTTTGACTACTACCAATATCCTCCCCTAACTGAGTTGCACCTTCTACAGTGATAGGTTCTTCTTCAACATCGACTGGTTGCTCTTGGACATGTTTCATATGACCTTTCATTTGGTCATCCCTTTTACGATCATACCTCCTTGTTTTAGTCCTTTTATTTCCCATTGCTCAAATATCTAAGCAAGAATTTTTTTATTGTTTTACTATTTTGTCACTGAAAAAATTGTCTTCAAATTTCTTCTAAACCAAAATTTCTTTGTAACTTCCACGAAAAAATGACTCCCTGCTTCAAAATATCCTTATATCCTAAAATAAGAAGGTAAATTCACAATTGATATATATATTTAAAAACATCACACATATATAGCCTTCAGATTGAAAGCACGGGTTGCCCACGCGACTGATCATGAGGGGCCAAACTCTTAGGGGACTTGGCCAAGTTAGACTTGGCCGAGTCATCCTAAGTGGCATGCCAACTTGGCAGCCAAAACTTCAACACACCCAAAATGCAGAATTTGCACTTGTGTGTTTTTCTCTTCTACAAATTAAAAATTTAAAAAAATTGAAACTACCCTTTTGAAGATCTCGAAACTCCAATTTTGGACATATAAATTTTATATAATTTCAATTAGAAAATGTTAAATAAATTTGTAAAAAACTACAAGTAGGTATATAAAGCTTTGAGAAGTTGCCAATTCAATAAATTTTTAAAAAAATTAAAATTATATGTGGCACTAGAAAAGAGAATCTTCTTCAAGAATATATAATTTATTTGGATTTTGGAATAATTTTGATAGGTGAGAAGTGGCGGGAGACAAAAATTGCTAATTTCATGTAAGTTGTACTTTGAATACTTATAATGGATAAATTATAGATCAAAAACACTTCTTTCCTTTTTTCTTCACTAGGTATACATGTCATCTAAAACATATTTTGAAATTGGAAGAAAAAACAATGTTTTACTTATAATTATTTAAAAGGAGGTAAACCCCTTGATTTGTTATATTTTCAGGAAATGAAAAATAGACCTTAGAAATTAAAAAAATATATTAATTTATGTCCAATTTTTTTTATAAAAATTATAGGCATAAAATTCATCCTATTTCACACATTTCATCAGTTTACATCATTTTCAAATTCTAATTAGAAATGTGACTTTTATGCCCTTGAAGTTTTTTAATTTTGGTGTTGTTAGCCTCTTCCTTTGTAAAAGGGTGACAAATTATTGTGCTTTTATCCATGGACAATATGAACAAAAAATATTACTTGCACTGAAATATAATATTGCAGTTGGATCTCATCTTGTTGTCCAAGCGTGTAGTTCTCTACAAAGTCAACGACTAAAAGTATACTACCAATTGGAAATATATTCTTTCATATGCAAAATTTTCCATCAAGCCATCTAGAATTTTGAGAATGTTTCACATATTTAGGTATGACCTTACTCTTGAATTCATTCATAAAAGCATGAACACTAAGTTTTTCAGTTATTATATTGCATTGTTTTCCTACCTTTCCATCATTCAATGGATACTCAACAATTTTAAATCTTTGTACATCAACTAATTGTTGTCCAAAATCAATTAAAATATTTTCATGAAAACATTCATCTAATAATTTAAGATTGCCACATATATCACATACTTACGAAACACATACATTCAAAAGATAAAATTGCTCATTAGGTGGGTTACAAAAAAAACTTGATATAAACTCCTTTACAGTTTCAGGTGGTATATTTATACCACATTCTGAAAAAATTTCATTAGTATGCATGGTAGAATGTATAGATCCAAAAATATCATAATGATAATGAAATTGAACATGAGTTTTGCAACAATAGGTGATTCTTTCCTTGTTAATCCTTACATAACATGGTTTACATTTTTCAAAAGATCTTTGACTAATACTAATAGTTAACACCTTATCATCCACAAATTTTTTATACAATTTAGTTTGAGTCATATCTAAAAGGTGTTTTGGATGTGCATCATGAACTTTTGTGACCACTCTTAATTTAAGAATATATATGGCATTAGGGGATACTCTTCTATTATTGTGCCAAAAGTTTTCAATCAAAGTTTTGACTTCACCAGTAAGTTTCATGTCTTATCTTAGGAGTCTACCACTAAAGGTCCATAAATAGTTTGTTGGATCACTTTCAAAGTTAAATATTCTCTATACATATCTTATTAAAGCTTTACGATGAATAGTATGATATCCACTTATGCTTGAAGCCATTCTTTTATCAATAGTAGTTTTGTTTACTAAAGCTATTGTTATTTCTCGTTGTGCCGCATAACTATCTTTAGAATGACTTTTCTTTCCAATTGTGTCAAAGGCACTAGCAACATTTGATACAACTTATTTTAGAGACTCATCCTTCTTCTTAGATTTCACATAAATACCTAACCTCTTCATCACTTTTCACATTTTATACATTTTAATTAATTGTAACATTAATTGACATTGAAATCCAAATTTCTTATTATAAATTTTTTTTCTAAACAATCTTGCCACATGTGTCCTAATCTATTTGAGCCATGAAACCAAACCATGTAGATTGTCTAGCACATCACTTTTAATTTGAAATTGTTCATTCATTTCATTATCATTGAAATGAGGTTCTTTCTCAATCGATGTTTCTATGTCTATATCCACATTGTTTATTTTAATTTGAATTGGTGTTTGATTTTCACTTTCAATCGGGATTTGACTTTCGGTTCCTCTATCATTATGATTAACATTACTAATTTTTGAAATTTGATGTGCAATTAAATTTATTACTCTATTTTCAGGAATAAAATTTAAATCATTTATATTGTAACTTGCTTCTAGCAAATGATGAACTTCTTTATCAAAATAAGTTACATTTGGCTATGAAGGCATACATATATCCAATACTATATTAGAGGATGCACCTAAATTTTGTTCTTCAATGTCTGCATCCATCATGACCTATCTTCATTGTTCTCCTCTTCTAAAATAATTGTTGAACTCGATGCTCCAACATTATTCAATTTTTGAAGTCTTTCTCTTGTTTCCCATTGTCATTTTCTCTCTTTCTCTCTATTCAATGCAACCTCATGAGTTGTTAGAACCTTCATTAGCCTCTTTATGCATTGATTTGATCTCATTTTTGCACCAATATTCGAGTTCGAATGATTCTCTTCATGTTAGATGCAAAACAAGACAAAAAAGAGAATATTGATCTCACAATTTTTTGTTTACAGTAGGGATCATTAAAAAAATGATTGAATAAATTTAATCATTGAGATCAGGCCCACAATTGTATTTTTTGGTTGCAACAACTCTTTATAAAATGGCCACCCTTTATTTGAATAAAATGGGCACCCATTTTTTGAATTTCACAAAATAGGTGCCCATTTTTTGAATTTTAAAAAATAGGTGCCCCTTTTGTAAAACTATGAGTGGAAACCATACCCACTGCCTTGGCTTTTAGTTTGGGATAGGCTTGGTGGGACCAAACCTATGGTTGGCCCTAAAAAAATATGGCTAAGGCATTACAATATAAAATTTCTACCTTGCCATAATTTTTTGGACACCTTCCCGAATGAATTTTTTGACGAAATGAAAACCCATTATAGTTCTTATTTTGTAGATCATAAAAAATAAAATTTTATCATGTTATGAAAAATTTCAATATTTTTACAATATTTATTAAGCCAATGTGGGACCTAAACTTTAAATACTAAGGCTAACTAAAATTTTAATAACTTTTTTAATTTTATATTTTTTTTGAAAAATGAGTTATATGACATCAATCTACTTAGAATTTCTTTCAAATTAAAAAAATATTTGAAAAAAGTGAAGTTATCATTGAAGTATGGTGTCCATACACCAAGGTTTCAAAAATGTACTTTATAGTCAATTAAAAATTTATTAAAAAAATATTCAATAAAAAAATGATAAAATATGATCATCAATCTTCAGTGTTTTAGGTGCCTTTCCCAAGAAGCATTCACAAAATTACATTTATTTACCTCAAGAAAGGGTGATCGTACATGTGTGAGGTGTGGTCTTGAAACAAACATTTTGAAAAAGTGGTTTTTAAACATGCCTACTAAAATTGAATTTATACAATGTGGGTATTGAAATAAATTACATATTTGAAAAGAGGACTCTGAGCACCAGATTTTATATTAATGAGTTTTTCTGAGTTTCAATCATTAAGTGCCTCAAATTTTGAAATCAACTGATAGAAATTTTGACAAATAAAGAAAAAACTTCCACTTTTTGCCCAAAATTGGGACTCAACTTCTTGCAGCCACCGAAGTATGACATGAGCTCTGGGGAACATATGTCTTCCTTCTTAAAAAATGAAAAAGATATCAAAAGAAAAAAGATTGATAAAGAGGTGGTCCCTAAAATATAATTTGAGTATGATCCTAATGAGAGTGAAGATATGAAAAACTATTAGGATGCTCAAACTATTAAAAATAGGCCGAAGAGGTGGAAGATAATAAGGAAGATAAATCCCAGGAGATCACCATGAGTTTGGAGGAATTACAGGAAATCATGAACATGGATTTAACTTCCACTATTATCTTGGAAGAGGGATGCATGATGAACAATTTCACTGCTCCTAATTTAAATCATGAAGAGGATAATGATATAATAGTTCATACTATGGACCTCTCAAAAATAATGAATACTCTGGATGATTCTATTACCCCTGTTGTTCCTAAAGAGGAAATAAGTGCTACTATTTCTCCTCTTTGTAGGTTACTGAATAGCATAATCAAGAAGATTCTATTCATAGTGGCGATGAGAAAAATCAAGTGATCTAGGGGCATTCTAGGGTACTTGGTAAATCTACATGGTGGTGTGCTATTTTGGTTTTGTGGTGCTTAGTTGTATCTTTAGCTGACGGTCTCAGTTATTGAAGGAAGCTCGGTCGCTGAAGGAACTCAGTGAAACTGGTGCTCGGTAATATCTATGTTGTTTGATGTTTCTTGGCTTGGTTGGGTTTTTCAAAGGCACTAGTTGTTTCTCTGGTGCTTGGTAGTTCTGGTTTACCAACTAGAGTTCTTGGTGATTTGGTTGGCCAAATTGGTGCATATAATGTTGGTATCTTTTATTGTATTCTCCTATGTAGATCTAGAGGCCAACATGGAGAATTAAATAATTGTAAGGTTATTTTGGAGCTGACTTGTATTTCATTTAATATTTGTTTGTAGGAGTTAATTATGTCATCCAGTCGACTTGTGGCTGAAGATTATTATTTAAGGAATACTTTGGGTAGTTGTTTAGGAGGAGATTGGAGAAGATGGAAGTGTAGATCTAGATCCTACAAGATCTTGAAGATTAGATTGATTTTTGATACTTTGTAATAGAAAAGCTAGTGGTTTACATGCTTGGAGACAAGGAGATTTCTTGGTGGCTTCCAAGGTCAAGTTCAAATCTTCCTTAAGGTTTCCATTAGTTGCTGATTCATTTCAAGACTAGACTAGCTAGAGTTGGATGGGATCTTTGTTGATCTTCCAGAACTATTAATGATTGTAATTGGCCCTAAAATGGAAGGCCTTACAACTGAGCATGTTAATGAAAATTAGATTTGAGCATATCTTGTTGTGTTATTCCATTGTGTTGGTAATTGGCTGAAAGGTTAGACTATCCTTCATTAGATCCACCATCCTTGACTGTGTCAGGTTGTATCAGAGCTAGGTTCTTCTTTAGTGAAGGTTGGTCTTTCAAAGTTGATCTTTTTGGTGAAGAGATCATATGATATGAGTTACAAATCTATGGCACTAAACTTGTGTAATCTTGACCTTGTTCATGCAAGGTGCCAGGCTGATCTAACTTGCATACAACTTGGAGGTTGTCAAAAGGTAGTCAGTGTTGGGTTTGTTGTAGAGAGTTTTTGAAAATATTTAAGGATGCCTCCAAGAAGATTGGACCCTCTAGCGATTGCAGATCTCTGTGATGTCGTGGAAATGGAGATTACAAAGAAGGTGAAATCTGATTTTAGATCTAAGATGGAACATATGAAGAATGACATGATCACTGAGATCATGAGAGCTATTGTTGGTGTACCTCAGAATGTTGGTACTGAAGATGGTTATGAGGAAGCTACTAAAGACTTTGAATCTTTTGGATCTAGTCATGATGACTAGAGAGACAAATCTAGAGAAGACAAAACTGGTCAGTTGCATAGATTTGGAACTTGGTTAAGTAATAATTACCGAATGAAAGTTTCTACTTTCTCTAGTACATTAAAACCCAAGAATTTGATTGATTGGATTGGTGAATTAGAATATTTCTTTGAGCTGGAAGAAATTGAAGACCCTCTTCAAGTAAGATTGGCATAGACTAAGTTGAAAGGACATGCTGCTCTTTGGTGGAAAGAATTACAAAGAGATAGAGAAGATGAAGTTGAAATGAAAATCAATCAGTGGAGGTTGATGGTGACTACATTGAAAGCTAAGTTCATGCTTGCCAACTATGAGCTTGACTTGTTTAAGAAGTTGTAGAATTTGAAGCAAAAAGATTTGACTATGGAAGATTATACCGAGGAGTTCTACAAACTTACTATTCACTCTGGACACAAAGAACTTGGTAAGGAAAAGGTAGTTCGATATGTGAATGGTTTGAGATTCAATATTTAGGATGAGCTTGGTATGTTGAAGATTGATTATGTTGAAGATGCTTATTAGTATGATCTGAAGGCAGAAGATAAGTTGAAAAAGTGTCATGCCCATCAAAATATAGTCTAAAAACACACCAAATTTTTTTTTTTTGGAAACAATAATTGGATCTAAAGTTGCGGGTTACCAGGTGTCTCTGACAACAGTTAGAAGACTCAAAAGAATAAGTCCTTAACCAATGTTGGTTTTCCAAAGGATCACAAGAAGATAAAGTTATAAATCAAGGGATTTGATTAAGGTGATAAAGTATGCAATAGAGTTCAATAGGGTTAGGATGCACAATTCTCGATTAGCATTTGGTGAAGCCAACAAGGTCTATCCAAGGATTCCTATAGGGTTAACCATTCACTAAGTGCATTATTAGAGTGACCCTTAGCAAAGAATTAAAAATTAATCTATTTATGATTAGGTCACCCTACTATATACTACCATATTACAATCTAGGAGAGTCGAATTTCATAATTTATTTTATAATGATTCCAAGTGTAAATCAATGATGAAAATCTTGATACAAACAAACAATTCGTTGATAGAAGAATCACATAGATTACATAGAGTAGAATATCATTACCAAAAAAAATATTCTTTAAGTAATGTTCTTATATATGATGATTATTAATTTTCGATATATAAAAATTAATTATAATATGTATTGAATATAAAACTGAATTAAATAATCAATTTAATAAATGATTATGATTAAATAAGACATATGTTAATTAATTAATAATTATAATATAATAATTAATTAGCTTAATAATTAACTAATTAATAATTATAAAATATTAACTAATAATTTATATAGTTAATAATTATAATTAAATAATATATATTAATTAAATAATAATTATAATATATTAATTAATTAATGTAATTATTAATCAATTAATAACTATAATATATTAGTTAATAATATATACATGATTTAATTATTGATTAGAATAAGCAATACTTATTAATTATATGAATTAAAAAAAAATGATAATAAACAATACATAATAAAGAAACTACCTAACTAAACCCCCTAAGCTAGCACCTATCTCCCCTACACGCTATTTCCCCCTAGGTTCACGTGCCATGGGAGGGGAAACCAATCATCCCAATCAAAATAGGCATTGGGGTGTGCCCAAAGGGAGAGTTTGGCAACAAGGAAAGGACACGAGTTAAAGATGGGGCCCATGAAACTCCAAGGCAATTTCTAACATGGAAAAATCAGTCCTCCCAATAACCAGCGCATGATTAGATGAGTGGGGAGTTGGAAAGTGGGTGTTGGGTCCCACTCAAAACTCATGCAAACAAAACTGAGCCCTCACGTGAGTTAAGAAGGATGCTAAGCAAGGTATTGAGCATGGTACATGCGCAGGTGGGAGGTGACTAAGGATAACCACCAAAGTTTATTGTTATATGTCTGCACTAGTACTAGTGTATTGCCCAATGAAGAGTTTAGCAATTTATTACAAGCCTGCACTCCATGAAGTGCACCTCCTTTTTGGGGTTGAAATAACAAAAAAGGTGAGGAGATAATATATAATATGATATAAAATAAGGTGAGTAAATAGTGCATTGACCAAAGCACAAAAATATACTATGATATTTAATTTGCACTGTAATTCCCTCTTTCCTATGAGCCAATAAGAGGACAACCTAGGTAGAGTATAGGCCTTTTGCATTTTACTAAAAAAATATTTTTTTTTGAATTACAAGTTGGCAAACAATATAATATAAAAAAAATGACTGTGGCAAAGAAATTTGTATGGGAAATTTTCCCATACAAATTCCAGAGACTTGTAGGTCTCAATTGCCAAATTTTTCTTTTCTTTGTTTCTCTTATAACTTGTTTGTGCTTTCAAATTTATTCTTCAACTACTCACTTGATTTAAATTTGATACAATGCTTACTTTTAGATGAGGAAATTGGTTTCTCTATAGGTTACTCTTAAGCACTAAAATTTCAATTTATGTTTGCATATTAAACTAATGATTTTCTCATCCAAAATAACAAGACAAGCTCACAAATTTATTTGCATGGATAAAAAAGATGTGAAATAGAGATTGATGATTTTTTTGAATCAATACATTTACATACAATGATCCTAGAACAAGATTTATAACATAATGAAAGCTCTCTTTTCATTTCAATATCCTTCATTGTAATACATTGTAAATAGCATTTAGCAAAGAAGGAAATCTATTCTTTTCTTAATAACAACTACATCTTTTCACTACTATCTCAAAGAGAAACTTCCATTATTACATTTGAAAACACTCTATTCTATAGTCTTTTCTTTTCATAAGAACAAGACTATGCCATATCAAAATGAAACCATCAACAAGTTTTACAAAACACTTCCTCACATCTCATAACAACAACACTTGATCCAATACATTCCTTGGAGAGTGAAACTCCATTACAAAATTACAAAGCTCATGGATATCACAAGATATCTTTTCAAGGATTCATTCACAATACAAAGTACTCCAACATAAAAATGATAACATATTCAAATCTTCACACGGTTACATCTCCATCTAAGAAGACTTCATGGCTCCAAAATCCTACAATAAAACATAATACATAGGCCAAGGAATGCTCACCTCCCAACCTAGGCTTCTATGAAGCCACCCTCGAGATTGGGGAATCATCAAGAGACAAGGGAAAACACTCAAGCAAGCTCACAACACAAGGACATGAAGACATATCTACATGAAAAATCCCTCCCAAGTTTGTTACAAAGAGTCTCATATGAACTCACATTGGGTGAAGGTGGAACTAAACCAAGAGGAGAAGCACATCTATTGATGGGAACTAAGCCATCACTTGGCTTCCTCATCAAATTTTCTTCTCTACAACACAACTCCACAAAAAAAATCCTTATGACCCCCATTCAACAAATTGTAAATAAAGATGGCTACATGGAGCCCATACTTCCATGTTCATCCCTCTCAATTCCAAGGAGAGACTCTACACTCTTGGATGTCCCAACAAAGCCCTTCACCCTCAAGGCTACTCTTCCCTCCCAAGGGTGAGTGTGGCCTTGAGAACTCCCTCACAACACACTACAATTCACATGAAAATAAAGGAAAAGTTCAAGAGAAACATGAATACTTCACATTCACAATGCTATGAAAATCATGAACATATCAAGTTCAAGATTTCTCATAGCTTACAAAGAAGAACACTACATAAAAACATGAATCACAAAGAAATAACTCCATTACTACAACATACAGATTCACAACACAACACTACAAGAATCCATATTTTCATTATGCATACAACAACTATTATTCAAGAGAGCATTTTCTCTCAACATGAAAAGGAAAGAAAAACTTCAACAACTAAGAGAAGTGAACCACCAACCTTGATCCAATGCTAAAGGAAGATAGTTGAAGATGAGCTTTTCCCAATATCCAAGGTCCTCCAATTTGGCAAAAATCTCTAAATCTAGAGAGTGGGTGTCAACCTTTTCCAAAGGAAGAGGGCCCTCTAAAAAGGCCTCCACACACTCTCCTATGGATAAGGCTTGCATTCCTATTGAGTGGTCTTCCCAAAGGCCCTTACAAGGTTTCCAATTTTGGTCTCTTACAATGGTAAGCTAAAAAGGTGGAAAGAGGACTTCCTTCTAAGTGGGTGGTGATCTATCCAAAGCTTGGTCCCAAAAGTTGATTCTCGTCCATCTTGGGAAACCAACTTTTGGATGGGTCATTTGGTCAACCAAGGGTTATCCTTTGGTGAAAAATGACCCTTACCCTATGGTATAACAAGTGGGGTAACTAAAAATGGTCAAAGCTCTCCCCTAGGTGCCTTTTTAACCTTCCAAAAGTGCAAGCAAAGTTCAAATTCGAAATTCAAGGATTAGACAACACTCTAATCTCTCTAATCAAGTGGTCTTCATGGGTATCCTAAAGGTACCTTCCTAGGTTAGTGTTCAACCAATCCCCAAGTGGACATGTCATGGCCTCATGTACACACATGTGTCAAGTGACACAATACAAAAAGACACTTCACATGCCATGTATATATCCACTTGGGCTCTCTCATCAAAAATAACATTCACAAATACATATAAATCAAAAACATTCATGCATCACACTTTAAAAAATAAATACATCACAACGAGGTTATTGACTTCTCACTAGAAGCAACCTTGGCTCAACAGATATTCTCAATAGTCTTTGTGATGATTCCTCAAATTTCCATGGCCTATCTCCCTGCAACTCAATTCCAATATCAGTAGTCCAAGGAAATTAAAAATGAACATGTAAATACATAGCATTAGTAATCAAGTAATTCATCTGACAATTCATAAATTACATGACAATTGATTATCCACAACATACAACTCATCTTAAATACTTAATTCAATTAAATTCAAACATAAACATCACATACATTTATAATTCAATTGCAATTAAACATTATCAGCATGTCATATTCATTCATCTATACAACACATCGTGAAGTATTCAATTCTTCACTAAATTAAGTATGTAGCGTATTGCATATCCAATTCAGTTGAAATTAAATGTCATCATGACACTCCTAAACTTCCCCTAAGTAATTAACATTTTGATTCATAATAGAAATCTCATCGTATCATATTCGAATCAAATCTCCATTTCCTAGTTACTTACATAAGAGTATAAAATCCATCACTTCATCCAACATTCATAAATCAAAATACCATAATTTAGAATTCACATTTATATCATAAAATAGTCATCAATAATTCATCGCCTAGTATTTAACCCAAAATGAAATACACACCTCAACCTAATCCATTTCTTGATTTCATTTTCCTAACAACTCCTGTCAACATAAATTCCCTAATTGCTCAACTCAGTATTTCATCTAGATCAATCATCATTATGTCAGTCATAGTGTATCATACAGTCAACATTGTGAGTAAAGAAAGCATCATAAAATGTAGTGTATTCTCATCTACTGTAATCTAATCTCTGACCCTAAGGAGTAAAATCAACTAACTAGTCAAAACATCCAGCCAATTACTAGGCCTACCATAACGATAATGTAAAAGCTATGACGGGTCTAGGGTGAGGCCTCACAAAAAGACAACATAGTAATCCCCGAGGGAAGGAAAAGATTGATCACTCAGTGAAGGATAAACTGATAGAAGAAGATGAATAGAAACCTGTGGAATTGAAGAAGAAGAAGAAATGTAGAGTTATCTTTAAGGGTACTTATTATAACTGTGGTGAAGAAGGACACCGTTCTTTTGAGTGTACATAGAAGAAGCTTGGTGACTGACAAACTATTGTAGTAAATGAGGACATTTAGAATGAACTTGAATCTGAGAACTTGATGGTTTGATGAACATTGCTTGGTACAAAGGAGGAACCTTGTCAGAGGAGTAACTTGTTCAGGACTTGATGCAAGTCTAGAGGTACACTTTGTGATGTAATTGTTGATAGTGGTAGTACTGATAACCTTGTTGCTCAGGATATGGTTCAAAAAATTCATTTGAATAGAATGAAAAATCCACATCCTTATAGCATTGGCTGGTTGGAAGACGATCTTGGAAGATGATCATGCTCTGTAGGTAAGACAAAAGTGTTTTGTTGATGTTCAGATTGGCTAGTATAAGGATCTTGTTTTATGTGATATTATGGAGATGAATAGTTGTGATATATTGCTTGGTAGGCCTTGGAAATATGATTGCAAAGCTATGTATGATTGTGTGAAGAATGTTTTTACTATTGAGAAGGATGACAAGAATTTTTCCCTAATGCCTTTATAGGATACAACACTTAGTAGGAAAATTCAAAGTATTGGTAGCCAAGTTGAGCTAGTGGATCCTGAAGGTACAGATGATCAGTATGGAGAATAGACCTTTGTGTTATCAAGGAAAGACTTGAAAAGATAGAGAAAACAAAAGTGGAAGAGTATGCAAGTTGAAAGGTTGGAGGACTTGTATGTGAAGAACTAGTTCGAGGTTTATTTTTTGAGTCTCAGAAGATGTTCTTTTAGCATATGAACATATTTTAGAACCTGGGGTGTCTAATGTAGGGGAATTCTAGGGTACTCAGTAAATCTGCATGGTGGTGTGATATTTTCATTTTGTGGTGCTCAGTTGCAACTTTAGCCAATGATCTTGGTTATTGAAGGAAGCTCGGTTGCTAAAGGAACTTGGTGGAACTTCTTGTGCTGGGTGGAACTGGTGCTTGGTAATGCCTGTGTTGTTCATTGTTTCTTGGCTTAGTCAGTTGTTTCACTAGTGCTTGATTTTTTCTCTAGTGCTCATTAGTTCTATTTTAGTGAATGGATTTCTTGGTGATTCAGTTGGACAACTTGGTGCATTTAATGTTGGTATCTTTTGTTGTATTCTCCTATGTAGATCTAGAGGCTGACATAGAGAATTAAATAATTTTAAGGCTATTTGAGAGCTGACTTGTGGCTAAAGATTATTATTTAAGGAATACTTGGGGTAGTTTTTTAGGAAGAGATTGGAGAAGATAGAAGTGTAGATCTAGATCCTACAAGATCTTGAAGATTAGATTGATTTATGATAGTCTGTTATAGCAGAGCTAGTGGTTTGCATGCTTGGAGACAAGGAGATTGCTTGGTGGCTTGCGAGCTCAAGTTCAGATCTTCCTTAGGGTTTCCATCAGTTACTGATTCATTTTAGGACTATACTACCTAGACTTGGATTAGATCTTTATTGATCTTGCAAAACTATTTCTGATTGTAATTGGCCCTAACTTGGAAGTCCTTACAGCTGGGTGTGTTAATGAAAATCTGATTTGAGCATATCTTGTTGTGTTATTCCACTATGTTGGTAATTGGTTGCAAGGTTGGACTATCTATCATTGGATCCACCATCCTTGACTACGTCATCAAGTTGAGGAAAAGTGCTTTAAAGAAGGATCACAATGAGAAAATTATGATGAGGAACCTAAGGAAATTGATGTTGAATATTGGAAGAAAGACCTTAACTATCTCTCAAAGGACTAGCAAACTATCTGTAACTCCAAATGATCACTTTTTTTAATTTCTCTACTTTCAACTATATAGTTGATATGGTTATGCTTGTCATTGTTAAACTATATATTGATAATATTTTTTGTTGTATTGTTGTTAGTTTAGAGTGGAAATCTAGGATTCCTTCCATTAGGAAGAACATATTTATTTTTACTAAAATGAACATTGACAATAGTAGGGATATTATTGAAAATGATGTTAGATTAGGGATAGCTAATAGTGTTGAACAATTTATTTTGATTAATTCTTCTCATTGATGGTTTGGTGGCTTCTAGGTAGAATGGCCTGAAGTCTAGTTGCCTTGTTTGTGCTATTATGTAATTGTTGTTATCTAGGTTTAGGGCCCTCTCCATGTCATCTTAATCGAAAACATTTAATCTTAGACTATTGAAGCTACACATTTTTTAACCAAAACTAAACAGTTGTATCCATTTATTCTTAAAGTTATGGTAATTATATCCCTTATTAAATATTTTGAAATTAGTACCATTCCAAATGATGAAGAATAAAGTAAAATTATCACACTACCATGATGTCTTATAAACATCAAAATATATTTAGACATTCTTTCAAATTTCAAGAACTACATTTCTCATCACCTTATAATGTAGTATAGCATTATAAATTGTATGCCTTTAATTAGGTTGGTGAAGTTTGCACACTCTTAGAACTCATTTTAGTATTTATCATCACTATATGCTTATATAGGAACTTTACTTATTTAAATTAATGTTTAACTTAATATTATGAGTCCTTGTGCACTTTGTTATATCAACATTGCTGTATGGGACCTCAAATCATGGTGTGATATTTATTTAAATTTATTTCAAATTTTTCCTTATTTAAAAGATCAAGGCATATTTTACCTCATTTAAACATCACATGTCTTCGTTAAAATAATTTTGAGGCATCTAGACCCCATTATCTTGCATCCCTAAAAATCAACTCATTTTACTTGATTCAATGTTGGTTGGGATAACCTAGATGTTGAGAATGTCAAAATGTTGGTCAAGATAGCCTTGACTCAAGGATTTTTCTCAAAATTTTATCATCGTAATATTGTAGTCATACCTTTCTGAAAAATAACCTGATCCAAAAGTATTATTATTATAAATTATTCAAAAGGTGATTTCCCTTTGATATCCCTATATAATACCTCTGTCTTAAATATTCATTTCTACATGTTCATATCTTATTCCCTCATATACACAAGACATGACTTCAAGAGAAGATCTGATTCATTGGTGACATTTTCTCCATTTTTATTTTGCATGGTTGATTTAGAAGTAATTTTTCCCCTTCTTGATTTTTCCATGCTGAAATTTGTAAACATTAATATTCTAAACAAGGAGGAAAAATAAAATCCCACCATATTTAGATCACCCTCCCAACCAATGAACTAAATAATTTGTTTTTCTAGATCATAGTATTACCCAATTTTCAATTAATCATTTTGGGATTCAAAGTATGTTATTGGAACTAGCATGTGTAACTACAAGTCTAACACCAAATACTATTGCCCATCTAAATTGATTTTGTGCTTTAATATAGTTTTAATAGTATTTTATAATAAAATGATACATGTGTTGGCAAGAGGTCAGTACATGCACACATATGCACATGTAGGCACATGCACATATGGAATTTTTTCATTTATGGAAATACTTATCAAATTCATGATTTCACATATTGGATATCTTGAATATGTTTGTATGGAGTTGATGAAAGAAAAATACCTAAGTTCAAAGACTGTTCCTCTGAATCAGTCTGATAGAAAAGTGTAGAAACATTTCTAGGAGCCTTGTTAAGTAATGTGATCTTGGTTACATTCCTACAAGGTACAAATGAATACATGTGTAAGGTTGCATGCATTAATATTATAGCATCGAAGAGATATGTTCAGTTGATTGGATGCAAAGATAGTAAACAAAGTAAAACTTCATGGAAATCACTAAGGCCAACTTTGTGAGTGATTGGAAAGGTATTTTTGAATGTTCTCTTGGATCTAAGGCCAACTAAGGATGGTAATGAAGTATCAAAATACATATTAAATAGTATGATTTTTAGCTAGAGTGACGTCAACTAGCTTTTGTATTATACCTCTAACAACATATAAGTATATAGGCCCTTTTGTAAAAGTGTGCAATGATGAGAATGATGATATATATGGATGCAAACTATGAAGGCATCCAAGGGGAAGAGAAGAGATCAAGAGAAAGGATAACAAGAGGAGTTATTCAAGGAATACTTTGTTAAATCTTTGTATTTAGGACAATAGATTGCTTTTAATTGTTGTTGCACCTATTGTACACCCCTAACAGGGTTTGATTGCTTCTAACAGGATTGGACTCTTAGCAGGGTCTATTTCATAATTGGGATCACATTGTAAAGACTCCTAACAAGGTCTATCATTTAACTAGGACCTTGCTATTATAATACCTGACTCCTAATAGGGTTAGAAGTCCTAACAAGATTATTATTATAGTTATAGTGTAGACATTTGTGGGTACCATTGCCATCAGGTTTTTTCCCTTAACAAAGTTTCCTTGAAAACAAATATAATGATTTGAGTTCTCCTATGTTTTTTTATGTTGCATGGTTATTTATCTTATGCTATATGTTTATCTATTATTTGAAGAAAGTAAAGAAGTTTAACAATTTAGTAAAGTACTGTAACACTAAATCACTCCCCTCTTAGTGTTACCAAATCCCAACAATTGGTATCAGAGCCTCGCGCCCGTGAAAGAAAAGCTTAACAACTTTTGGGAGATCAAGATGGATTTGGAAAACTTGAAGAATAGTTATGAAATGACATTTGAAGATGTGGACATTGATAATATAGATAGAGTGGATCTAAAGTAAAAGCTTAGGAAGGAAGATGACTTTATCAAGAAGTTGAAGCAGTAGCTTGAACATTAAAGAAAATTGAGAGATAATTTTATGGAAGCAAAAACTGAGGAGCTATCATATCAAAATTAGATTGAGTAGGTAAGACATGAAAAGGAGTCCTTGAAGAATGAATTATAGGTCACAAAATTGAACCTGATGAAATAATTTGATGTTGAAAAGAAGAAAAATAAAAGTTTCTAAATGAAGTATCAAATATAAGGGATAGGTTGTAGACCTTGGAGGAACTAAAAACAAAGTATGAAAAAGTAGAAAGATATTGTATCACCATCATTGGTGAACTTGATCAGACCAAAGATTGCATAGAAAAACTTCATGAGAGTAGAAAGAATTTGGATAAGAAAATTGACACGTAGAACCTTATTGGAGACATGACAGGAGTAGGATTTAATGAAAATCTCAATCAGAAGAAAGATATAGTTTTGGTAAATCTTGATTAACCTAAGAATTCATATTTTGAGGTTGTGATAAGAGAACCTAAGATATATCCTTCTAGGGACAATGACAAGGATTGCATAGTCAGAAAGAACAATCAAAGAAACCAACTAAAAAATGTATTCCTATGTCCATTTTTTTTGTTTTTTATTTAATTGTTATCTATATGGACACAAGATAAGAGAATTTTGAAAAATTGATATGAGGTCTAGAAAAACCACATATGATCACTTGAATGATTTTATCAAGAAACAAAAAGAGAAAAGTTTGAATGACGTAAATATTGAAAAAGGTGAATGTAGTAAAAATACAAAGTGTAGACAATTAGAGGATATAGAAACATGTAAAACAAATGATATTATGCAATATAATGTCTCTAATTATAGTAAGGATGAAGTCAACAAGTTAGTAGAAGAAGTAAAGAAACCTTTTACTAGACCTAGAATGATTTTATGTTACAAATGCAATAACTTTGGTCGTATTGCCAAGTATTACAAATTACAGATTGATTACAACCAATTGAAACCTAAAAAGAAGGTGAAATGCTTCAAATTTAACAATGATGGATATGTTGCAAAGTATTTTATATTTAGAGGACCATAAAGAAGTCCTTCAGATCATTTTCAAATGAAAAGGAACTAAATTAAGAAGAAAAAGAGCTAGCAGAACTAAAAGTAGAATTCAAGGAGAAATGGGTCAAGAAGAATGAACCCATTGAATTTGAAGTTAAGAAAGATGAAGAGAACATCATGAGAAATCACAAGAGTCCTAAGAGTCTTGTGGAATGAATAATAGGGTGCATTGCATCACCATATTTTTGATGGGTAGTGTATGCCTTAGGTGGAGCATGATAGATTAACACCACTCAGGTACAGAGCCCCTATATGGATGAGTTAGTCTATGCGAGCTTGAAGGAAGCTTAGTTATTGTTGTATAAGATCATGTACAAGATCACATCTTGTTTGGAGATGCCTATAAGAAGATGTACCAGTTTGAGCTAACTTTGGTTTATTGCAGCTCTATGGGAATTTTTGGGGACTTGTGCCAAATTTTCTATAAGGGTAGTAATGTGGTTGAACTAATTATCATTTACATAGAGATCAAAGATCATTGAAGATGTTGGAGTAGTTTTTGGAGCTTGAAGAGTATAGAGTTGTGTTTGCAAAACCCTCACATGGCCAAATGAGCTAGATATTTTCCTAAACTTAAGAAATCTTTGTCATTTACAGTAAAGAAAATAAATCATCATGGAAATTCCCAAGGCGTTTAATGTGCTTGAAAGGAACATATAAAAATTCAACAGTCATCCCTTCAAATCCACTGAAGAGGATCAAGAGGGTGTATTCTCGCATAATCCAGTTGGTGTTCTTTCTATTGAAGACATCAAGGCCTATATACATTACAAGATTGAGTTTATAGGAATCACATAGATATTTGATGAGATGTAAGGGTTATAAAATGTACATCAAACCCTAAGATAAGTATGTAGAAAGGTGCACGGGCTGCCAATAGTCAAATATATGGAGAGACTTGAATTTGATGAACTAGATTGGATCAAAATTGTGTTAATTAGGATCCATGATGAATTCATATGGATTTGTGGAACCCCTTGACCAAAATCACCAAAGAACTATTTCATGAAATCATTGGTTTACCAATGGTAGGTAAAATTCCCAAAATAGAAAAGAATATTATATTTGAAGTGGAGAAATTAACCAAAAGTAAATGGAATAAGAGAGAGATGAAATTGAATGACATTGCACAAGAAGATGTCAAACTTTTTGTAATGATATTGGGATTCAAGTTTCAGTATAGTAGTAGGATAAACATTGTATCAGGTAGTTTTGTACATATGGAATATAAAACGGTAATAGAAGATGGAGAATATGACTTGTGCAAGGTTCTAAGGCAACAACTGATGGAGAATCTAGAAGGGATAAAGAGAAATAGAAAAACACACTTCAGATTTGGTTCTCTAATAATATATATATTCTTTCATGTTATGAGAATATTCCCTAACATGTATCTATAGAGATCAAATAGGTGCACTATGCAAATAATAAGTGACTATTATAGAAGAAGTTGTGAGCAAAACATGTATGATGAATTTGCAAGAATAATGAAACTCTTTAAGAAACAAATGCATGAAATGGAAAAGATCCCTTAGAGACTACTAAAAAATATAAAAAATGATATATGTTTCATGGTAGAGACTGACATCAAATGCTTTGAGGTAGTGGAGCCTATAAATTTACGGACTACTCCTATGGGCTATGAAGTAGACTTCACCATTCTAGAACTTCACATTCAACATGTTCTACATTCACCTAAAGAACCCAATGCTCCAAGATGGGTTACATATGAAGAAAAGTACATAATAGTTAGGGAAAAATTTTTGAAAGGGAGAAGGGAGAAAAAATTTGAATCCCTTGTTGACAAAATAGCAGGGCAGTATGGCATATGATAAGAAGAAATGAAAACTATTAGGGAAAAGGTGGCAGAACTTGGGGATAAATGCAATATTCCCCCTCCATAATTTAACATAGAGGAACCTCAAGTGGTGGAGGTTGAATAAGAAGAAGAGAAAGAAAAAGATGACACTCCTACACCGACTAGGAGAACATTGCAAGGATAGGAAGAAAGAGCTTCTACATAGGGCCAAAATCCTCCCAAAGCTAGACCTAAGGTCATGGCTAGCAGACTAGGAAACAAGAGGAAAACATTGGATACTCCTCCATCTTCGCAATAAAAATATATGAAAAAAAAGACTTCGCAAGAAGAAGAGCCAAATAAGGATGTCCAAATGATGGACAAAGAGAAAATTGAGGAACAAAAGAAGAAGGAGAAAGAAGAAGAAAAGGACATAAAGCTTCAATAGGATAATCTAAGGGCACTTGAAGTAGATAGGAAAAAGGTGGAAGAAGATAAACAAAAGAAGGGTCATGGTAGACAAAGAAACCTATTCAAGCCCTACCTCAAAGTTATACAAAAAAGAGTGGTAAGTGATGGTAAGTTCAATTATACTAAGAAGTAATTTGATAGGTATGATGAGGATGAGAAGAACTAAATAAGACATATTTTTGGAGCACATGCTCACATTAAAAAAGAAATTAATTGAAATAGAGGATCAAATAAGTAAGGACTTCTTTGAAAAATTAGAAAGGAGAAAGAAAATATCCCTTAATGAGGACCTTAAGATGATATTGGTATTTTATTACAGAATATGCCAACCATGATAGGGAATGAGATGGGAGATTAGCTTGAAAAGCTAAGGCCAAAGTTAAGAACTAAAACTAGAATAATCAAGTTCATGGCTTGAAAGTATGAAGAGGTGGAACATGAAACTCATGACAAGGTTGGACAAATACTCCTAGAGGAGTGACTAGATCTTGGTAAGTCTATAAGGACCCCAACCTCAGTAATAATCTCTATAGAGCCTACAATTATAGGAAAGGATGAAGATCCAAAAGAAATAGAGGTAATAGACACTACCTTACTTGATTTCTTCATTAACAATATTGGGATCTCACTGGATACAAAGAAAGATACATCTGATCCATTTCTGATGAGTGAAACCTTAACCTACCTTGATAAGATAGTAAAAGATCTTGAGATACAAAATATTGCTCAAGTGGAATTAGCCAAGAAAGTGTAGCAAGAAGAGAAAAAATAGAAAAGGAATAGTTATTCAGAAGAAAAAGAAACAAAAAAGGTAAAGGAATAGGAAAATGAAAAAAAAAAGAACTAGAAGAGGTAGAAGAAAAGGAAAGGGTAATAGAGAAGCAAGAGGAACAACCAAAAGGATTATCTATCACTCCTTTTTATACACCTAATTTTTTGGAAAGTGACTCTCAATCACTTCCAACCAATCTAGAAGACATGGATGTTACATACCTAATGTATTGGTTAGTACTTTCTTTTTCCAAAGAAAAAGAGAAATCAGAGAAGAAAACATACATGACCTGAAAGACAATCCACTGGGAAACACAAGTACTAAGAAACCTTTTCAATACATGTCTTATACATAATGAGGATCCCATAGGTATTCTAGACAATATTCTAAGTATGATAGAATAGACTTTGGATACTTTATAAGATGAAGCCAAAATAAAAGTAGTAGACAATTTCAAAAGGTTAATGATGAAAGACACTCTAGATGAAATCAAGAGTGGTCTTAATACAATTATTTCCACTAAAAGGGTAATAAATTCCTGTCTTAAGGATGGAAAAAAACTATTTAGACTCTACATGACTTCACACAAGCATGTGAAGAATATACGAGATATTATAGCTTAGGATGAAGAGATTTTGGTAAAAATCTCTTAGGATTTTCAAAACAAGAAAATCATGGACATAAATAAGGAAACAAATAAGATCATTGATAAAATCCATACCTAACAGCTTGAAAAGGACAAAATTCATAAATGATTCTCTGAACTAAGAAGCTTTTTGAGTCCAAAGGTAAAAGTCTTGGAGAGTACTCATGAGGACCTTCAACTTGGCCTCAAAAAAATTCAGGAATTAGTACCTAGAGATGTAGAAGAAGAAGACAAGGCCGCATATGGTCTTAATGTACTAATTCAAGTTGTCGTAGAAATTAAGGTAGCTTGGGATGCAGATATGCAAATTTTGAAAAAAAACTACAGAGATGTGTTTCTGAAAATTTAGTTGTGATTATCAACACTTTCAATTTTATTATTTTGGCTCTTAAGATATTTTTGGCACCTTTTTCCACTGATATCAAAAGGGGAGAGATAGAAGAAAAAACATAAAGAGAAAATAATGTAAAATGAAAAAACATAAATAAAAGAAAGTTTCTTCTAAAGATCATGTGTTAAATTTATTTGTTGTATTTTTGTCAATATTTATTTTTACATTTTTGTCTTGATATTGTACTTAGTCATTTTTTCACTAAGTGTCTCCATCAATGCCAAAAGGGGAGATTGTTGGCAAGTGGTCATCATATGCACATATGGAATGTTGTCATTTATGGAAAGACTTATTAATTCATGATCGCACATATTGGATATCATGAATATGTTTGTATGTAGTTGATGAAGGAAAAATGCCTAAGTTCACATACTTTTCTTGTGACCTAGTTTGACATAAAAGAGTAGAGAACTTTATAGGAGCCTCAAAAAGACATGTGATATTGGTTACATACCTAAAAGACACAAATGAATACTCATGTAAGGTGGCATGCATTAATATTATAGTATCAAAGAGAATGATGATATAGATGGATATGAATTGTGTAAAAGTATGTGATGATGAGAATGATGACATAGATGGATGCAAATTGTGAAGGCATGTAAGGGAAGAGAAAAGAACAAGAGAAAGGAGAACAAGAGGATTTCTTCAAGGAATACTTTGATTAATCTTTGTATTTGGGAAAATAGATTGAATTTTAGTGTTGTTGCACCTATTGTACACCGCTATTAGGGTTTGATTGCCTCTAACAGGACATGACTCTTAGCAGGATTGATTCCTTATTTGGGATCACATTGTAAAGACTCCTAATAGGGATTGTCCTTTAACCAAGACCTACCTATTGTAATACTCGGATCCTAATAGGGTCAAAACTTCTAACAAGGTTATTATACGTATAGTGCAGACATTTTTTGGTACCATCCCCACTAGGTTTTTTTCCCTTAATAGGGTTTCCTTGAAAATAAATATGGTGTTATGATTTCTCTTATGTTTGTTTATATTTCATGGCTATTTATCTTATGCTATATCTTTATATGTTGTTTGAAGAAAGTAAAGAAGTTTAAGAATTCAATAAAGTACTATAACATTGGTACACCCCCCCTCTCAGTGTTACCAAATCCTAACATGTTGATTAGACTAATTTTATGAAAAATTCACTTGTAAATGTAACAAACTAATCATTAATGATACAAAACTAGTTCTTATTTTCCATTCAATGAATAACCATATTTGATATGAACATGAAACATTAATTTATAATAATCATCCTGACTCTAAATTTTTTTTTGTTATACATTCAATAGAATAAGAATTAAAGAAACCAAACTGGTTCATACTTTTTATCTAAACAATCATAAAATCTATTGGTATAGAAAAGTTACACAATTTTCCTAGAAGAAAAGGAATATTTTTAGGTGACTTGAATGGTTAACTTAACAAAAAAATTGCTTTAGATTTATGTAATTAACTATAATAATGTTAAAATATAAAAGAGAAAATTAAATAGGAATTCAAAAATAGAAATAGAGATTCAACACAAAACACCAAACACTAGTTTTATAGTGGCTCACCCAAATAGGCTACACCCACTCTTGAAGAAGGGAAATATTATTCACTTGTTCAAATATAATCTTGCATACAATAGATCAACACCATATTTTTATAAGAAAACAAAATAATATTATCCATAATGTGAAGAGCCAAGGGCTATTACTGGGAAACCGCATGACTGTTGGGTTTCACATCCAACAATCTCCCACTTGAAACTTAACCATAACTCTACAAACAACAATATACCTTACTTATAATTTATAATATCACATTTTAATTAAGTTCAGAGAGGTACTGCAAGACTTAAGCATCACCCAATCTCATTCACAAACACATCGAGTGATTATTTTCCATGCCAAATTAGAATCAATAATGGTATTTAAAACTTTGTTGCATAGATGAAACTATTTAAACAACATTTTTTTATTCTAACACTAACATATTCACTTCACAAAATCTCCTTAACATACTCCTCTATGCCTATCTCTTTAATTTCCTGAGCAATCTTTGATTCCTCATTTACAAATACCTTTAGGCTTTTTTGTTTTACATTCTCTTTAACTTCTTCAACAAAAGGATCATAGTTTCTTACACTTCTAGGATATTCCAACTTTTCAGTAAGTCTCTTCGGCTTTGGCCTCCATTTTGGATCTTATGAAATAATCATCTTTCTATAGTACATTTCTAATCTAGAATTGGTAGACTCCTCTACACTACAAATCTTTACCTCCTATAAACAAGTTTCTATAAATCTTGCCATCATTTCAAGGTAAATCACTACATTTTCTTCTCCAGAATTTCTTGAATTGATTCAAAAGTCATTTACTAGTGCCTTGGAAGTAAATTATTTATCTGTTTGACCATTAGAAAAAGTGTCGAATCCAAATTTAAAGGCATCAAATTTCCTCTCAATTTCATAGAGGATATTGTCTTCTACATTACCGTAAACTTTGTTGCCCCTTTTAAACTTGGACGCTCATCTTCTCATTTCACTAATTAAATCTACAAGCTCAAAACCATACTCAAATTTTCTACTACTTGCATTAGCTTCTACCCAAAACTGAAATACCTATTTTGTCTTTCTCATGACAATATCCATTTCCCATCTTAGACCAAAAATAGAGCCTGCAAAGAATGACTCAAATATGTCAAAGGGATTTTGTGAGGAAACAACCCCTTCCCTTCCTTTTTCTAACACATCATCTCCAATTTATTTTCCCTCTATTTGGTACCACTCGAATGCGAGAAGATTGTTAGGGTTAGTTTAGAAAAATCATACACAACACACCCCACAAAATGTTCCTTCATAAAGTCCTTTATTTTTACAATTACCTCATACCCATCAGGCACCCCCACTTTACAGGTCTCCATAAAGGTCCTATCCTTTCACTGCAATTCCTCAAATATGTGCTTAGATAGGATCTTCTTGTTTGCCATAGGAATTTACCCTATAATCATTGCAACATGGTTCCACTTCTTCATCTTCCCTTATACACATTCCCAATCTATCTTCTAAGTTTCATCTATGCCAAGAGGACATAGGCTCTTCTATAGGATATATTTATGGACACATGAGTAAAACTAACAACACTTCTCTTTATAACTGCAAGAAACCATACACTCAAATGTTTTTCAAGGCAAGAATTACCTAAGGAGATTGTAAACCTAAAACTACCTCTATAATAATAGGTACACCACACATATCAATTGATAGATCGGGGGAACAAAAAAAATCTTTTGTACAACATGTCATATCACAAACTATTGATCTTGATTTCAAAAGAACATTTTATTTTTCCAACAACATTAACTTCTTGCCCAAATATTCATTCCTATATTCTCATTATCTTTCTAGAATTTTCCCATTTCATTTTCAACAATATCATTTTCACATGAATTTTTATAAATATCCTTTCTCAATTACTTTATAGTTTCAATCAATTGTAAATTAGCCTTTCCTATTTTTAACAAATCTTATTTAAAACAATCTTTCTCAAATATCAAATTCAAGATTTATTTCTTAAACAAATTTTCCTATCTTCCCCATTGAAAAAAAATAATTTTACCTCATACTATGGTTGCTTTGACCTAACCAACATCACATAATTTGTCTTCTTCATAGTTATATTTTGGAGGAAACAAGCTTTCCTTTTTACATGTTAGCATAATAAAATTAGAAAGCTTTATTTTTTTTATCCATAGTTTTAAGGATAAGTTGCTTTTAAAACTTGTTTTATCGTTGATTTATTGATAATGTTGTTGTTGCTTAGTTTTTAAGATAACTAATGAATATCTCTATTTTTTTAGTTTTATTCCTATTTTTTATTTTTCTTTTTATTTTGAGGAATTCAATATATTGTAATTCTATTCATTTGTAATTAATGAGAAATTTTTCTTTCATGTCTCATTCTTGTTTTTTTTCCCTATATTTATCTACAATTTTTTTCTTAGCTTGATCCAATATTTGTACGTTAGCTAAAATTTTGCATGATACCAAAGTACAAAAATTTACATGGTGTTAGAGCTCATGATTGCTAGAAAATAAAATTTATTTTGTGGGTATTGAATAAATTTTGGGTGTATAAGCAATGAAACTTTTAGCCTCTACAAATATGATGCTATATTACTAGATTTTAAATGAAAGCCAAAGATTTTTATTCAACTCATAAGTAGAGCCTTGCATCAAATAGCAATGGAAAAAAAGGTTAATCCAAATTCTTTTGGTCCATCACAAATAGGCGAAGACCATTCTCTTTTTGCACATGTCTTGCCTTCATCTTCATCTTAGTGACACACCATTTAACTAGACCTTTCATGCCTCTCTTTTCAACATTATGGAGGAGTTTCTACTGTTCATTTTGATGCTTCCTTGGTTCATCAATTCATCAATTTTATTGACAACCGACACGTGTATTGTTAACTAGAAATTTGTTCTTGCATGGTTTATTTGTGTTTTTAGGGTCACTCGTATAGATTCATCTATCATCTACATCCTTGATTAATAAATGCTTTTGCTTTTCCATCTATTCATTGTTTGGGGTTGCTATGTAGATTATTATCTTCTATATCTTTGATTCACATATTTTTGCATTCATTTTCCTTCTTCTCATTATTCAAGTAGTGTTGTTGGGGGCACTCATGTAGATCGATCCTAATATTCCTCTCAGTTTCAAAGGAGATTCTTAATTCAAAACTACATGACAGTTACCATTCAATAGTCATCCACAATTTTCTTGTGTCTTAGAGGTCATTTTTCTAGTGCTTATTGTGAGGGGGGTTTTTTTCCCACTAGGTTTTCCTTATTTCATCTATCCTTTCCTTAGGATTTTTTCACCTTAGTTATACTTAAGGGAGGGTGTTAGCACAATAAAATTAGCAAGCTTTATTTTGTTATCCATACTTTCAAGGATAGTTTCTATTACATCTTGTTTGATCTTTGATTTATAGATAAAGTTGTTGTTTCTTAGCTTTTAAGATAACTAAGAAATATCTCTATTTTTTCAATTTTATTCCTAGTTTTCCTCTCCTTTTTATTTTGAGGAACTGTATATATTGTGAAATTTTATTCATTTTTAATTAATGATAAATTTTTCTTTCATCTCATTCTTGTTCTATTTTTTTCCTTTATGCATCTACCCTTTTTTTTCTAGCTAGATCCAATATTTTTAGGTTAGCTAAGATTTTACATACTACCAAAACAATTTTTTTTACATTACTAATCCTTTCATGTAAATGTCTACACTCTTTCTTTAAAATTTCTTTCCTACTTCCTATTAAACCTTTAATTTAACTTGCAGTGAGATCCATTATGAGGGGCTTACACAACTAAGATCTCCTTGTCTTTTTTAATGAATAGAGGCATTTTCCATTAATATAAAAATAGACAAAGTATACTATTCAAAAAAGGGGTCAAGGGATAGAAGATCACCATGTAAAAGGTCACACAAAAAGGGTAGAAGCATTAACTATTCATAAAAAAAATCCCTCGAATAGCCAAAGTAGTTGTAGCTGAGGGAAAAGGATCTCTGTCATTTAGATTCCCCAAAACATTACGGCTAGGGGGTGGGTCTAGAAGAGACCAACCACCATCATCTTCTTCATCCTTTAATTCTCCTTCCTCCCACCTGGGAGAAATAGAAATGGATAAGTGAAGGAATTTATCAGAAGTGGGAGGAGGCCACAAAAAAAATTCACTAGCAGGAGGCCAACTAGCATTTATATTAGAAACAGGAGAAAGAATGAGAGTAGAAGATAATTTTCCATCCATACTATGGTGAGGAGGAGAAGTTGAGTGTTGCCTTGAAGCATCACTACTGCTAGAAAAGTGGTAAAGGTCCTAAGATTGAGGGGTTTGATAATGCCTGATAGAAGATCTATGATGACAAAGGTGGCCATGAGGAAGAGTTTTAGAACAAGTGAGAATAGTAATCTGTACATGAAAGGAAATTATGATGATACTATCTTGATTGTTGAGATATGTGTGGATGACATAGTATTTGGAGGACAAGATCAAATCTATAAGTCATTTGCTGATGAAATGAAAAGTGAATTTGAAATGTCTATGTTTGGAGAGATTAAGTTCTTTCTAGGCTTACAAGTGATTCAAAAGAATGATGGTATATTCATAACACAATCTAAAAATGTAAAGGAAGTCTTGAAGACACTTGGCATGGAAAATACTAAACTTGTGGGAATACCGATGGCTACTGGATGTAAATTGACTAGAAGATGGAACTACCAAGATAAATCAAACACTATACCGATCCATGATTGGTAAGTTAATGTATGTAGTTTACAGTAGACCTGATATAACACATGTGTGTTGGAATAGTTGCTAGATTTTTGACAAATCCTAGAGAGTCACACATGATTGCTACAAAGAAAATCTTAAGATACCTAAAGAAAATTGAAGATTATTTGATGTGGTATTCTAAGAAAGGCAATTTTGAGCTGAAGGTATACACTGATGTTGATTGGGCTGGAAATGTGGATGATAGAAAAAGTACCACGAGAGGAGCATTCTTCTTTGGTGAAAAACTTGTTACATGGACAAGTAAGAAATAGGCTTGCATTTCTCAGTCTATAGCTGAAGTAGAGTATGTTGCTTCTATTACTAACTGTTCAAATATTGCATATATCAAGCAAGTGTTAGAAGGAATGAATGAGGTAATCACTAAGTCTATGATTATATATTATGATAACACTAGTGCTATTAATATTTCAAAGAATATAGTGATGCACTCTAAAAAAAAACATATATCAATTAAGTATCACTACTTAAGGGGACAAGTACAGGAGAAACAAGTCAAGCTATAATTTGTTACATCAAAAGAAAAACTTGCTAACATATTTACAAAGCCTCTATCAAAGGATACATATGAATACTTGAGGA
This sequence comes from Chamaecyparis obtusa, assembly GCA_027943335.1. Taxonomy (NCBI): domain Eukaryota; kingdom Viridiplantae; phylum Streptophyta; class Pinopsida; order Cupressales; family Cupressaceae; genus Chamaecyparis; species Chamaecyparis obtusa. The sequence goes on from BSBK01009119.1 coordinate 39,463, forward strand.
CTAGACTTGGGGTCCGTCCCCTATCTACCAGTCACTAAGGTGATTTGGAGGTTGCATCAACCTAATCTTATCCAAAGATCATACATGTTGATGCAGCAAAGTTCACACTTTGGATTTCTGTCTAAGGTTGTGAAAGATTGAAGTACTGGAACTGATTTTCATAACAGTATACTAAGATGCAGAGAATGCATTGGACAACAGAGAGTTACATGGCTATTACAGAGCTGTATGTTTGTATTGTTCTTTGGCATTTTTGTCAAAGGGAGAGAGATCAATATGAAGAATATGGAGCCAAAGACAAAGGGAGAGAGATACAGAAAAGGGACCTAAAAAGATCATATCTAGAGAACTTAGTCTGCACTTGCAAATGCTTTTATGTAACGTAGTGATTAAACATATTAAGCTAGGGAGAGCTTGTACCATTACAAAATTTGTTGTTAGAGTTGTAGAATACATGTTTGGTATGTGTATGGCATATTTCATATTTCTTGTGTTTCCATCAATCTCTCCCTTTGGCATTGATGGAAACACAAGAAATATGAAATATCCCATACACATACCAAACATGTATTCTACAACTCTGTCAACAAATGCTATAATGATACAAGCTCTCCCTAGCTTAATATTTTTAATCACTACATTACATAAAAGCATTTGCAATTGTAAACTAAGTTATGCAAATATGATCTTTTTAGCTCCCTTTTTTGTATCTCTCTCCCTTTGTCTTTGGCTCCATATTCTTAATATTGATCTTCCTTAAAACTCTATTCCAGACAACCAACACTCTGATACCAACATTGATACTAGCAACCAACACTTTGATACCAATGACTAATAGAAGAGCTACGACTAGAGTGACAACCATGAGGTAGAGTGCAGTTAGCAGAAAGAGAATCTAGTGGCATTGTGGCAATGATACAAGGGGCACTACCACAATGCTATAAAATATCTTGTAGATTCCCCACCTCAAGAGAAACTTTATTAGCTTGTATTTGAATCTGCATCATGATACTATTGTATATACTTGAGCTTTAGTGTATATAGAAACATTAATATTAAGAATGCTATGACAAAAAAGGACAACATTTCTATCTTTCCAAAGAGTGAACAAAATCTCCATCCTAAAAGCATGCCAAATCTGGGTGTATTGAAAAGGAATTCTGGGTGAATCACCCAGTAAAGCCATATGCTAGGAAAATGGATTAGACCAAAATGGCTTAAAGAAATCATTAATCCAACTCCAATATTATTGAGCATGGTAGCAAAACAAAAACATATGCATGAATTTTTCTGAGAGGCCACAAAAAGGGCACTGAGGATCAAGGACATCCAAATTTTTAAGTGTGGCACCCAAAGGAAAACCTTGAAAGATAACATATTAGGAAAAATGAGCAGCCCAAATTGTGAGAAACTATGATAATTAAGTATTCTTAGAGGAAGACAAGTGCCAGTGGTGATTAAGAGTGTTAACCATTGGCATATGGGGCACCAACCTGACATAACCCATGATAGGTTTGTATTTAGTGAGAGGAGTCCAAGGATACCACTTCTAGTCCTTCCACCATGGCTTGATCGATTGAATGTGAAGCTTGTGCAGCAACTGAGGAGGTAAGGTGGAAACCACAAGGTCAAAATTTTGTTGATCTAGATGAGAGCCTGAATCACACCTAAAGATATTCCCAAGAATGGAGGTAAATAGTAGCTCTAGAAAATAGGTTTGTTGGCCTTTTGATGTTGCATTTGTGAAAGTGCAGAGCACAGATACCGTAGTTCTTAGCAAGAGGATGTCCTTACTACATAAAAAGAGGAGACCACTAGATATTGTGTTGGTTGAAAGAGAGAACATCTCTAAAGCCATTTCCAACCCATTTAAGCTAGGGTTTAATAGCTTACTATACTCTCCAAATGATTTTAACAACCAAAGTACCCTAGCTTTAAAATGGGTCTTTCATAATAAGAAGGGTATGAAATCCAATCCCATTCTGAGCTGATCTATGAATAGGAAATCTAGAAGAGATCCAATGTATTAATAAGATCTTCCATGCTTCATCCACAAAAAAGGCCCTAATAATCCATTTAGCACACATGGATAATCCTTATTTCTAGGTGGAGAGAAGGCAAAGACCACCAGAGTCCTTAGGAATGGAGAAAAATCCCTAGGCAATCCTATGAAAACCATGAGAATCAATTCTGGAGGCCCACAAAAAATCATGTAATAGCTTCTTTAATTTCATGAAAGAAGCTTTGGAGGGAAACCAACAAGAGGAATAGTACACATGGGTATCTGCAAGAACTTGAGAAAAAATTTAGACTTTTCCAGCCAAAGACAAAGGCTTGGTAATCCAGTAATCAATTTTTTTCTCAATTCTGGTGAAAATAGCATTCCAAAAATCAACTCGCAAAGGCTGGAAAGAAAAGGCAATGCCTATAAAGTGAAAAAACTCTCCATGATGAATCCACTTCTAGCCATTCTTAGACATCTAGGGAGGGGCTAGAAGGAAGGATTTCCTATAGCATTGCATCTTGTGCCATTTAATAGTTGAGTGAAAAGCTAAACAAAAATTTTCAAGGCACTAAAGAGTAGCTTTGACATTGTCCTCATTCTTGAGGAAAGAGTCATTAGTGCAGTGTCAATTAAAAAGATGAGGAGGAGAGTCATGAAGGAAAATTCCTTTGACCAGACTAGAACATATGGAATTGGTGAGAAAGCATCCAAACCCTTTAGTAACAAGAACATTCAAAGAAAATTCCAAAGGGTAACCTTGATGAATAGATCTAAAGAGACCAAAAGATTGAGACATGAGACCATTGATAGTAATGCAAGAAGAAGCATCCCCAAATAGCATTTGAACTAATTGGATAAATCTTGGTGCAAAACTTAAGTCTTGTAGCATATCCAAAATGATTGACCACTCAATACGGTCATAAGCCTCGGTAAAATCAATTTAGAGGAAGAGGGTATTCTTGAAAGACTTATGGGCCCATTATATGCCTTCCCTAACAAGAATAATGTTGTTCAAGTTAGATAATCAATGGTAGGATATGATGAATTTTTAGAGGAAGAGCTTTGGTAATGATCTTGTAAGAGATATTAAGAAGAGTGATAGGTCTCTAATTTTAGATATCCTCAAGATCTCCTACCTTGGGTATGAATTCAATATTTCCCTTTTTGATGATGTTCCCTAAAGAATGGGAGTGAAAGGCCTCCAAGTAAATTTTTGAAGAGCTAGGCCAATGATATCCAAAAGAGCTTTGTAAAACTCACAAGGAAAGTCATCACACCCAAGGGTTTTATCATCTACCATAGAATAGAGGGCTTCCTTGAGAACTTAAATTGTAAGGAGTTGATCACAAAAGTACTATTGACTCTTATAAAGATGGCATAGAACAACACCCAAACAATCTGAGAGATTCTGATCTCAAGCAAGAGAGCTTCTCTACACAGTGAACACATTCTCATAATTTCATACAAAAGATTGAATAATATTAGGAAGCTCAATAAACAAGGATTGATCCTCCCTAATATTTTTTATGCAAAAAGTGGAGTAGCGAGATCTAAGAGTTTGAATATTTTTTTTGAGGATCGATCTCCAACTTTTAACAAGTGAAGTATGCCCTTGATTTGAGCACCATGAGAAAAATAATCATCTGCAACTTGCTTCTCATAGTGGTTTTGAGAAAGTTGGATTTGCAGGTCAACATTGAAGGGATCCAGAGCCAAAGCTTTAGAGGCCATATAGAGCTCTTTGATGGTAGCCTCATAAGAATGCTGGTAAAACTTAACAAGTTACCTACCATAAATGTGTAGGAAATGTGATGTTTGAGTGATGGCATCATTTCACCACTTAATCTATCTAATAGGCTAATGTGGCATGGGCTCCAAGTTTTGTGATCTGTTATATGTGGACCAAATTAGAATGATGACACAAAAAGGAAGTATTAATAAATAATTGAGTCTTGTGAAGTCATGCCTTAGCTGTCTGCCATTCAATGTGAAAGGAAATGGGAAACTGGTCTGATAGGGCCACATCAATAAGGGGTGTGATAGGTAAGTCCCTCTTTTTAGAAAAAAATAAATTATTGTGTCGAGATCATGGCACGATCAAGCCTTTTAAAATTTTTATGAGGACCTACTCTAAACTAAGACCAAGTATGTCAAATCCCAGGAGAATGATAGTGACCAATATTGGGATAAAATAGGCCCAATTTATTATGCATGTAAAACTAGGCTTCTCTCTCTCTCCAACTATGTATCAAAAGGGAGAAATCTCATCTTTGTCAAACACCACCTCAACCATATTGAAATCCCCACACATGACCTAGGTTGTAGTGGGTAAAGAATTTGCAAGCCATCTCCATAATTGAGATCATTTAACAACATCATTGGGAGCATAAACATTAACTATCCCAAAATAATGATTATCAATTGATAAAATAGCCCACATGAATCTCTACATGGGGTCATAACCTTGATTAACAAGAAAAGAATGTCAATGAGGGGAAATGAGAGTAGTAACTCCACCTTGAACAACTTTGTGTTGAGAAGAAAGATAAAATCTAGCTGGCCAAATAATATGACATACAGCCTAAAGCATAAAACCAACAATTTTAACTCCTTGGAGACACAATAAATTTAGGCTAGAAGCATGTTGATGAACAAATCTTACATAATACTTTTTCGGTGGGTCTATAAGACCTCGTACAGTCCATGAGATGTAATTCATGAGAAAAATTCTCACATATCATTGCCATCCTCAAGAGAGGAGAAACTATTATGAAAAAACTTAGAATTATTGTCGAAGCGAGGAGACTTATTTGAGGTAAGTTGACACTTCTCTAAAAAGCCACCATCCTCATTCTCAACATCCATAGAAGGGCTACAAGAATGATGCAAGGTTTGAGAAGAAGAGATAATTGAGGCTACCTATGGAAAGTGGACCAAAGGGGGCTAAGAAATGCTCCCAGCCACATCATTCCCCTATTGGTCAGGGTTTAAAATAGAGGATGAAGATGGGGCTTTGACTAGAAGCTCGAGAGGGTGGGGTGACACTAAACCACCACTCAACTTCCAAGTAATCAAATGTTTTCCCTTACATCCCACAATAGTCCATTCTTCATTTTTTGGCTTCTCGTTCTTCATGCCCTCTACAGGATGGGCTCCAATATCCTTAGGAGGGGATTTGGTTCTAGGAACTACCAAAGGGGAATTCCTTAATCTTGTGCTCCATCGACTAGCACTGATAACATGTGTTTGGAAAGTTCAAATAAAAAACCTTCTAGGTAAAGGTGGTACCACCAACTAAAATCTCAAAGGTTTTTTTAAGATCCCACAAGAGATCAACCTCAACACAAACCATCTTTTGACAATGAGCATTAAAAAAATGGTCATGTTCAAGATAGACCACTTTGACATGTGTTTTTTCTTCAATGGTTTTCATGAAAAGCCAACAAGGAAAGGGGAGACTAGTGCACTCAACCCACAAAGGGACCCTTAACTTCTTGTCATCTGAGATGGAAAAGTCTCGAGACCAACAATGGAAAACCAAAAGGGAACACCTAACCGTCCACCACCCATGAGAAAAAATACCTTTGACATGTGTAGAGTTTGAAAACCTAAAGTTGAAAAACTCTTTGCTAAGGCTTTGATCGCCATCAAGCAAAATGCCATGAGGAATCTAGGATTTGGGAATCCATTCTTTGAGCATGATTTCATGAGGGGATCTACCCACAAAATAACCTATCAAATTATGGTTTTCTAGATAGGTACATGCATTATCAAAATCCTAAATAAGAAGAATAATGTGAGGAGATGGCATACCTTGTGAAACACTTGCAGGACAAATTTGTGAGGTCTCTTTCTTGGAGACACCATGGTTATCCCTCACCACTTGAGTAGCTCAAAAATTGTTGAGCTAAAGGTGGCTGGAGCCATTAAATACCTAAGCTAATCCCATAGTAAATATGTTATGAAAGAACAGAAAAACCTCAGAATAGCAAAGTGCTTTCCTTGTCTTTTTTACTAAGGCCACTATTTGTCTTTTATGTCAAATAGTAGAACAAGTCTTATACGATCTATGTAGTTTCAACAACACCCCCTTTCAAGTGACTTCAATGATCTCTTTTGTATTTTTTTGCACACCTTTTCTTTCAACAACCCTTCCTCTTTTTAACATGACGACTTCATTAACACTGATTTATGAATATATAGGGCAAACCTTGTTGGCATTAAGTAGAATTGCCACTAGTGACAACACTTATTTGCATTCTAGATACAAACCGAGCAGACAGTGCAAATCGAGAAGACAGTGCAAACCGAGCAGACAGTGCAAACTGAGTAGAAAGTACAAACCGAGCAGATAGTGCAAACTGAGCAAACAGTGCAAACCGAGCAGACAGTGCAAACCGAGCAGACAGTGCAAACCGAGCAGACAGTGGAAACCGAGCAAACCGAACAGGACAGTGTAAACCGAGTAACATCATGTCTACCGAGTCACCAGTACTTACCGAGTTCAAAACCTATCGAGTGATCAGTATGAACCGTGCCTTCACTTCTACCGAGTGCATGACGATGCTGAGTAATGCAGTGGACGCCGAGTATCAGAAAGTCACCGAGTTAGTTTGAAGGAACCGTGTAACCATACTTGGGCTGACTTAGTAGCACTTATGTTTATTTGTCAAGCCGACTGTGTAATTGTAATTGTAATTAATTGTTTAAGACTTGTATATAAACAATGTTGTAAAAATAAAAAAAATGTAATAAAATGTATAAAGTAGAATATATGTGAAAGAAAAAGAAAGATAGAGATAAGCGAATTACAGAAGGCTTCAGAAGTATAAGATACAGCAAAGACAAATTCATCACAAAAGGTGATCAGTACATCAGCGAATCTCAATCAGCAATCCAGTTGCAAAGCAGAGATCTACTGTTTCATTCTAACAGGTGAATCAGTACTAAATCCTTTAACCGGGTAGACTTAACAGTCTTTGTAAAAATCTCTTTACCGAGTGCATACTTCATTGTATGTTTGTAAATCCTTTAACAGGGTGGATTTAGCAATCCTTATTGCTCCTAACAGGGCAGATCATCAGAAGTGATCAAATTGTAAGCCTTAACCGGCCAACTTTATTCTGTAGTATTAAAGCTTTGTGGGTTTCATCCCCACCCCAGTTTTACTTTCTTTTGGAAGGTTTCTGGGTAACCAAATCTATGTGTCATTATTGTAAATGTTTTTAAGTTTCATGCTTTCTGTATGCAAAGGTTAAAAAGTAAATTACATGTTAAAATTGAAAGAAAATTTGGAGTTACTGATTCACCCCTCCCCTCTCAGTAACTCGGTTAACTCCTGAATATTTCCAACAATTGGTATCAGAGCAGCATTGGTTCTCAAGACAAAGCTTAACTAGCTTGAGCAAAGATCTAGGACAATGGAGGTATTCAAACTGAACAAGGTAATTGAAAATGAAAAGCTAGATCTGGAAATGGCCATAGCTAAACTCAAAGAAGCAAAAGAACATCTTTCCCAATCCCTAAGAAGAAGGAAGGAACTTGCAAATTAGATGAATGATCAGAATTACATTGAAGAAAAGATTGAAGATCTTCTTCCCTCAAATAACTCAGATGAAGCAAACCATGCTGTCAAAGAACTCCTAGAAAAGAATGGGTCTCTGCAGGAAGAAGTGAGAAAATTGAAAAGAGAACAAGAACTACACTCTACAAGATTCTGTGAGATCTTGGAACAAAGAAACAAGTTGAAAGATGAATTAGATGGAAGAAACATTGAAGTCCAAAATAAAACCCTTCAGCTAGAAAACCTAATTGATCAGATCTCTCATACAAATGAAGAAATTCTGAATCTAAGATCAGAAATAGAAAGCACAAGAGAAGAACTAAGATCTGAAAAGGAAGTCAATCTAAGATTGGTGGATGACCTAAACACTGAAAAACAAATCAATGAAGGAATGCTGAAAAGTCAAGAAGACTTGAATCGGCTATATGAACAAAATCTTCATAGGCAAAAAGGAAAAGCAGGACTTGGATACAAAGAAGAAGGCAAATCCTCTATGCAAGGTACTCAAAGAAATCAAAAACCTACTTGTAATCATTGTGGTAAAATAGGACATACTTCAAATAAATGTTGGAACAATGAAAAAGCAGAATTCAATGGAAAATGGTATAGCTGCAATCAACCTGGTCACAAGGCAAATGAATGCAGGGAAAAACCTAGATTTAGAGGTAATTGTCACAAGTGCAACAAACAAGGTCACAAGGCATCCGAGTGCAGATCCAAGATATTTAATCCAGCAGAACAAATTGTGAAAGCAATGTTTGGATGGGACTACAACACCTAGTGTAGATGTCATTACTGTGGAGAATATGGACACATTGGCATGAATTGCATAAAACATCATCTAAGGAAAAGAGATACTACCGTAAGATGTTTCAAATGCACTAAACTTGGTCACATAGCCAGAAACTGCATGAATGCTAGTGGAATTGAAGAAGGAAAGAAGAATGAAGCAACTAAGGTCAGGAAACAGGTAAGACAAAAATGGATTCCTAAAGCTACCGAGCAATCCACTCCAAGTAATGGAATGGATGGCTCTACCGACTCAAACTAAATTTCCAAGGAAGCACTGGAACTGTATTCTCATAGATCAATCTCAAGCAGTTCTAGAACTGAAATTAAAAGAAAGATCTAAATCAGCATGCAAGATGCAGTGAGATCACAGGGAGGTCGGTATCAGTCTTCACCGAGCAAGGTCGGTACCCATCTTTACCGAGCGAGGTCAGAGCATTATGAATTCTCAAGTTCACCGAGTTGCGAAGTCTTTTCCGAGCAATTAATTCTTAGTGGGTGACAGTCTGTCAGAATTCCTACCCTAATTTGAAATGAGCATTAATGAAAGAGTTGTAAACAAAAAGCGAGTAATCGAACTCATTCTTCACCGTGAATCTTTAGCACTTTGAGAGCAGAAAATTTCAAGGGCAACCCGGCGATTCAATACTTTTGTGAAAGGAATTTTCTGAGCTACCATGGCATCATCCAGCACTTCAGTGAAGAAAGGATCTGATATGTTAGTCCAAGGGGAGTGGAAAGCACCAAATTTTAAGATCGTGCCCGCAATTGCAGCAGCCCTAGATCCGAACGGAGCTCAATCTCAGATTCCTCCTAAGGTACTGCTTATTAACGATATCCACAATCATTTTAACTATTCAATTCATGAAATGGGAAACCTAGAACTAGACATTGTGCGTGAGGAACTATGTGTGGATGGTATTCTGAAACCTGAGCACAAACATCTGGAAGATAAAGGTTTAGTTCACATTGCACATCTACCTCAAAACTTTCGAGATAAATGGGTTAGGTACATTCTCAGCCGAGTACATGATGGCAAGATTTGGCTTGAGAAACCTATTGAGATCACAAAGAAAATGATTCAACAAGTCACCGGTCTTCCCATGTTGAACAAAGCTAAAACTACCAAAACCCTAGGTCGGACGGAACTAGAGAAGAAAACCCTAGCCGAGTGGGATGGTAGAGGCATGAAAGTTAGCAGCATTATCGACACTGAACTGAAGTTTGGTACACACATCATTGCCCATAAGATTTACAGTTCTAGTCGACAGAACAGTGTCTCCTGTGAAGCTATTGACCTAGCATACAAAGTAGTCAAGAACAACTTGACATTTGACCTAGCAGACTTATTGTTGAAACAGTTTAACAAGAACATGGAAAGCATCAAAACTTCCAAGAACAATCCATGTAAGTTTGGATCCTTGTTGGTCTGTTTATTCTTCTATGTTCAGAAATTCTTCCCTTCTAAAGGAAAAGTTGTATGGAGAAAAGATGTGCCAGTCCTCTATGAAATAAATGAATACATTTCAGAAATGGGTGAAAACTTTGAAAGCATCATGGATAATTATTTCAAGTCTTTCAAAGAGAAAATGAATGACAGATTTCAGATTCCACAGAAGTTGGTGGAAGATTACAAAGATGACATCTATTTTATGGTAGATTGTGACAATGTGTATATTCAAGCAGTTAAACCAAGAACTGTATATGTAAAACCTCTTCCTTATGAGGTAAATATTGATGAAACCAAGAATATCATTGAAGCTCTTCTAAATCAGCCTGTCAATCCCAAAGCTTCATATTTTGGAACATATGATGAAGCTAAGATGAGAATTGAACTAAGCATAAAGCTTCCACAGGCAGTAAACAAAGGAAAGAAGAGGATAGCCAAAATGCAAATGATAACCGAGGACAAAGAAGAAATAGATGAAAAAGAAGAGGAAAAGGATGAGAAAACAGAGGAGCCAGAACCTGCAAAGAAGAAAGGAAAAGTTTTCATCACTAAGGCACCTGTGCCTCCCACTACTGTGTTTACAAGGAGAAATACAAGAGGCAAGGCAGATAAGGCAGAAAAGGCAGATAAAGATATAGTATTCAAAAGGCCTCCTCTAAGCCTTCAAGAAAAGCTCAAACTCTTTAGAGATGGATCAAGATCTGGAGTAAGTAACATAAAATCCTTGAGATATGAAACCAGATCGGAAGCAGAACAGAAGGAAATAGAAGATGCTGTTGTTGAGAAGATGGGACAGTGGAAATACTCTCCTGAAGAAATTGCCCCACAGGTTCCAGCAGTTCTATTGAATCCAATAAAAATGAGATGGAGCAATGCAAGGCAAACTATGATAGACATATTTGATCAAAACCTGAGACAGTTGATGCTGAGCTTGAATAATGATGAAGTAAAGAAGGCATTAAAAGAAAATGAAAATAAGATGACATTGAAATTCAATACTTGTTTGATTTTGATCAACAATATTGAATCGGTTGTGAAGGCTGCAAATGCCACATGGAAGAACATATACCACCTTCACCAACCGAGCATTGAAACTGTAATAATAAAAGATATTGAAGATGACAGTGATGAACAAGAAGAAGACACTGAGGTAGATGATACTGTAAGGATAGCAGCAGAAGTTATTGCATCCCTTCCTACCTCTCCAGTGAAAGTCTCTACATCCAGCCCGGAGACACCTTCAAGCATGGTTGTGACAACTTCCACATTTGTCCAATCATCCCTAGCAACATCAGAAGTAGCTACCATTTCTTCTACCGAGCTGCAGTCTCCTGCACCATCAAGTTTTCCAGCAGTAAGTTTTCCAGCTTTTGAATCCTCAAGTGTAAATATTTTAAGTTCTCCAATAGAAAGTATGCCAGTATCTATAGCCAGCCCTACTTTATCTACTGTCACTACTACCAAAGCATTAAGTACAGATAAGCCTAAGGCTCTACCGAGTATAAAATTTTTGGGTAAAAATATAGTAGAGGATATAGACCTAGATGAAGAGATAGAGATTCCTACATTAGATTTTGCAAATCTCTTAGTGGACCAAATGCAGAATATAGGTGAGATCCTCCAAAGGAAAGCAAAACAAAAGAAGCTTAAAGAGGAGAGAGACAAGGAGTATCAAATCATCAAGGATGCTAAGGACATTTTGTCTGATGCATTAGGCATTAAAGTAGACTCCTCCCAGCATGTTTTGTTACAATTAGCAGAAGCAGTTGAGAAATACAATGAGGACTCATCCGGGATAGAAAAGTTAGTTGAAAGAGCTGAGAAGAGATTCAACAATAAAGTGCTTGAGCACATTGCTCAGCACATAGCTATTAACCAAGTGGAATTGTCTTCAGTTTTGTCTAACATAGAATCTATCTATTCGAATGCTACCTCTCTTTTGGCCAGACTATGCAATATTGCCGAGTTCACAAAGGATGTCAAAGATAAAATGAATAAAATGGATGAGGATATGAAGATTAGCATACAGAAGTTGCAACTTGAACCAAGTTCAAGCTCTGCTCATCACATGAAAATTTCACACCTATCTAATATGCAGTCTGATCTACTGAAAGAAGACTCAAGGATCCGGTCCACACTGCTAGACATCCAACACATGATCCTTCCCATCATTAACATAATGTATAAGCACATTGAACATTCCAAAACATTGATTCATGACAATCAGTTCTCTATAGCAGATCACATGATTGAACTCTCTACAGAAGTCCAAATTGCTATACAAATATGCAAGATCCTGCAAGAAAGTTGGGACAGAACCCTGGCACTAATAATGAAGGTACATTCTGATTTCCTATCAAATTTTGGATTCTCTCTGTAAATAACTTGTATATGCACCTTTGGCATTATCATCAAAAAGGGGGAGATATGTATAGAAGGAGAGATATGTATAGATTTGTATCAGAAATAGTTAGCACATTGAAAGGGGGAGACAATGTATAAAGCCCTATAACAAAGACAAATTTTGAAAAATCAAAATAAAACTCAGCATGATTTGTGTATATAAATTTTGGCCAATAAGTGTTTTTGTCACTAATGCCAAAGGGGGAGATTGTTGGCATTAAGCAGAATTGCCACTAGTGACAACACTTATTTGCATTCTGGATACAAACCGAGCAGACAGTGCAAACCGAGCAGACAGTGCAAACCGAGCAGACAGTGCAAACCGAGCAGACAGTACAAACCGAGCAGACAGTGCAAATCGAGCAGACAGTGCAAACCGAGTAGACAGTGGAAACCGAGCAGACAGTGGAAACCGAGCAAACCGAACAGGACAGTGTAAACTGAGTAACATCATGTCTACCGAGTCACCAGTACTTACCGAGTTCAAAACCTACCGAGTGATCAGTATGAACCGTGCCTTCACTTCTACCGAGTGCATGACGATGCCGAGTAATGCAATGGACGCCGAGTATCAGAAAGTCACCGAGTCAGTTTGAAGGAACCGTGTAACCATACTTGGGCCGACTTAGTAGCACTTATGTTTATTTGTCAAGCCGACTGTGTAATTGTAATTGTAATTAATTGTTTAAGACTTGTATATAAACAATGTTGTAAAAATAAAAAAATGTAATAAAATGTATAAAGTAGAATATATGTGAAAGAAAAAGAAAGACAGAGATAAGCGAATTACAGAAGGCTTCAGAAGTATAAGATACAACAAACACAAATTCATCACAGAAGGTGATCAGTACATCAGCGAATCTCAATCAGCAATCCAGTTGCAAAGCAGAGATCTACTATTTCATTCTAATAGGTGAATCAGTACTAAATCCTTTAACCGGGTAGACTTAACAGTCTTTGTAAAAATCTCTTTACCGAGTGCATACTTCATTGTATGTTTGTAAATCCTTTAACAGGGTGGATTTAGCAATCCTTATTGCTCCTAACAGGGCAGATCATCAGAAGTGATCAAATTGTAAGCCTTAACCGGCCAACTTTATTCTGCAGTATTAAAGCTTTGTGGGTTTCATCCCCACCCCAGTTTTACTTTCTTTTGGAAGGTTTCTGGGTAACCAAATCTATGTGTCATTATTGTAAATGTTTTTAAGTTTCATGCTTTCTGTATGCAAAGGTTAAAAAGTAAATTACATGTTAAAATTGAAAGAAAATTTGGAGTTACTGATTCACCCCTCCCCTCTCAGTAACTCGGTTAACTCCTGAATATTTCCAACAAACCTATCTTTGACTGATGTGGTTAGCCCTCACATGACCTTCCAAATTGATCTTTTCACCAACACTTCTATTCCAATAGGTGGATGGGTAAACTTGTGACCTTTTGTCATTGATACAAAAAAACTATCATCAAGTATACCCTGATCATCCCAACTCCATCTATTATATCACTCCATATCCTCCAACCTTCGATTATATTTTTCTTAATGATTTAATGCAGTTCACAAAAATGAATTTGGTTCTGATACCTACCAACTATAGATTTTAAAACATAAAAGTACACACAAACACAAATTAGATTTTACTGATATTGCAAATACATTACATTCTTTCAAACATCTCAACCATTACATTGATAGCTTTTATAGATGTTACAGACTCTATAACCGTTCATATGCATGCATTATTTAGACAATTTTAAAATTGTAAGTTAATAAATATTTTTAAAATGACTAAAATCTATAAATATGCATGACACTAATTATATAGCCTAGCGGTGCATGGATATCAATTTGATTTTAGCACTACTGGAGTAATACTTCCAAAGTTATGTTGAATGGCATGATCAACATCAGTTATCAAGTTATTACTCTCAATGAATAGCTTGTGAGAAACTACTAATGCTCAATACACAACATAATGCATATAGTCTTAATTGAAATTCCTAAGAGATGGGAACTCCTCATTGTCTTCTTCATCTGCATAGAATTCATTATGATGAATGAAAAAGGATTCAATGGGTTGACCATCCCTAAAGGTCATCATAAGGAGCCACACTCCACTACTACATTTGGGGCCAAATTTAGATAGAAGTTTCCGACAAGTAGCTTTTTCTTATGAATTTGGTGTTTTTTTTTTTTGTAATAGGCCCTGATGATGTCAGTATTCTGATGGGTGTTTAATTGACCATCGAAACTCTGACAGATTTGGGGTATACATTTAAAAAAAAAGTGAAACAACGTCATCATTTTTATTTTTTTTGGAGAGAGGGAGAAAAGGAGCGAAAGATGAACGCGGGAGAAGGTATGTGATTTCTTCATCTTCCGAGCCTCTAGCATCATATTCGAATGCATTTCAATTTATTGTTGAGGGATTTGCTCTTTGAAATAACTACATTCTACTAGTGTCATGCCCTAGCTAGTGTTATATCTCTATTATTTGATGTTATTGGTGCTTGTGCTCAAGGATATCGATTCACTGTATTCAAATGTTTGGATTCACATTTGTTGATATTACTAACATATGTTTTTAATGATGCCATTGTATATTGCTGTCACTAAAATGACTGCATTCTAATGGTGTCCTGATCTAGCCCATGCTTTAACTCCATTATTTGATGTTATTGGTGGTTGTGCTCAAGGATATCCATTTTTTTGAAATGTTGACTATGGTTATCAAATGGATAGCTTGTGAGCTTCTAGCTAGGTGCCATTTGTATTGATAGCTTAGGGAATCAAATGTATTGTATCATTGATAGTTGAGACTTTTTAAAAAGGAAATAGGACAAAGATCAATCTTTATTTAGTTTCTCTATTTTGATCCCTAAGTGGCTTACAACCCTAGACAAGTATATGTAGATTTACAGATCTAGTTGTAGCATACATAGCAGCCAATAATTCACAAGAAATCTATGCATCCAATTTGAATAGAAATTAGCACAAAGAACTATGGTCCTCCAATGGCCCAATCATCTAGACCTTGATTGTCCCCTCAACTAGTGACCCTTCAAAACTAGGTTATCATGCAATCAGTGAGTGATCCTTCATTCTCCTGGTCTACCTTGCATCCAAACATATTGGAAATACACAATACAATGATAACAAGTCTTTCACAATCCCCCTTCCCCCAAGGAACACTATCAACCATCCCTTACACATAGCATTTCACTTTTTTATGAGTGGATTATGCAGGAACAATTAACATTAAACAAGGAGCAAACTCCTCAACACATCTTGGAAACCATTGAATTCAATAATAAATGAAACATAACACCAACACTATTCCTTTCATAGTTGCAGGATACATAGCAGTTGATAATTCACAAGAAATCCATGCATCAAATTTTTATAAGGATATCCTACTAATCAATAGGAATTTTCTTGATATGACCAATGATTATGCATTTTGATGGTAGTGTGCTAGTTCAAAAGGATAATATAAATCTAAAACAATTTTTTTTTAATTTTCACAAACTATAAATGTGGTTAAAGGGAAAATATTATGTGGAAAACCCACAAACCAAGCTAGAAAATGATTGTACATCAAATTATTCCTATATTCATTCAAGTATTGCTATGCTTCAACTACCTGACCTTTGAGCTTCATCTAGAGGAATGTGTAGCTTAAAGATAGACTTACTTCTTGGGCCTTACAATAGGGTGGAATATGATCAAGATTTGTTTAGG
The DNA here is from genome assembly GCA_027943335.1 of Chamaecyparis obtusa. Classification (NCBI taxonomy): domain Eukaryota; kingdom Viridiplantae; phylum Streptophyta; class Pinopsida; order Cupressales; family Cupressaceae; genus Chamaecyparis; species Chamaecyparis obtusa. The sequence continues at coordinate 55,410 of BSBK01009119.1, forward strand.
CTGTATCTTTCTTAGTCCCATTGTTAGGTTCTTACGGTTCATGGTTTGAATCTATTATGGTTGTGTAAGGGATTTGTAGATGCTTTTTCTAACATATTTATTTGAAACCATGATTGGAACAACTTGTTGTTGGCTATTTTACACATGAATCATAACTATCAATGGTTCTTTGTGTTCAATAATTCATTGATCAATCTTTGAGATTTATTGTCCCATCTTTAAAAGAGTGATAAAAGATATAGTGAGTGCTATCTTTTCCAAGTGTTTAGTGGGTGCCATTATCTTCTAGGAGTAATTGCTATAACCAAATTATGTTCTTTTCCTCTAGTAAATATTGCAGACACAATCATCTTCTTGGTGAAGGGTTGCTTCCATCCCCATGAGCCACTATTGCATGATATCCATTCCCTTGTAGTATAGTGAACCTAATTTAATACAAGTGTGCACTATTTTGGGATCCATAATTTATGGCCCCTACACTGTGGTTGTTAGCCTAAGACAAGCCTACCTTTGCATATAATAAGAGGCCAACATGAAACAAACATCCAAAAGTTAGGGGGTTGTTCCTTGTCCATAATTTATTATTTATGTGCTAAGTGATGATGGGTATATCATGTAATTCATACCTAGTGTGTCTCTTTCTTTCTCTCCACACTTCACATTAGGAGTATATGCTATAAAATACCAATGAAATCAACTATTGGTCAAATCTAATAAAAATTGCAATATAAAGATTAAAATAGATCTTGAAGAAACATGGGAACCATTTTTGACAGATATTGTACAAATGAAGAGAATACTCCCAAGAGGAAATGCTTCAATGTGGAACAATTGAAGGACAATATTTTACTTCTATATGTAGATCTGTAATGTTTTGGTTATATTTCTGAGATTAAAAAAAAAAAAAAAAAAACCATAGAAAGAATAGCATATAGAAGAAAGTAAAGAATAATGATCATATTTTGAGATATTATGGAAACTTAAAGGAAAGAATGCTTGGTGGGGTTTTCATGCAATTAGTGAGTGATCCTTCATTCCCCCCTCTTCCAATGATCCTTCAAAACTAGGTTATCATGCAATTAGTGAGTGATCATTCATTCTCCTGATCTGCCCTGCATCAAAACATATTGGAAATACACAACACAATGATAACAAGCCTTTCACAATCCCCCTTCCCTTAAGGAACACTATCAACATCTAGACCTTGACTATCCCCTCAACTAGTGACCCTTCAAAACTAGGTTATCATGCAATTAGTGAGTGATCCTTCAGTCTCCTGGTCTACCTTGCATCCAAACATATTGGAAATACATAATACAATGATAACAAATATTTTACAATTCCCCTTCCCTCAATGAATTACTATCAACATCTGAACCTTGACTATCCCCTCAACCAGTGACCCTTCAAAACTTGGTTATCATGCAATTAGTGAGTGATCCTTCATTCTCCTGGTCTGCCCTACATCCAAACATATTGGAAATATACAATAAAATGATAACAAGTCTTTCACAATCCCCCTTCCCTCAAGGAACACTATCAACAAGTGATCCTTCTTCTTATCATCCATATCTAATGTTTCATTGAAGTCAGGACCAAGAATGAAGGTCACCTTACCCATACCATTCATGGATTCTGAAATGTTGTTCCAAACTCCTGAAAACTTTTCTATTGCTTATTGTTGCTTCTTTAAGTACTTCTTCTACCAAAATGTCCTCCTGCCCCATCTTCTTGATCTTCCTGGCTAAAGCGGATGAATCCACACACAATAACCCAAAATGAAGGGTTTTGTATCTGTTAATGAATCTCAGTCACTGGTAACGCATGGATAGTCAAACCAGTAGTCTCTAAAGCATTCAATAAGTGAATATGAATGTTTGAAAACTTTCCTCTCAACTTCCACAACCATTCCTAATCGGTTAGAGGGATATTTATAGAATCTCCACTATTCCTATCCTTACCAACAATTCTTAAACATACTTTATCTTATATGATAATAACATGCTAAACTGAACCAATGGCATGTTCTTCATGTGGTACAAGAAAGATTTGGCTATCAAATCTTCCTTCGTGCAAGCTGAGTGTGAGAGAAGGTATGTGATTTCTTCATCTTTGATTGGTATCTTTGATGGGCAATGTCTTTTGAGCCTTTGGCATCATATTTTTAATACCCCAAACTTGGCACCTATTTAATTTCATCAATTTTGGTGCATTATCTCAATTTTACATCACCAAAGTCCTAGTTCCCTAGGCAATTTTCTCTCTCCTACCTGACTTAATTTGACTTGATGTCAATTGCAAAGACCATAAATTACAATAATCAAATATTAATATTAATTCCTAAAGTCCTTGACTTTAATTAGCTAAATTACCTCTATGATAATTTAATTTAGTTCTAAAGTCCTAAGTACTTTGAATTAAATTAAAATCTACCCATTTGGCTAATTACCCTTAAAAATAAATTAATAAATATTTAGTTAATTGAATGGACACCTCTTTATTTGTATTTAATAATTCAAATTACTCAAAAGGTCACTCCCCACATGTGGCAAATTTCATTCTTTTAATTAAATAATTCATACCTTTTTGTCTCAAAGGGGAATGAAGAGTCAGGAGTTTCAAATCAAGAAACTCTTCATTCCTCTCTGGGCTTTTCTATTTAATGAGCCTCTTTTTCTCATTCATGGAGAGCAATTTTTGAGAGCATCTACACTATAGGCATTTTTTAGTCTCATTTGATTCATTGTTTTCAAAGCTTTTTATTGCATTTATTAGACTAATATCTCATTATTTGTATAATCTTTGCATCACATTTTAGACTAAATTTGCTTATTTGTTCTTAGTTTAATATCATATTTGTTTTAAGTTCTTAGATTAAGTTGCATCTCATCTTTATTTTCAAGCTCTTAGATTAATTGCATCCTCATTCTTAGATTAATTTGCACTTCATATTAGATTAATTTCATCTTACTCATCTTTATTGCTTCTTGGAAATCCTCCATTGTTGAATTGGTCTCCCAGCTATTGGCTCTTGTTCTGAGAGTATTCAAACACCCCATTCACATAGGAGGCAATAGGTCGCCTCACCATGAAATTTGGATTGAGTTCTTCATACTCTCTCCCAAATTCTATCAAGTGAATAATGACCATGTTGTGTTGTGCCTAATTTAGAGGTCAAATTTAGTCACATACATTTTGGCACCCACCGTGGGGTAGAAAAGATCAATTTCTGGCCTCATTCTTGATTGGTTTTTAAATTTTAGTGTTGGTTCTAGGCCTTGTACGGCCATATAAAGCTTGTAAACCTTGTAATATAGTAATGGATGGATATAATGATGAATCCTCTTTCATATTATTTTGTTTTGGTTCATTTTTATAAAGAAATGAATAAGTTATGATCATTTTGGTGAAAGTGGGTATTTGCAGATTTGAGATTCTCGAATATAGTCATCTTGAAATGTCTGGTACAGACAAATTGTGAAGAATCAGGATCTCTAATAATATTAATTGGAAATATAAATGAATTATCTTTCATTTCATTTTTGTTTGAATCATTTTTATGTAGATTTGTGAAAGTTATGGGTATTTGAGTGAAAACTAGTTTTTAACAATCTGCATTGAAGTTGTAGGCAATGATTTGCTCTTAGAAAATGATTTATGAATAGAAAAAATAAATGGATTACATATTTGGAAATTATATTCATTAATAGTTACTATGAAATTGGTTTGGTTTCATTTGGATTCATTTTGAGAAAGATATGTGATTCCCTAGGCAGGGCCTAGTGTTTTAAATCTGATTTATGACAGAAAAATTGCAGTCTGAAAAGGTTATTGGTTGAGGAACCAAATTGAATCGTAAGACCTTATAATCATGGGAAATGGTAGTTTTTGATGTTTTCTAAAAAATTTATTGTTTTCATAAATTTTTATAATGTGATTTTATGGGTTGAATAAATCAATTTTTAAAGACTGTCTGGAAGACAACAATGTTACATATCTTACGGTTTGCCATTGATTTGTCTTGATTCTGTACTTTTGGATGTGTGCTAAATGCTAGATTACAGATCTTTGGAACTAAGGCGAGTTCTTAAAATCTTTATAACATTTGGACTTTGGGATTAAAATTGAACCTCTCATGTGTTTGGCTTGATTTTTTACATGCTTTCATAGAACACATTTTAATTGATGCTCTTAATGGGAAATGAATGAACATAGATTTTCTTTCATACAAGTTTATGTAAGTGAATGCTTGTGTTTAAACCTTAAGTAATTCTTGGTTCCAATATCAAATATCTCATTGAGTGATTGAGTTCATGGATTCATTCCTTGTTTACATGAAGAGTTAAATGGACCACTTTGTGGACTCACTTCATGTTTACTTGGAAAGTTAAATATTCCATGATTCAAACCCTTTTGCAATTATGAGTAGTATTGATTAGCAGTCTTAGATTACTTTTGATTGATCTAGATTGCTATCTTCAGTTATTGGAATTGCTCATCTGTCGGCCCCTCATTTCACCCTGTGGTTGCAAGATCAGTGCCACATTAAAGGGGAGGGGTCTACATAGAAAGAAGCGTTAATTGTTCCACCAGGCAACCCTTTTGTGATTTTTAGAACTCATTAGTTTTCTAAGGTGTGGACTCACTTTGAGTTTGTGTGAAGAGTTAAATATTCCACTTTTGGACTCACTTTGAATTTGTGTAAGGAGTTAAATGTTCCACTTTTGGACTCACTTTGAGTTTGTGTGAGTTAAATGTTCCACCTTGTGGACTCACTTCACATTCACTTGAAGAGTTAAATGTTCCACTTTTGGACTCACTTCACATTCACTTGAAGAGTTAAATGTTTCACTTTTGGACTCACTTCACATTTACTTGAAGAGTTAAGTGTTCCACCTTTAGTGCTTTAAATAATTTTGATAGAGAATTACTTACTTTTTATTTTTAGAAGGCTTGCTTGGGGATTTCATCACCTCAAGGGATGACCTTAACTCCTGTGTTCTGGCGGAGTATAAATAGTAGGTGGTGAATCAAAAGACACATCTCTTGGGAATGAGTTAGATATCACTCTTGGCTAAGCCTCAAAGAAATTTATACCTTTGAGAAGTGAAGGAGGAGATTTGGGTTACCATCTCCCCCCGGCTATGTGATTTTGGATTCTTCTCATCTATGGATTTGTACCTCACGTACCTTGCGTATATCGAGGACTCCTTTTAGAAAAGCCATGTATATCCTTGTAGACAACTTGCTAGGATGTTTTTGTGTTCTAAGTGCCTGCTAAAACATTCTCAAGAACATACACAAGTAGAGTCCTTAGGGAGTAGAAATACTAAGTCACTATTCATGTTCATGCGCAAGGTTGCTTTGTCCCTTGCCCATTGCTTGAAGACTATTTGCTTGAACTCCTTGATTGTTGTCTTACGTGCTTGATCAATGACATAAATCTGATATGCCTTTTGTCTGTGATCTATTTTTCTATTTTCCTATTGTTTACCATCAGAAACTAGTTGTCTTGAGTTAGGAATCGATTGATCTTTTCTTTGACTCATGTTGTCTCTCGTCTATTCATCTTATCTCTTTATGCCTTTTGTACCTTATGTTGCGATTGTCTTATCTCAGCTATTCTAGCCATCTCTTTTTGACAATTCATACCAGGTTCATCTTGCATCTTGGCTATTCTAGCCATTTATCTCCTTTTCATTATCTTAGAGATAGAGTCTAGCTTTATCCCAAATCTTTGCTTGTTACATCTTTGTCTATGACTGTCACGACTCAAAGTGGCAAGACTTATCCCTTTCCGAATACTAATCAAGATTGAAGTAAACCTCATAATCAAGACATAGGTCATTCTGAATTTGTTATGAAATCTGAACTTTGTGAGAGATCCTCACATTCCTCCTCATTCCAAGAGCATTACAATCCATTGTTTCAGATACAATCTGACTTATTATTTCAAGAATATTATAACCCATTGTTTGAAGACCAGCAAGAATCTGAAGGGTCACTTTCTAAAATCAAACCTATTGATTCTTTTGAACCTATCGACTCTTTCATGATCTCTTAGAATACTACCAACAATATGGGAGATCCATTCCACTTCCCAAGGGGAGGTAAATTCAGTGATAGTCATGAGCAATCTCCAAGAGACCAAGGTCATGGTCAATCTCAAAATGATAAGAGTTATGATCAATCCCACAATATTCAATATTTGGTCAACATCTAGGACCTTTGCAATTTGAAACAATGACAAGGGGAGCCTCTCCTAACATTTCTCCAGAGATGGAGACAACTATGCATGAAGTATCCACATAAATTACTTGAGTCTGAAAAGCTCGATATCTTCTTGGACAATCTTGTCCCAAATTTTGGATACCAAGTACGATTACAAGGTCCCCTCACTTTTGACAATATGATTAGGTGGGCTGTGAGGATAGAAGCATTTATGGTCAAGAAGGGAGAATTGACTTTGAACAAAGACAACAAGCAAGGACCTTCTCCCTCAAACAAGGATAAGGATAAGATTGTCAAAAAAAACATAGATGTTATGAATGATAGGTTTGTTGACAATATGATGCCAAAACCCTCAAAGTTGGTTTTTAATCTCATCTCTAACATACAAATGATCAAAGCCACTGAGAAGGCTATGACAGAAGCTCAACCACCTTCTAGATTTGCTAGAAACAAACCTTGGATCTCTCACTATGACATGATCATTGCTCCAGGGAGTGAGGATACTCCTAAACCCAAAACTCCCTTTGTCTTGCGAGGCCCTACACCTCCCTCTTATAACTACACACAATCTCTAGCTTGTACAAACACTATTACTCAATCTCATGCAAAGATCATGCTCAAAGGTCCTGAACCTTCGACTTCCAAACCAAAAATATCTATGGATAAAGCCCTCACTGAGGAAAATGTCCCCAAAGATCTTGATCTCAATCAGTTCCAATCTATGGTGGGTCATTTAACTTCGCCTAACTATTTGTGCTTTTCCAAAGAAGATGATCATTCCTTAAGCCATCCGCATGATGCTCCCCTACACATTAAATTTATGGAAGGTCCCAAGAGTATCCCTCACATCCTCATTGACAATAGTGCTAGCCAAAATACCTTCTCTGCTAAGATTCTTACCCAAACAACAGACAACTTTGTTCCTGCCAATAGAGAGTCCACTGAGTTCTATGATGCTAAGCTAAAAGAAATAGAAAAGACCTTGAAGATCAAAGATGTTGGCATGGGGGAATATCAGTTTGAGCCCATGTTGACATTAACAACTCTCCCTCCATCTCCACATTCCTATGAGGAACCTTCTAAAGATGGATTTGGTATTAGCTATTAGAGCTATGTGCTTGACCAACCTAGTTGCAGCTTGCACTCAAATGCAGATTTAGATGATGAAGAAACATAGATTCAGCCTATGACACATGAGAGACCCTTGAATGATCAAAATTCTGATTCAGACTACCATAAAGAGTCTTATCTACCTTCTCAAGTGCTTCAAGAACATGATCTTGGTCCTCACGAGGAGGATTTTATACACTCTACTGAACAAATTTCTACTACTATAGCTACTACTAAATATGTCACTACCTCTAATGGCACACATACTGATTGGGAGAAACTGTTGGATGCTTCCCTTATCTTGGATATGCCTCAAGGTATGCCTATTCTAGATTGTTCCACCACTTCTACTATTGAACAGACTCCTACTGATGCCAACTCCAATGACACACATATTGATTGGGAGCAACTGTTGGATCCTTCCCTCCTCTTGGGTATGCCTATTCCAAATTACTCTGCTACTTCTACTACTAAACAAGATCCTACTATTAAAGAAACACTTCCTATATTAGATGACAACAATGAAGAAAGTCTACCTCCAACTATGTCTCTAGCTGAATGGGACTCCATATCAGATGCTACTACAGAAATACCAGTTGATGCTATGCACTTATACACTAGTCTTAAGAACTCAGAAAGAGGAGAAATTTATGATCCTCCAGATCAAGCTATTGATGATGATCCTTTCCACCCTCCTGTGGAGATCATTCCTATAGCTCCTAGGCCATCTGCTCCAAGCTTTACTCCTACTGCTCTAGCAAATCATGGGTATGTAAGACCCCATTCTATTATAGCTTCATGGAATATTGGAAGATCCAAAATTGAAATGGTTCCTATTCATGCACTCTTACCACCTGAAAGGGGACCTAACTCTTGGAATAGACCATCTTGGTTAGGCTCACATAATATTCCTCCAAACTTATCTGACTCTTCTAAGATGACTCACAATCAACAACGCTCTATGGAAGATTACTTTCTTGATCTACCTAATGCATTCATGAGTGATGAGGATGATACTGATATATTTGCACTTGAGCCCATCCCATCGATTTCTCTTCCCTCTTCATCTCCCAAAAAAGTGGCTCATCCACTTCCATCTCCACCTCTCCACTTGGACCAGTCATATAAGTCTCTTTCATCCATCATTCCTGAGTCTTTTGGAAGTAACTTGGATGTGCAACATAAAAATAAAAATAATGAGAATCCACTTATATCTGAAGGTCACCATGTCCCATCTAATCGACATGTGACTACGAAGAAAGGAAAGAAACAAAGGTGATCAAAAGACCACAAAGGTCCTTAAAAAGAAGAAGACAATCAAAAGCCAGAAAATAAAATAAAAAATGGATCTCGAAATCCATTCTATAGGCATTGTCATCAAAAGCACCTCAAAGCAAAGAAGAAAAAATTCAAAAGCTATGTGGATTCCAAAGAAAGAAAAAATCATTGTCATTCAAGCTTCCAAAATTCTCATGCTTCCATCCATTCCATCACCCTTGCCTCTCATACTTTACACTCTTCACTCCATCTTGCCTTTTCCCAAAGTGTGTATCAGTATCTCCTTATTGCTAATGGCATGACTAAGAGAAATATAGAATGTACTCTCCCTAAGCATTTAGGGCCCGTTTGGACCATGGCATACAGAATGCTGGATATGGTCAATTCTGGAATATGTTGCAAATTCGGAATATCCATATTCTCAAAATGATATCCGGAATATGTGTTTGACCCATTTGGACCACCTGGAAGATGACTGAGAAGATCTATTTTCCACGTTTGGCTGCGCATTTTGGAATTGGAATATTGACTGGATGAGAATTTATTTTATTAATTTATTTGTAACAATTTGTGATTTTTTCAAATGTTATGATGTTTTTCATATTTTTTGGTATTTTTGAATATTTATTTTATTTTTTCAATAAAATATTATTATAATATTTTATTTATTTTTGAATACTTATTTTATTTTATTTTATTTGTATGCGATTTTGAATATTTATAATATTTTGAAATAAAATTATGTTTATAAGTTTATAAAAATTGTAACATTTTGTATAACTTTTTTATAAAATTTATAGACCCAAACAAAATTTATTATAATATTTTATTTTATTTTTGAATACTTATTTTATTTTATTTTATTTGTATGCGATTTTGAATATTTATAATATTTTGAAATAAAATTATGTTTAATAAAATTTATAGACCCAAAATAAAATATAAAATTTGTATACCCAAAATACACAAATAAAATATAAAATTTGTAAAATTTGTAGACCCAAAATACACAAATTTATAAAAAAGTCATTTATTTTATTATTTATTTTTTACAAAATGTTGCCAACCCAGCTCAATAGGAGCACCGGTAGGAAAGAGCCGGGTGGAGAAAACCTCCGGTCTAGCCCCACAAAATCATGCACTGATATAAAATTTACATAATTTGAATGAGGCATTCCTCATTTTACATAATTTGAATGAGGCATTCCTCATTTTACATAATGCAGATAGTGTTACAACTTGAATGAGGCATTCCTCATTTTACATAATGCAAATACAATGTTATAATTTAGTCTGATGAGTCTTTGACGCTCTGTCATGCCCGAACTCTTATTTTTGTCTGTAGACACTGCATACATAGAACAAACAACTACTTTGTGCTTTTGTTAGTACACCAATGAAGTACATTCAGTTGCTAACTTTTGTATGAGTTTTTTAAAAAAATCTTATGAATTATTATTACCTTCTATGACCCCCTTTGATTCTTACCTGAATGATCCACGCTTGTCAAGATAAAAACACGACCAATTAAATGAATTTATACATGATATATCTATGTTAATATCAAAATACAAAATTGAATAATTCTTGAGCTCATATCTGTATATTATACTATCAAAATACAAAATTGACTAGTTCCTGAACTCATCTCCGCATATTACAATATCAAAATACAAAACTGAATACTTCTTGAGCTCATCTACGCATATGGTCGCACAAAAGATATGCGATTACAATACAGAGAAGGCATCGTAAAAATATAATTTCATTTGTCCTAGCTTGACAACTATTGCACTCAAATCTTGGATTGTGGATGAGTGGAGATGAGCGGATGTTTGGATTGTGGATGACTGGAGATGGGCGAATAGATGTAGATGGGTTGTCATCGACCCATCTAAAGTACCCACAATCATGATAGCCCTGTGATGCCCAATCTACATTAGTATTGAATACTATTTACATTACAAACATTAAATATATACACATTACCAACCTTTTTTTTTTTTGGCCAACACCAATATTGTCGTCCAGGGTTCTCCACTGACCATGAAATCTTCAACTGGCACTGCCCACCACCACATCAACAACTTGGCACATTGATCAGAGCCATTAAAACTGATTTCAATAATGCACCTATATCAACAATCCCAAAATTAAACAATAGCAATAGCAATAAGACACTCAATATTCAGACACTCTGACATGCAACGTAAAATGCATCAAGTCATGAAGCCTAGCATGGACTCTCTATTAGATAGAGCCATTGTCTTGCATGAAATTAGTCATTCTGTAGACACTGGTCTAGTCTTGTCAACAGACCCAAATAGTTCAAAGATACTCGAACCAATCAGATGCTTTATGGGGTGCATTTTTGTATTGGTGTACAAACATGGCAAATATGTATGGATATCACAAGGGGGACGCATAATAACTACATATGAACATAGGTGTTCGTATGAGCTGTTACAATTATAATAGACAACTAATACAATTTCTTCTCCACAGTTTTTTTTTATTAAAAAAGAGAATGGAATGAGACCTTAAAATTAACTGGTAAGCTGTTGAAGCCAAAAATAAAAGTAGGAAACATTCCTTAATGAAACTATTCCAAACTAAACTTTCGTGTACACTCATTTGAATTCTTCAGTTCTTGTATGGTATTTAGCATGAAATTCAAGAAAACTATTAACATTTTCAGGAAATAGTAATTCAATATAGCTGAAGATCTATTGGGCTGAAGGGTACTAGAAATAGCCAGGCAGTTGGTTAAGAACTTAAACTAGACTTGGAAGATAGGTAAATATCTGTTTCATTCAAGTAATTCTGCTGGTGGTTTGATTATCAACAAAATTAGCAAGCATGAGGGTGCAACTTCAGGTCCATAATCATGGATATGCAAGAGTGCTACCTGTGCTTACGTGTACGAAGTTCAGGGACATCGTATCCACTGCAACCAATTATCCTTTGAATGAGGGTCACCCTCCTCTTATTCATCCCAACCAATTAACCATTCAATTATCAAGAGGGCCATCAACATTGCGGCATTGCAGCATTATCCTTACATAAGGAAAGAAAATAGTTTTTGACACTATTTCTTGTTTGTAGATATTTTGAAGATAAAATTCACACTAAAACTGACTCATCTTCTGTTGTAAATTTGCAGTCAATTTTGTTTGGTGATATTCAAAGAAAATAAGATCCAACATGAAAAGAAAAATAAGATAATTTAGGACTATTAATCTTTGATTCCTTAAACTATTCAATCTCGTGTAGAAATCATTCATTCATTCATTTTCTGTTTAACTAGCTCCCACATCATCAATTGCCTTTTCTAAGCAATACAAAAAGACAGGTCAGAACAAAGAGAACCAAAATCCAGTAGCAACCCTGACTGGTCCTGGCTAGCTTACTATAGAGGAGACCAGTTGAAACTGTCCCTTCTTCAACAAATGAGGGCTGTCACTCTAAAGACAACATGATAATGCAGAGACTACAAATTAATCCAAAGATAATGTAGAGAATACAAATTAATCCATAGCAGAAAACTGGTATCAAAAAGCAACATTTCACAAACATTAGTTTTGATTTTAAATAGAAGACCTAATAAACATCGGTCAACTAAAGTCCAAACTTCAATATCATATACTGGATTCTCTCCCCTTCATCCATTGACAAGAACAGTGCAGCTGATTGTGGCTCATGCATTAACTTTTCGTATGCTTCAATTATAGTAGAGTCCTGAAGGCCAGGGATTGCTTTAAGTGCTTTATGCAACTCCGCTGCCTCACTTCTCAAACTAGATGCTTTGTCCACTTTCAAAGGCTGTGCAAGGCCTGCTGTAATGCCTGCAGATAGATCTTTGATCATTTCACAAATCGAATCCAAGGAACCTACCAATGTTCCCCTCCTCCTCTTTGGCCTCCTTGACAATGTTGAAGGGTTATCGTTGCCACTTGCAGTAGATTGGTTCGATACAGGTGTATGAACAGATTCATTACCATCATTATCCAAATCAGCAGTAGTCTCAAAAGAGGCAAGATCCATACCATGATAACTGAAAACATCATCATCAATGAAATCCTCCTGTGTCTCTTGAGCTGTTGCAGCTGCAGTGCCCTCAGCTATGTCATTCCCAAAAATAGAGGATAATTCATTATAGTACTGAAATGGCTGCCTCTTATACATTCTGGCATTTTTAAATTCCTTTCTCTGTATCATGGCATAACAATTCAATTCATTATTGGTCCTTCATTATTTAAAAAGATATATTCAACTTAAAAAAAGATTTGAAGACCATTTTACCTTCAACAACTCCTCCCAAACACTATCATCAGCATCCATACTTTGGGTGGTCTCGTTCCAAGCTAAGCCACTTGTATTCCTCAAGTCTTTCATAATTCTATACCCTTGTTTCCAAGTTTTTAGCTTGTTCTTGAAGTTTTCTTTCACTAGGTTCATTTTCATCTCATTATTGAACCTCCTTTCTATGGCTGTCCAAGCCTCTTTCTTGAAACCCCCTTTGGCTTTCTTTCCAAGCTACACTTGCTCCTGTAGCAAGTCTAGCAACTTGCGTTCCATTTCTTTTGTCCAGAACACCTTCTTGGAAGAAGAAGTTGACTGGACAACTTGAACATCACCATCCATAGACATACCTAATGCACAGACAACCTGATAATGTACACTCACTGTAAGGACAGTCATAAATGAGGACAGTCACTCTAAAGGCAACATGATAATGTACACTCACTGGAAGGATAGTCACAAATGAGGACAATCACTCTAAAGACAACATGATAATGTACACTCACTATAAGGACGGTCACAAATGAGGACAGTCACTCTAAAGGCAACATGATAATGTACACTCACTGGAAGGATAGTCACAAATGAGGACAATCACTCTAAAGACAACATGATAATGTACACTCACTGTAAGGATGGTCACAAATGAGGACAGTCACTCTAAAGGCAACATGATAATGTACACTCACTGGAAGGATAGTCACAAATGAGGACAATCACTCTAAAGACAACATGATAATGTACACTCACTGTAAGGACGGTCACAAATGAGGACATCTCACAGTGACTCTCCTCATTTGGGACATCCCTAGACATACCTTATGTAAACATTAAATATAGCAACATTAAACATAACATGACAATATTAAAAATAACATGAGAACATTAAATATAGCAGCATTAAACATAACATGACAATATTAAAAATAACATGAGAACATTAAATATAGCAGCATTAAACATAACATGACAATATTAAAAATAACATGACAACTTAAAATATAGCAACATTGAATATAACATGACAATACTAAATATGGCATAACAACTTTTATCAATGTATAGTATCAGTTTGTGAAATTTATGAAATCTGACATTAGTTTAAACACTGCCATAATAGTTATTCAACCAACTAAGATCGGGATCTATAGTCTTCCCACATCCTTCTTGCTATTTCACCTCAAAAATTGGCCCAATCATCTCTTTCACGCTGGCTCAACCCATATGTCTCAAGCACTGGTACATTTATCCCATCACAACCATCTTCCTCTTCAAATTCTTCATCAGATGGAAGGCCATCCTCTATCATAATGAAGTTGTGAAGTATGCAACATGCCAGAATAATATATGTTTGTGTCTTGATTTCATAAGACGTCGCATGCTTCAATATAGGAAAACGCTGCTTCAAAATCCCAAATGTACGCTCTATTACATTCCTAAGCGAGGAGTGACGATGATTAAACAACTCTTCTGGGGTGTTTATTGGGTTTGCTCTTGAAAACTCCTTTAGATGGTAGCGTGTGCACCGATAAGGCGCGAGAAATCCTGGTACGTTTGGATATCCAGCATCGACCAAATAATATTTACCTAAACAAAACAAAATGTCATTGTCATAACGTTGTCTTATTTTTCGTATGCTTCAATAATATAATCATATTTTACAAACCTGGGGGAACTACCAATGGATCGGCTCTAGATAGAGCCGAAGCTAGAACACGACTATCTGTAGGAGACCCTTCCCAACCAGCAAGGATGTATTGAAACTTATAATCAAATGAACACACTCCCATAACATTTTGTGACAAGTTGCCTTTTCTATCGTGATATTTAGCTTGCAAGTTGATATCCACAGTGACTGGTATATGGGATCCATCCATTGCTCCCACACAATCCTGTAGTCAAATAAATCATAGGTCTAATCAAACAATAATAGGATTAAAACTCTAAACAAACTTAAACCACTGAGAGATATACTTTGAAGTATGGATCAAAACAGGCCTTCCCAGTAATTTCCCGAGGAGTGTTTGGACTAGGGGGTATAAAATAATCCGAATGGAGCGCCAAGATAGCCCTCAAGACCTTGTGGAAGTATCGGCTTACTATCTCTCCAGAGTGCCCAAAGTTATGGGCAATCTTACGGTTCCTCAGATTGTGGCCAAGAGTATGGAGGAACATGACTAATTGTTCTTCTAACGTGAGGAATTTTGTATCTTTGATGCTTCCTTTTTGCCTTAGAATATTGGCTAGTTTAAAGAAAGATCATCTAGTCATGCGTATTTGGTCATGGCAATCCGTCTCATTGGAGTTGATAACATGCTTATAAAAAGGAATTGCATCTCTTGTACGCTTACGCATTTTTTGACTACCTTCTTTTATACACTCCCCTATGGCCGCGACAAGGGTGGCAAGAACAACTACAATAATAGGCAGGAGTCTTCTCCTCCTCATAATCTCTCCTTCCATTTCAATATCATCATCATCATCATCAATATCATCAATGAGATCCATTGAATTACCTAAAAATACCAACAAAACAATCATGAAACAACATAAGAAAACACCCAACTATAATGCATAATCAGAGAATAGAGTTGCAAGTTCAGTATACAACATATGTTGACAAGAAAGTACCTTGTGTAATTTCACAAAATGAGAAGTTCTCACAGTGACTGTCCCTTGTGTAATTGCCACTTGAATGAGGACAGTCACTGTAAAGACAACATGATAATGTACAGTTGCAGTGAGTGTACATCATCATGTTGTCTTTAGAGTGACTGTCCTCATTTGTTGACGAAGAAAAGCATTAATGTGGTTGAATAGCAATACATTCAAGTGGCAATTACACAAGGGGCAGTCACTATGAGATGTCCTCATTTGTGACTGTCCTTACAGTGAGTGTGCATTATCATGTTGTCTTTAGAGTGACTGTCCTCATTTGTTGAAGAAGAAAAGCATTAATGTGGTTGAATAGCAATACATTCAAGTGGCAATTACACAAGGGGCAGTCACTATGAGATGTCCTCATGTGTGACTGTCCTTGTCACAAATGAGGACATCTCATAGTGACTGTCCCTTTTGTAATTGCCACTTTCATGAGGGCAGTCACTGTAAAGACAACATGATAATGTACACTTGCAATGAGTGTACATTATCATGTTGTGTTTAGAGTGACTGTCCTCATTTGTTGAAGAAGAAAAGCATTAATGTGGTTGAATAGCAATACACTCAAGTTGCAATTACATGAGGGACAGTCACTGTGAGATGTCCTCATGTGTGACTGTCCTTACAATGAGTGTACATTATCATGTTGTCTTTAGAGTGACTGTCCTCATTTGTTGACGAAGAAAAGCATTAATGTGGTTGAATAGCAATACATTCAAGTGATCTCAATCCTCAAATTCAACTCCAAATGTTCTCCGATGAAGTAATGTGAGACCCAGTTATACTCTGTGTGGATCTGCACAACCCATTATGCCATTCTCTCCCTTGAATCTTCTTTTTTCTCTCACACAGAAAATCCCCACCACACGGTTACGTGCACGGTTTGAACCTCACGTGCATTTTTTTCACTAGCATGATTTTTTCACTTTACTGCTGAGGCTGGAAGGCCAATAGAGTGGAATGTTCTTGATGTCAAGGAGCATGCCGGGGTATTTGTTTATAATTGTGCAGTGATGGGTTGTTGAGTTTACCTTGATTTTTGGCCTCTATGTTTCTTGTTAGTGTATCTTTCCGCAACATAGATCTGTAAGGTCTTGCACAAGTTTAAAAAACTCCTTCACAAGGTTTTACATGTTTGGTAGTTGATAGCTGGGAAGATTTCGATCTTTGCATCAGAAGAAATAGAGATCACCTTGGCCAAGGAACAGCTACAAGCTTACAGAGATGAATTATTCTTTTAGATAGTGATCTCTGACAAATTCTTGAGATTGGCGAGGTGCCTTTTTCATGGGTATTCGCTGATAGAGTAATATACTCCTAATTCTATATTTTTGAAAAGTCATTACTTCATTCACTCTCAATCATGATCATGAGAGCTTGTGGAAACATGAAATGCAGAAGATAAAGAGGTAGAATAGTAAGGGTTAAGCATCTTTTTCATCCAAAAGGCTGTTCTAATTTCACTCCACAGAATCTCTGCAAACATAAATGAACTGAAAAAATAGGGCTCTTATTTCTAGCCATATTAATGCAATTACCTCAATTTTTTCTCTGATGCTTTGAGTTCATGGAATAAATTTTGAGTTGGGTCTTAACAGTCCTTAGGATTTTCTACTTTGATTGCTTCAGCATTATTTCTTACAGTAAAGCACTTTTTAAACACTGCAAACACGTGGTCCAGAAACCCAGCTATCATAATACTCGAGGGTCCAATGCATGCTAAATTCACTTTCGTGTTTTACATATTTGCAATAGGGTTCTGACTTATGGTCATAGTGCAAATTGTATATTCTCTATTGCATTGGACTATATATAGAAAATTGATTTGTATGTGAAAACAAATCCTGTTCCGTGCAGTCTCTTTATCAGTTTGGTTACCATCTTGTCGCATATTTTTCCAGTTGTTATGGCATTCTTGCTTACTGGATAAGAGCTCTTGAATTTAATGTGTGTGGTTTTATTATATTCATAATATTAATTTTGGATACAACCACTGGGAAAGTGTATTACCTTACCATGCATTTTCAATGATTGGAGATACTGTATAAGAGCTGACATAATGCATATCATTTTCGTCTGTTCATGATTTTGTATTCAGCCACTTGAGTGCTTTCACATTCACAATGATTGAATTTAAAAGTTCTCAACTATGGGCTTGTGAGGTGATGTTTTTTTACCTTACATGGGCAATTACTATTAGTTGAGTTAGAACAAGAGGGTAGCAATGCAATATGCCATTCCTTGTGTACATAGGAGGGGTACAGGGTATCTTAGTATTTTTTATGTTGTAACGGCTACCTTAATGATGAGATTTAGCTTGCATATCTATGAAGAGTTAATTATAAGTGGTCCACTATGAGATGTCCTCATGTGTGACTGTCCTTGTCACAAATGAGGACATCTCACAGTGACTGTCCCTTGTGTAATTGCCACTTGAATGAGGATAGTCGCTGTAAAGACAACATGATAATGTATAGTTGTAGTGAGTGTACATTATCATGTTGTCTTTAGAGTGACTGTCCTCATTTGTTGAAGAAGAAAAGCATTAATGTGGTTGAATAGCAATACATTCAAGTGGCAATTACACAAGGGACAGTCACTGTGAGATGTCCTCATGTGTGACTGTCCTTGTCACAAATGAGGACATATCACAGTGATTGTCCCTTGTGTAATTTCCACTTGAATAAGGACAGTCACTGTAAACACAACATGAAACATGCCTCGACCCACGCCGAAAAACAAACTTATAGACCCCACCACAGCCACTAAGACCATGGCTGTGCTGGAGATTTTGTCTACGCATTCCACCGACGAGGTTTACTTAGGCTAGGGTTCAAGCAAAGAATGGGTTGATGACAACAGGGTTTCCGTAGCCTTTTAGAAATTTCAGCGGAACCTGTTGGAGATCAAGAAAAACATTATGGCTAGAAATGAAGACCCAAACCTGAAAAACCGATGTGGTGCCGCAATGCTTCCTTACACAAGCATGTTTCCAAACACTTCAGATAATACCAAGGCTGGTGGTCTCACCTTTAAACTCGTAACAAATTTTAATTTTTTAAAAAACCATAAATACTAACCAGTAACTATTGTTGAAAAAAACCCTTATCAGTAAATTGCGGCCGATAAGAAATCTAAAAACCATAAATACTAACCAGTAACTATTGTTGAAAAAAACCCTTATCAGTAAACTGCGGCCGATAAGAATGATAAAAACCATAAATACTAACTAGGTGTTGGCGGCCGAAATGAAGAAGCAAAGGAGGCCGAAACAAAGAAGCACAGAAGATGTTTCTGATCACGCGGAGGCCGTTTCTGATCACGCGGACGAAGCAAATAGCCGTTCGTTAGGGTTTCACCATTTTTGATCATGCGGACGAAGCAAATAGCCATTCGAAGTGATAACGACGGTATAAAAGGTAGACGTCAGAAAACATAAAAATGCCCATGCGGACCCGACGACTTTTTCAAAATTGGTATTCGGAAACCGGCATGCGAGCCCAATATTCCAATTCCACCTTTTCAAGTGGAAGATGGTATGCTCATTTTTTGGGCAAAATTGGCATACCGAAATTCCAATTCCAATCATGCATGTCGACCACAAACAATGAATTCCAAAATCTGAATTCGCAATGCAGGAATAGCAGCCAATATGCCATGGTCCAAACGGGCCCTTAGAGCGTGGGAAATCTGATAAAGAGTTTAGATGTGTCCACGAGGATGTTTGTGGGTCTCACTTAAGTGATCTTTCCTTGACTATGGATCTCTCAATAGTTGAACACTACTGGTTGGATCTCTTGTTATTGCTACAACATTTGGTTCTAATTCTACAACTTCTTGGTTGCCTACTGCTACAAATACTGCATTCTCAAAGATTCCTACTGAAGGAGAGAAACTCAAAGATCCCATCAATACTCTTCAATTGAAGAAGTTCTACAGCTGACATTCTCAGTATGCTCATGTACATACTTATTGATCTTGAAAAAATCCTAAAAATTGATATATTGCAAAAAATCTGAAAAATTGCAAAATGTCCTAAAAAAATGATCATCTTGGTGAAAACCTGGTAAATAAGCGCCTTGATAATACAAAAAAAAAATAGAAAATTTCAAAAATACAAAAAAAATAGAAAATGTGAAAAATACAAAAAAAATCAAAAGATCAAAAATACAAAAAAATGAAATATTCAAAAAAATACAAAAAAATTTAAAAAAAAGAGAAAAGTACAAAAAAATTGAAAAAGAAAAAAATGTGCCATTGATGAAAACCTCGTAAACAGGCATCATGGTAGCAAAAATATGATCTCTGCCAAGATGGTGAAAACCTGGTAAATAGGCACCTCTTGTTTTCCTGAAGTAACATCTTCTCTTGGCGTCGCTTGGCTCTTAGTTTCTTGCTTTAGTTTGCTTTCCAGCTTTAGTTTGCTTCCTTTGTTTCCTGCTTTAGTTTGCTAGCTCATGCCTTGCTTTCAATGTCTTCAAGATTTTGCTTGACTCTTCATAGATTGGAACTGGTTCACACTTGGGGGCACCTGCCTGGTCTAGGGGGCATTGTCCTATCACTTTCAGAAACTCTTTTTGAGTATCAATCACTAGTGGTTCTCACTGTGTCTGCCTGCTGATGCCTAGCTACTTTTGAGATTTCTCTCCTTGAGAGTCTCTTGTGTATCAGTTGCTAGTGGTTCCCACTATGATTTCCTACTAATACTTAGCTTTCATTTGATCTCTCTTCTTCGAGATTTCTCCCTTACATTAGTCACCAGTGGTTCTCACTACGTCTACCTGTTGATGTTTCACTAGTATCTATGAGATTTCTTGCTTTGAGGATCTCTCTCATATTGGTCACCAGTGGTTCTCACTGTGTTTGCCTACCGATACTTCATTAGCTTCCTAATATTTTCTTGAGACTTTGTCTCTCATGATGGTCACCAGTGGTTTTCCGCTGTGTCTGCCTGTTGTCGCTATCCTGTTGAGACTTCGAATGTTATCTTTCTGAATCAACTTCAATCCACTTGAACATGAACTTAAACTGAAACTAAAACTAAATGTGTGTTCCTTTGAGGCATGTTGAGCTTTGTTTTCTTTGAGTGCTTGTTTTTTTTCTTTCCTTTTTTGCTTTCTATTTGTTGGTTTAGTTCCAATGATCCAAAGAATTTATATAAGAAGGGTGTCCATCTATAAGAGCCTCCATCTTGTATTGGATGGCCATGCGTACCTCAACTCCTTTTATATGAACACTTTGGTGAGGTTGGTTCTTCTCCTTGTCTTTTGAGTGACTTATTTCTGCTACTGGTCAAATTGTAAATGCTCATCCTGTTAAGTGATTGTAAGAGTCACTATGAGAAATCTTTGGCAAAAGAAGGAACTCCTACATGTTTGGTGTGTCTGTCGCAAGCAACATTCAAGTCATTCTAGCATTTATGCTCTAATGCTTATGTTAACTTGCTAGATTAAAAGGAATAGGTGTTCAGGTCATTCTGGCTTCTTGTGCCTTAATGCTTACATCTTATTCCGACAAACCTAAGAACTTATGTCATATTCATATTCTCATGATAGCGATATTAGTGAGGATTGTATGACATCTTGTGATTTTTGAAACTTGAAAGGCTCTATGATGATAAATACGATGAGTCCAACAACCAAGTCCTAGGCTTGCATTTAGACTTGCATCTTTCATTCTAAGCTTGCATTTGGAGCACTTTCTTGTTTCTCTCTTGATTGCTTTCTTATGGATCTGCTCATCAAAGGTTCTCATCTTTTGTCCTAGTCTCATCTTGGCTGCATCTTTTTTTGGGATCGAAATTGAAATCTGACATCTCTAAGTGGCTCAAAATCATGTTTTAAATATTGGACTCCTTCTAGATCAAATGCTTGTGTAGTCAGCCTTATGGTGTCATCTTCCTACCAGATCCTCATCTTTGCATCATGTTCTCAAATCTTTACTTCTTTTCATCAAGTCAACCCTAGTCAAAATTTGGTCAACCATGGTCAACTATGGTCAAACTTGGTCAACAAGACCTCTGCTTTGCTCTGATTTTCTTCTGTTACTTTGCGAATCTAGTCTAATTGCTTTTTCTCTGCAATCTCTTGTTGTTTATCATCCTTCTGACATGTCATCTTTTGATTTCACTCCTGAGGGGGCAGGATGATTACATCATTTGAATCTTGTCGAATCTATTCTTGAATCAGTCTGATTTGAATCATCAGTCCTCATTGCTAGGGGCATCTTCATGCCTCACATCTTGTCATTTAGAAATCTATCTCTTAGGTATCTGAGCAATCTAACTTGGATCCTCAAGGATCATTCTTCATTCTAGAGATGGTTCTTGAAATCTATTGGGTATTGGGGCAATCTAACCCTAATTCCTAGGAGTCAATCTTCATTCTGGAGATGACTCTCGAAATCTCTTTTAGACCATTATCTGGGCAATCTAACCTGGGTCTCAAAGGGATGAGCTTTGTATTGGGGCAATCTAACCCCGATTCTGGAGACATTCCTAATCTACATCTAAATTCCACTTTGGGGCATTGGGGCAATCTAATCTTGATTCTTGTCTCTCTCAAGAACCGTTGTCTTCGCAATCTAAATTAGACTTCAAAAAATTCATGCTTTGATATACTTTCATCTGTCACTTCAGACTATTATTTGAATCAATGCGCTACTTGCACATCAATTCAAAGAGGGGCAAATGTAATACCCCAAAATTGGCACCTATTTAATTTTATCAATTTTGGTGCATTATCTCAATTTTACATCACCAAAGTCCTAGTTCCCTAGGCAATTTGCTCTCTCCTACCTGACTTAATTTGACTTGATGTCAATTGCAAAGACCATAAATTGCAATAATCAAATATTAATATTAATTCCTAAAGTCCTTGACTTTAATTAGCTAAATTACCTCTATGATAATTTAATTTAGTTCTAAAGTCCTAAGCACTTTGAATTAAATTAAAATCTACCCCTTTGGCTAATTACCCTTAAAAAAGAATTAATAAATATTTAGTTAATTGAATGGACACCTCTTTATTTGAATTTAATAATTCAAATTACTCGAAACGTCACTCCCCACATGTGGCAAATTTCATTCTTTTAATTAAATAATTCATACCTTTTTGTCTCAAAGGGGAATGAAGAGTCAGGAGTTTCAAATCAAGAAACTCTTCATTCCTCTCTGGGCTTTTCTATTTAATGAGCCTCTTTTTCTCATTCATGGAGAGCAATTTTTGAGAGCATCTACACTATAGGCATTTTTTAGTCTCATTTGATTCATTATTTTCAAAGCTTAATATTGCATTTATTAGATTAATATCTCATTATTTGTATAATCTTTGCATTACATTTTAGACTAAATTTGCTTATTTGTTCTTAGTTTAATATCATATTTGTTTCAACTTCTTAGATTAAGTTGCATCTCATCTTTATTTTCAAGCTCTTAGATTAATTACATCCTCATTCTTAGATTAAATTGCACTTCATCTTAGATTAATTTCATCTTTCTCATCTTTATTGCTTCTTGGAAATCCTCCATTGTTGAATTGGTCTCCCAGCTATTGGCTCTCGTTCTGAGAGTATTCAAACACCCCATTCACATAGGAGGCAACAGGTCACCTCACCATGGAATTTGGATTGAGTTCTTCATACTCTCTCCTGAATCCTATCAAGTGAATAATGACCATGTTGTGTTGTGCTTGATATAGAGGTCACATTCAGTCAGATACAATATTTGACCACAAATTTGAAATGCATTGCATTTTATTTGATCACGAATACTCACTGAAATGACTGTAGTCTATTGGTGTTGTGCCCTAGCCCATGCTTTATCTCCATTATTTGATGTTATTAGTGCTTGTGCTCAATGATATTGATTCACTATTTTCAAATGTTTGGAATCATGTTTGTTGATATTAGAATTCATCATATCAGATAAAGTATGTTTAAGAAGTTTTAGTGTCTAAACACTCAACTAATCCCTCTCACCAATTAGGAGTGGTTGGGAAAGTTGACAGGAAAGTTTTCAAACATTCATATTCACTTATTGAATGCTTTGGAGACTACTGGTTTGGCTATCCATGTGTTAATATTTAGAAGAGATCAATGAAGTATTTAAAGACATTCTTACATGTTTGGAGAGGTTTAAGAGGCACTTATCATGATTGTACCCTCACAAATTGATGAAGGGTTCTCCCCTTAATACCACAAGCATATAACAGAAATAGAGAAACAATAACAATAATACGCAAGAACAGATAATTGGCTTCTTATTATCTCCACAAATGTGGAATTACAAACTTTCAGAATTACAATATGCAAAACCACATAAGAATTCCCTTACAATATTCTGTAGGACAAAGCCTCGAATCAGTACCCAGATCTAGTACCCAGAACTACCTAGACAACACTACAGGCCTTCTTTATATAGGCAATTTCCACCGCCTGAGAAGGTTCTAGAAATTTAGCCCTTAGGGCTGACCAAACTTAGAATTATTTTATTTTACAATTTATTACATCAAAGTCAGCTCAAAATGAGTTTTGAAACCCAAACAGAAATTTTGAAGAAAAATTATTTTCTTCTATTTCAGGTGACCCAACTTTCGAAGACCATAAGTCATCACCCATTGACCCGATTGGCTATTATAACCCCATTCTGGAAATGCCACGAAGCTCTCTACAAGCATGACTCATCCAAAGCACCCATCACCCAAATCTTCAACCTGATCTGGGGCCTCTAAAGCCTTCAAAACTGAGTTCAAAGTTTCTGTACCCTGCTGCCAATACCAAAAATCTTCAATATCTTCAAAACTACACATGATCTAGACATGAAACTTTGCTAGCAGGCTAATATGACTGAGATGAACCTCCATATGTAAAATCAGACATTCCAAGATCATAAGACCAACTTACTAAAAATAGCAAGTTTCCATAAATAGCAACTCTGCACAAGACAGCCCTTATTGAATACAAAAACATAAATATTTTTGGGTGATGCAAGATTGCTCTTACACCAAGGATGCTCCTGCATCAGACAGCCGAGGTAATTTGAGAAGTGACCCTGTCATGACTCAGGTGTGCAAAGGAAAACCAAGATGGTTAACCTCCTCCTTTGTTAGCCATGATGAATCTTCAACAGGTCATCCTTTCCATTTGACCAAATACTCTTCATATGTCTTGTTCCTTGTGCTTCTGCCAACACGACTATCCAGTATGTCTTCAATCTCCTTGATATCTGAACTGGTTGCTGGAATACTCCACTGTGCTGCTGTAACCTCATCTTCAACACCTCCTTCATGATACTCTGTCAAATCTGAAATGTTAAACACTAGTGAAATATTCAGCTCAGTAGGCAATCCTACCTCATATGCATTTCCTAAATCATGCTTCTTCAGTATCTTACATGGTCCAAACTTCTTCATTTTCAGCTTGTTATATGTACCAACCAGAAACTACTCCTTCCTCAAATGAACCATGACTTCATCCCCAACCTAAAATTCCTTATGCCTACTTTTCTCATCTGCCTTAGTCTTATACTGCACATTCATCTTGGTAATATACTTTCTCACCTTCTCATGGATGTTCTTCAAATGTTCTATAAAATCCTCAGCTTCAACACTACTTATTTCTCCTTTATTTATCTTTCTCAACTCAGATGCATTTCTTGGACTACTTCCATATACAATTTGGAATGGTGATTTACCAGTGCTCCTATTGACAGAATTATTATATGCAAATTCTGCCAGTCATAAAATCAAGTCCCATCCTATTGGCTTATCTCCAACAAAACATCTTAGTAGATTTCTCAAACTGTTATTCACCACCTCTATCTGTCCATCAGTCTGTGGATGATGTGATGAACTAAACTTCAAATATGTCTTCAACTTCTTCCATAATGTCTGCCAGAAATATCCAACAAACTTAGTATCTCGATCTGAAACTATGATCTTTGGCAAACCATGTAGTCTCACCACTTCTCTAAAAAAAATTCTGCTACATGAACAACATCATTAGTCTTCTTATAGGGAATGAAATGTGCCATCTTTGAAAATTTGTCAACTACTACAAAAATTGAATCATGTCCCTGCTATGTCCTCGGTAAACCAAGAATAAAGTCCATACTGATATCCTCCCAAGGCTTCTCTGGTATAGGTAATGGCTGATACAACCCTATATTTTGCTTCACTCCTTTCGCCATCTGACATACTCTGCAACTCTATACAAACTTCTTCACATCTTGTTGCAATTATGGCCAATAATAATTCTCACCAACCAAAGCAAGGGTTTTATCATGACCAAAATGTCCAGCCAATCCTCCACTATGCTTCCACTTGATGAGATTCTCCCTCATAGAACTTCATGGAATGCAAAACTGCCTCCCTCTGAATAGCATATCATCTTGGATGATAAAATCCAGCCATTTCATCCTGTCTAGAGTAACAAGTTTTGTACAAGCTTTCCATGCTTCACCAAAATCAAGATCCTCTGGATACAAATTCTTGAGTTCCTTGAACCCAACCACTTCAATCTGCATCTCTATCAGCAATAGTTGACTTCTGCTAAGAGCATCTACAACCCTGTTAGACTTTCCACTTTTTTGTTTCAAAACAAATGTATAACTCTACAAAAACTCAACCCATTTCAAATGCCTCTGATTCAACTTTCCTTGACTATTCAAATATTGCAACGCTTGATGATCAGTATACAAAACAAACTCCTTAGGAAGGAGATAATGTCTCCACTTCTTTAATGCCTGAACTATAGCATAAAATTCCTGATCATAGATAGAATATTTTCTCTTGGCATCATTTAACTTCTCACTGAAATAAGCAACAGGTTTACCTTCTTGGCTCATAACAGCTCCTATTGCAGTACCACTAGCATCACAATCTACTTGAAACACCTTATTAAAATTTGGAAGTGCTAAAATAGGTTGTTGTGTAACTTTTTGTTTCAACAATTAAAAACTTTTTTCTGCCCCATTAGTCCACTTAAACTCTTTTCTATCCCCTCTCATTGTTTCAGTCAAGGGTCCACATATATTGCTAAAATTTTTGATAAACTTTTTGTAAAAGCTAGCCAAACCATAAAAAGATCTTACCTCAGTAGCACTCCTTAGAGTAGGCCATTCAAGGATAGCTTGTACCTTCTCTGGGTCCATTTTTAGACCTTCTACTGAAACTACAAATCCCAAATACACTAACTCTTTCTTCACAAAACTACACTTCTTCAAATTAATCAACAATTTCTCATCTCTAAACTTCTCAAACAGCATACGAATATGCATCATATGTTCCTCCAATGTCTTGCTAAAAATCAAAATATCATCTAGGTAAACAATGACAAACTTACCCAGAAATTCTTTCAGAACCTCATTCATGAGCCACATGAAAGTGATCGGTGCATTGGTTAGCTGAAAAGGCATGACTAACCACTCATATAGTCCTTCCTTTGTCTTGAAGGCATTCTTCCATTCATCTCCTTCTCTGATCCGAATCTGGTGATATCCACTCTTCAGATCTATCTTTGAGAAATACACAGCTCCACTCAAACAATCTATAATATCATCCATTTGTGGCAATGGAAACCTATACTTGATTGTGATCTTGTTTATTGCTCTGAAATCTGTACACATCCTCCACTCTCCATTCTTCTTTGGTGCTAATACCCCTAGTACAGCACATGGACTCAGACTCTCTTGAATCAACCCCTTCTGTAATAACTCATGTACTTGTCTGTTCAACTCTTCACTTTCTACTGGTGTCATTCTATGTGTTGCCTTGTTTGGAAAACTAGCTCCTGGAATCAAATCCATCTGATGACTGATCTTCCTTACTGGTGGTAATCCATCAGGTACATTATCAGATACAATATCCTGAAACTCATTCAACAAATCTGCAACCTCTATAGGTACATCCTCTACTTCTTCTTTACCAACTTTTGGAATTAAAGAAAAATACACATGCTCATGCCTCATACCATCTAGGAATTTTTTTCCATCAACAAATGTTATTCTTGCATTACCACATACCTTTTCTTCGATCTCCTTCAATGGCTTTAGCTTATGTTGCACTTCATCCTTTGTCAGGGAATAGGTATTTGCATGACCATCGTGTACAGCACATCTGTCAAACTACCACGGTCTACCCAACAACATATGATATGCATCCATAGAGATGATATCACATAGTACCTCATCTTGGTACCCGTCGATCTTGAACTTTACCAGGCACTATTCACTGACCATGACCTTGTGGTCATCCTGCACCCAGGCAATCTGATATGGATGTGAGTGTTTCTATCTCTTGAGCTTCAACTTTGTCACCATCTCTTCTGACACCAAATTGTTAGTGCTTCCACTATCTATAATCACATCACAACATTTACCCTCACACTTGCAACTAGTGTGAAATAGGCTCCTCCTTTGTTCAGGCTCATTCTCTCCACTCAGCAGGACTCTTCTGTTAATTAGCATTTCTCCTCTTTTAGCATCTTCAAAATTTGATGATCTGGCATCTTCATCTACATGTGCAACTCTGGCCTGGCCTTCATTTCTCCTATCTATTCTACCTTGGTGATGAGGACATTCAAATGCCCTATGACCTTCTTCTCCATAGTGAAAACATGTTCCACGGAAGCCTCCTCTTCCAGATCCTTGTCCTCTTCCTCTTCGTCTTTGATCTTTATTACTCTAATCCTGGAAATGATTGGAATTATTTCCTCTCTGATTCTGACTGTTACTAGCCTCATCCTTCTTTTTTAGATCTTCATTTCGGCCACCATATGACTGTCCACCAGATCTTCCACCACGACCTCTTCCATTTTGTCTGCTCTCAAACTTCTTGTTCAGCTTTTCCTCTACTTTTAGGGCAAACTGGTATGCCTCCTCAATACTATTCATTCGAACCAAATTCAACTCCTCCTGAATGCTTGGCCTTAACCCATTAAGGTATCAGGCAACTTTCTCCTTATCAGCTTCTGCATGGCCTGTTCTGATGAGGAGTCGATAGAACTCCTCTGTATACTCCTGAACGGATCTTCCTGCTTGCTTCAAACTTTGCATTTTCTTTAGTAGGTCAAGCTCATAATCAATAGGAATGAACTGTCACTTCAATTTATCTACCATCCGATCCATCTTGTGATTTTATCTTTCCCTCTTCTATTTCACTCCAATTGAATTTCTTGCCACCAGATCTTCGCATGACCTTTAAATCTGGCCTTCACAAATTTGACCCTATCAGGATCCTCAACATCTTCATACTCAAAATATTCCTCATATTCATTGATCCAATCGATCAATTCCTCTGGGTTAAGATTTCTAGAAAATGTAGGAACCTTAATCTTAGGTCTTTTCCCAATCTTGGAAATCGCCCGAAAAAGTCTTTCTTCCTCCTGGTTCACAATTTCAGCTTCTCCTTCTTGATATTCTTCTTCGTCTTCATCCTCACTTTCATCTCTGACATTAAGATTCATTCCTTTGCGAATCTCTTCTTGCAATGCTCGCACTTGTCTTTGCAGCTCTCTAACCTTAGGTGTCACAGCACCAGCTCTTTTGCCACGTTATCTTCATGGAGGCATTTTCATGATGCGCACTGAAACCGTAACCACGGTCCTGGTGCAAACTACCTCATAGTCGGCGATCTATTTACACACTCAAGAACTCCTACTCTGATACCACTTGATGAAGGGTGCTCCCCTTAATACCACAAGCGCATAACAAAAATAGAGAAACAACAACAATAATATGCAAGAACAGATAATTGGCTTCTTATTATCTCCACAAATGTGGAATTAAAAACTTTCAGAATTACAATATGCAAAGCCACATGGGCATTCCCTTACAATATTCTGTAGGACAAAGCCTCGAATCAATACCCAGATCTACTACCTAGACAATAGTATGGGCCTTCTTTATATAGGCAATTTCCACCGCCCGAGAAGGTTCTAGAAATTTAGCCCTTAGGGCCAACCAAACTTAGAATTATTTTATTTTAAAATTTATTACATCAAAGTCAGCTCAAAATGAGTTTTGAAACCCAAATAGAAATTTTGAAGAAAAATTATTTTCCACCATTTTAAGTGACCCAACTTTCGAAGACCATAAGTCATCGCCCATTGACCTGATTGTCTATTATAACCCCATTCTAGAAATACCACGAAATGCTCTACAAGCTTGACACGAGCAAAGCGCCCGTCACCCAAATTTTAAACCTCATCCGGGGCCTCTAAAGCCTTCAAAACTGAGTTCAAAGTTTCTGTACCGTGCTGCCAATACCGAAAATCTTCAATATCTTCAAAAATACACATGATCTAGCCATGAAACTTTACTAGCAGGCTGATATGACTGAGATGAACATCCATATGTAAAATCAGACATTCCAAGATCGTAAGACCAACTTACTAAAAATAGCAAGTTTCCATAAATAGCAACTCTGCATAAGATAGCCATTATTGAATACAAAAACATAAATATTTTTGGGTGATGCAAGATTGCTCTTACACCTAGGATGCTCCTACATCACAAACAATGGCATAGACTCATTTTAATAAGTTTCCTTTCTCTATTTTGAGGTTTCCTTTCTCTCCCGTAGGGGTACAGTTAGAGGGTTCATTGATAAAATGATCCTTTAAATGGTTACTATGAATATGAATGATTTGATATAGCATATTTCTCATTTTACTTGAAGTTTGGAATAGGTTGTGCAAGGGTGAAAGTAGTTTTGATCATTTTGGTCATGACTGTACCTCTACACAGTCAAAAAATGTAACTATCTAATGATTATATGTAATGTTGAATGGATTAAATGCTTTATTCTTGGTAGAAGTCAATGGAAGGAATAGTGTTGGTGTTAGGTTTCATTTATTGTTGAATTCAATGGTTTCCAAGATGTGTCGAGGAGTTTGCTCCTGGTTTAATGTTAATTGTTCCTACACAATCCACTCATACAATAGTGGAATGCTATGTGATTGATAATTTCATACAACTGGTCCTTTGGCATGTATTAAATACAATCCAGTCACTTATTGAATGCTTTGGAGACTACTGGTTCACTATCCATGCACTACCAGTGTCTGAGATTCATTAAATGATACAAAACCCTTCATTTTGGGGTTATTGTGTGTGGATTCAAATGTAGGTTTGATTTGGTTAATGTTTAGAAGAGATCAATAAAGTATTTATAGACAATCTTACATGTTTGGAGAGGTTTGAGAGGCACTTATCATGACTGTACCCTCACAAATAGCAGCATAGACTGGGTTTACTAAGTTTCCTTTCTCTATTTTGAGGTTTCCTTTCTCTACCACAGGGGTACAGTCAGAGGGTTCAATGACAAAATGATTCTTTGAATGGTTACTCTGAATATGAATGATTTGATATAGCATATTTCTCATTTTACTTGAAGATTGGAATAGCTTGTACTTGTGCTGGAATTCTTGGTAGAAGTGAATGGAAGGAATAGTGTTGGTGTTAGGTTTCATTTATTATTGAATTCAATGGTTTCCAAGATGTGTTCAGGAGTTTGCTACTTGTTTAATGTTAAATTTTTCTGCACAGTCCACTCATACAATAGTGAAATGCTATGTGATTGACAATTTCATACAACTGGTCCTTTGGTGTGTATTAAACAAAATAAATTTTTTGGCATATTATTAGAATTCTATTTATTTAATGTAAACATGCCATTGGTTTAGTTTTGTAAAAAAAATTCATGTACAATTTGTTTTTTTATTTTTTCCATTTGATAACCACAGTCAACATTTCAAAATACTGAATAACATCAAATAATGGAGATAAAGCATGGGCTAGGGCACAACACCAGTAGATTAAAACCAAACCAATGACGTGTTTACAACAAAGAAATAGAATGATAATAAGATGCTAAAAATTCTATTCTGTTTAATACACGCCAAAGGACTAGTTGTATGAAATTGTCAATCACATAGCATTTCACTATTGTATGAGTGGATTGTGCAGGAACAGTTAACATTAAACATAGCCATTGTTATATTTATTTTCACAAATCTCTGCAAGTCAAAAACATTAGAGTTGTGTAATACATTGTTAGTATCCTTTTTCCATGGGTCCTAGGTCTTTGGGTCCATGGAAAGGAAATAGATTACAAAATACACTTCAAAAAAAAGGAAAAACTTAGAAAATTTAGTCTAACTCACTGTAGATGAAGGAACAATCATGCTAAAAGATCCTCTAAGTCTTCCAAAACATTTATTGAACTCCCCTAAAGTCCTATTGGATCCCCAAATTGCTTAATCCAATCAACTTACATCAGGATCATGAGAAACTTCAAACAATTAAAAACATTACTTGGAATAGTCAAATCATTATGCTTTCAAATCAATTACCTATCGACATATCCCTTGTGAGAGAGAGAAGCCAAACACATAAAGAACATGCACATAAACATGACAGCTGAAAAACTTAAATGGAATACACCAAGAAGTACCAAATGATGAATGCTCAATAGTTGTAATGGCAAAGCATTAGAACCGTCCATTTATAGAACTTGATTTTATAGTCTAAATGATTTTTCTATTGTCGTAATGATTTTTCTAGAACTTGATTTTGTAGTCTTAATGATTTTTCTATAGTCCAAATGATTTTTCTATAGTACTCTTAATGATTTTTCTAGAACGTGATTTTCTAGTCTTAATGATTTTCTATAACTTCCTAATGATTTTTCTATACTCTTAATGATTTTTCTTTCATCCTAATGTTTTTTGCTCTTGATAAATTAGGCCTTGAATTTAAATTTTTATTCACTATTTTATTTCAGCTTGATAGTTCATTCATTTTTCATATACACAGAGAGTACACATGCTGCTAAAAAATGAGCTATTTGATTAAGGTTGACTATTCATTATTGTAAATAGTCAATATTTCTGATGGTACTCCTTGGTGTATTTCATTTTAAAATAATCTTGTTTCTATGGCTATGATAAATGTCCCTTTGTGTTGAGAAAATTAGAGTTTAAAAAATGGTTGCAAACAAATCATCCTTCTTCTACCGACATTCTAGTCAATGTACAAGTAACGAGTCATTTTATTCAAGAAAGACCATGTCTGACAATATCAATGCAGAACAAAATAAGGAGTATGCAGAATTTAGTGATTCTATCTTCCATTAGAGCCACTTCATATGCATAGGTGATGAACATGCATATTTACCTAAGCACTATTGGGAGCTTACCCAACAACATATACCTTCTATGATCAACTCTTATATGCACAGGTGATGAACATTCAAATTTTCTTAAGCAGTACATTTAGTAGTCCTCCTACACATGTACTATTGTGAAAATCATCACAAGTCCATTTGTTGGAGGGCTACTCAAAGTACACATGTTTGGAGGTTTGAAGGAAACAAGAGAATTTGAAGAGTCATGAGTCTTAAGATTTTACTTAATATAGTCAAGCTTCATTCAATGGTACATTCAAACATGAAACAAACCATTCATAAACTAGATTAAACTAGTAAACCAAAGGACATACTGATTATAAGTAAACTAGTAAACCAAAAGACATGTTTTTACTACTAAGTCTCTATTTTTTGGGCACCTGATTATAAGAACTTGACATATATCACAAATGTTGCTAATTAAGGTTGGTGGGATGATTATGCCTATCCTGAAAAAAGATTGTCAAATCATTATGCTTTCAATTCAATTACCTATCGATGCATCCCTTGCGAGGGAGAGAAGCTAAACACATAAAGAACATGCACATAAACATGACAATTGAAAAAATTAAATGGAATACACCAAGAAGTACCAAATGATGAATACTCAATTGTTGTAATGGCAAAGCAATATTAGAACCATCCATTTATAGAACTTGATTTTTCTATAGTCCTAATGATTTTTCTTATTTCTTGTTTGTGCTTGTTGACAAGATTTTGAACATTGTTGACATACTTAAATGGAATACACAATACTAGATGATGAATGCTCAATTGTTGAAATGGAAAAGCATCAGAACCGTCCATTTCTAAAATTTGATTTTGTATAGTCTTAATTATTTTTCTATAGTCCTAATGATTTTGAAAATTGTTGACAAAGAGTGTTTCTTTTTCTGATTGTAGTATAAATGATTTTTCTATAGTCATAATGATTTTTCTTATTTCTTATCTTTTGTCCCTTTTTGATTTCCTATGTCTGTGCTTCGTGATAGGATTTTGTCACCTTCTTTTGATGGTATATTTCATTCAGTCTATGTGGATCGAATACTATTTTGTTCACTATTTTATTTTAGCTTCATATTTCTTTCATTTTTCATATACATAGAGACTACACATGCTGATAAAAAAATGAGCTATTTGATTTAGGTTTACTTTTCATTATTGTAAATGGTTAATATTTTTGATGGTACTCCTTGTTGTATTTCATATAAAAATAATAAATGTAGTAATGATGGTGCGGTGTATTATTGATATATAGGCTTGATGACTCTTGTCAATGTGCCAAACTGTCGATGTGGTCATGGGCAATGTGTGTTGAAGACTTCACAGACACCAAAAAACCCTGGACAAGAATTTTGGTGCTGCCCAAATAGAAAAAAGATTGTTGATGTGTATATATTTAATGTTTCTAATGTAAATACTATTCATTATAATATACAAACTAATGTAGACTAGGCATCATAGGGAAATAATGGCTACAGATACTTTAGTTGGGTCAATAACAACTCATCTACATCTATCCACCCATCTCCACTTATCCATGATGAAGGATTTGAGTGCAAAACGTGTCAGGCTAGGGCAAATTCTGAAATTATATTTTTATGATGCCTTCTCTGTATTGTAATCGCATATCTTTGCTGCGACCATATGCAAAAATGAACTCAGGAATTAGTTAGTTTAGTATTTTCATATTGTAACTAATATTTTAATATGGATATGATGCAACTTCTCTTTGCCTCAAGTGCGCATATATATGGTTTACATCTTTTTTTAGAATAATTCTTCATGTTTATGGCTCAGGGGAGCCCCAATCTACTATCAATCAC
>BSBK01009119.1:95000-282010 GCA_027943335.1 Chamaecyparis obtusa
TAAGAAAATCTGGGCATGACAGCGTCCCAAGACCCCTTATGACCCTTTACGACCATTTACAATCCCTAAGAATACATCTTAAAGGTCTTAAAATGTCGTAAAGGGTCATAAGAGGCTCCTAGGAGGGGCTAGATGAGCTTCCACCTTCACATGGTTGGCCCTGTTAAGTAGAGAATGTTTAACTATTCTTGAAACAAAGAGAAGCTCAATAATTTAAGGTCTCAGTCCATCGAGATGCTGAAAAAATTACAGAAATCAACGATGGAGAGTTTTTAGATTCTGAGAAGACGTATATGGAGTGGAGGCCAAATTGAGTACTAGTGTAGAGTGTTAATAATTATAGCCTTTCAGCCAAGATCAAACTGATCAAATAAATACCATTTTTGCAATTTATAATAATAAGGAGATTATTATTTCATTTATATATGTGTGTTGGTTGAATTAGTTAAGGGCCCAAGGTCAGCCTCTTGGCTTTAACATTAAATATATTTAATAAGACCAGCTCAGCCCTCTTGAAGATAATTCAATTCATATATATATGGTGTTGGATTCTAGGGAGAGAAGCACCAAAAACATAACGTGCTTCCTTCCCCCAAAACCTTGATTCTCTTCCTTAAGAAAACTTAGATCAACATATATTGGTGTGAAAGATAAGTAGCTTCAGCTAATAGATAAGAACAAGTCTGAGCATGAATAAAGATCAGATTATGATTTGATCCATACAACCAACAATTATTGGCAATGTTAACTATGAGTTGATTAGGGATGGAAGCCTCTGTTAGGATTGGACTCTTCCTCAATACACTAACACTAAGGTACTAATCAGGTTCTCCTCAGCACCTTTGTTAGTACAGTTGGAGGAATATAGACTAGAGTATACTTGGTTGATATCCGTGTATCTTCTATCCCTTCTTGTTTACTTTATTCTATGTTTAGCTGTGTTAGATCTTTATAGTTTGTTCATTCTAGAGTAGAATCTGAAATATATCAACAAGAGATGATGATTTAGTAACCTACATCTAGAAAACCTTCACAATTATCCCTTCTTTGGCCTCCACTTTTTCTTCTTCTAAAAAATGGTTATCTAGAAACTTTGGAGCCTAGCGATTCTTGCCGTACACAACCTGTGCGTGTTGATGACAATGAGGACATGCATCATAGTAATACATGTAAACATCTTAAATTGATTGGTGTAGTAATAAAAATTTAATTGAAATTGGTGTTTGGATTAATGTAACAATTTGTATTGCAGCTATAGAGAGTGTAGAGGCCATTGTTAATGAGCAGGTTGAGGTTGAGGCTAAGGCCAGAAAAACTGACCTCGATGTTGATGATGTGACTAGATCAGGTAAAGAGCTATATGATTATGAATGTTTTCAATGCCTTTATTACCAAGGAATCACCACCCACCATTAATGAATATTAATGAACACTTACACCATGAAGAAGACAAATGATTAAATAGAAAGAGAGGACCAACTGAACCATCTTGTGGTTAGTCTATATCACATTGAGAAACAACATCAAGACTTGAGAATAAAAACAATCAAAAGTTTCTTCAAGACCATGAATGATCAACAACATTTCATTAGAAAACAAAACACTAATCTATGTTATCATTAAGCCATAAAATATGTCTTTAAAGTTTAGAAGCATCACAAAAATTTTCAAGAAACATAGTACTATCCAAAATATGTCTTTAAAGTTTATTTATAATGATTATGATGATGTTGATGTTGATGTCTATAATTTATCTCACTTACTGATGCTTGCCTAGATTGAATTTTGAATTGCCATGTTGGAGAACGCTTTCAAAGTTTAGGGTCTGTTCCACATGATACTCTTAGTTATAGCTCAAATGCAACTCAATATATTTTTTATTCTGGGCAACCCACTATAGAAACTCATCCATAGGTAAAATTTAATGCTGTGAATCTTGGCATTGTTAATGTTATTACTTTTCGTCACGTTTCATATTTGTGAAAATGTTTCTTGGCACTATCTTCTCTTTCAATTCCTATATTTGCAGCTTTTTAGATCATTAACTTAAGCATTACGTGTCTTTGTTCAAAGTTTATTCTAACACTATATTATATCTTATTCTTATTACAATATTCTTTGTTGTGGGGTAGGAGATAAATCTTCATTGTCTTCATTGTGGGGGACAATGAAGATTTCTCTGACAAATAGTAGGTCTTCTTTAGTATCTTATAATAACATGCTAAACTGATAAAGGTGTTATGGGCATTTAATCTAAAATTACTAATACATTAAGCATATTATTACTATGCTTAATGTTCCATTTAAATGCATTTAACACAAAACAAATTTACAAAACTGAACCAGTGGCATGTTTACAACAAAGATGTGTTGAGGAGTTTGCTCCTTGTTTAATGTTAACTGTTCCTACACAATCCACTCATACAATAGTGAAATGCTATGTGGAAGGGATGGTTGATAGTGTCCCTTAAGGGAAGGGGGATTTTGAAAGACTTTTTATCATTGTATTGTGTATTTCCAATATGTTTGGATGCAGGGCAGACTAGGAGAATGAAGGATCATTCACTGATTGCATGATAACCCAATTTTGAAGGGTCACTGGTTGAGGGGACAGTCAAGGTCTAGATGATTGGGCCATTGGAGGACCCTATTTCTTTATATTAATTGCTATTCAAATTGGATACATGGATTTCTTGTGAATTATCAGCTACTATGTATCCTGCAACTGCATTTGTAAACCTGCATATACTTCTCTAGGGTTGTAAGCCACTTAGAGATCAAAATAGAGAAACTAAATTAGAATCATTCTTTGTCCTATTTCCTTTTAACAAAGTCTCAACTATCAATAATACAATACATTTGATACCCTAAGCTATCAATACAAATGACACCTAGCTAGAAGCTCATGGGCTGTCCATTTCATAACCACATTCAACATTTCAAAAAAATGGATATCCTTTAGCACAAGCACCAATAACATCAAATAATAGAGTTAAAGCATGGGCTAGGGCACAACACCAGTAGAATTTGGTCATTTCAGTGGCAACAATATACAATGGTGTCATTAAACATATATGCAAGTAATATCAACAAATGTGAATCCAAACATTTGAAAACCAATGACATGTTTACAAAAAAGGTCTAATAGAAATCCCAACAATTCTTAAACATAGTTTATCTGATATGATGAATTCTTAAACAATTAAGGTTGGAGTAGACATAGTTATCACACTTTTTTTTGTGTGGTAAAAGGAAAATTTGGCTAGGTCAAATCTTCAATCATGCTAGCAGTCTAGAGAATTAGACCTTTATTAACAGTTGATCATATTAGATAACTAGTATGTTTAAGAATTGTTGGGACTGGTCCTTTGGTGTGTATTAAACATAATATAAAGAATTTTTAGCATATTATTATCATTCTATTTCTTTGTTGTAAACATGCCATTGGTTTAGTTTCGTAACTTCACTGTTGTATGAGTCGATTGTGCATGAATAGTTAACATTAAACAAGGATAAACTCATCAACACATCTTGGAAACTCCATTCACTTCTACCAAGAATAAACCATTTAATCCATTCAACATTATATATAATCATTAGACAATTACATTTTCTGACTGTGTACAGGAATAGTCATGACCAAAACTACTTTCACCCTTGCACAAGCTATTCCAAACTTCAAGTAAAATGAGAAATATGCTATATCAAATCATTCATATTCATAGTAAGCATTCAAAGGATCATTTTGTCAATGAACCCTCTTACTATACCCCTGCGCCAAA
This sequence comes from Chamaecyparis obtusa, assembly GCA_027943335.1. Taxonomy (NCBI): domain Eukaryota; kingdom Viridiplantae; phylum Streptophyta; class Pinopsida; order Cupressales; family Cupressaceae; genus Chamaecyparis; species Chamaecyparis obtusa. Next base: position 98,783 of record BSBK01009119.1, read on the forward strand.
GAAAGGAAACCTCAAAATAGAGAAAGGAAACTTAGTAAAACTAGTCTATGCCATTGTTTGTGAGGGTATAGTCATTATAAGTGCCTCTCAAACCTCTCCAAACATGAAAGATTGTCTTTAAATACTTTATTGATATCTTCTAAACATTAACCAAATCAAACCTACATTTGAATCCACACACAATAACCCCAAAATGAAGGGTTTTGTATCCTTTAATGAATCTTAGTCACTGGTAACACATGGATAGTCAAACCAATAGTCTCCAAAGCATTCAATAAGTGACTAGATTATATTTAATACACACCAAAGGACCAGTTGTATGAAATTGTCAATCACATAGCATTTCATTATTGTATGAGTGGATTGTGCAGGAACAGTTAACATTAAACAAGGAGCAAACTCCTCAACACATCTTGGAAACCATTGAATTCAATAATAAATGAAACCTAACACCAACACTATTCCTTCCATTCACTTCTAACAAGAATAAAGAATTTAATCCATTCAACATTACATATAATCATTAGATAGTTACATTTCCTGACTGTGTACTAGAGGAACAGACACAACCAAAATGATCCAAACATTTGAAAATAGTGAATCGATATCCTTGAGCACAAGTACCAATAACATCAAATAATGGAGATAAAGCATGGGCTAGGGTATGACACCAATAGAATGTGGTCATTTTAGAGAGCATTCATGATCAAATAAAATGCAATGCATTTGAAATTTGTAGTCGAATATGATGCCAGAGGCTTGAAAGATGAAGAAATCACATACTAAGAACATGCCATTGGTTCAGTTTTGTAAATTTGTTTTTTCTGTAATTAGTAATTGGTAGATTAAATGTAGATAACACCTTTATTAGTTTAATTAGCATGTTATTATCATATCAAATAAAGTATGTTTAAGAATTGTTGGGACTGGTCCTTTTGCATGTATTAAACATAATAGAATTTTCAGCATATTATGATCAATCTATTTCTTTGTTCTAAACATGCCATTGGTTCAGTTTTGTAGATTTGTTTTTTGTGTTAAATGAATTTTTCATGAGGAGGGGTCTTGTTCTGAGGAGATTGATGAAGATTGTGCACCTCAAAAACCAATTCATAAGGTACCAATCCATGTTTCCTATTTGCTTATATTTTTGGTTTGGTAAATCTCCTTATAAGTTTCATGTCCTTTCTTTTGATTACTATGGATGAGATATATATCTTACATTTAACATTCAACTTCTTTACATTTTAAAACATGTAGTGTGTTTTTTGAGGATTTTACCAAATCAACTTTTAACATAAACCAAAAACACCAAACTGATATCTTGCCCTTGCAACATGACAAAATATTTGCATTTGACCAATAACTGCAAGCAATTGAATGATAAATCCACATACCAGTATCTTTGTAAAATACCTGGAACATCAAAAAGATGGCTAAGTGGCTACCGCCATGATTTTTATCTACTAAATATGGGAAATAAAAACACCAAAAGGAATCGAATAGAAAACATGATTGGTCATTTTAGAGAGCATTTATGATCAAATAAAATGCAATGCCTTCTCTTTCTCTCGTTCAGCTTTCACCCACTCATTTTCTCCCACTCCTTTTCTCTATAATCAAAATAAAAATGATTTGCCCATTTCAAAATTGTGAATTGATATCCTTGAGCACAAGCACCAATAACATCAACTATTTTGATCTGTGGGTACACTAATGTTGGCAAGAGTTCTTTTATTAATAAGATTAATCTGCAAGCTTGAAGAAGTGATATATTTCAGCAAATGAAGAGTGGAAAGATGATGATGTTCCTGAGATCATGGATGGACACAATGTTACAGATAGAATGGGAAGACATCTTTTGAGCCTAGCCAATTGGGGTAGGATCGAGACCCAGGCTAAAAAGATGTCTTCCTTTTTGTTGTGGAATATAGGCTCTGTTGTTGCAACAACAACAAACTGTGATGTACATATCACAATAGTTGAGAAACATAAATGTAGGCATCATGGTCACAATTTTTTGCAGACACAACATAATTGAGTGCTATTCCCAAATGATGCAAAGCAACCACTACTTTGCATCATCTCGAAAAACCACTCAATTATGTTGTGTCTCCAAAAAATTGTGACCATGATGCGTACATTTATGTTTCTTATCTATTGTGTCCCAGGACCCCTTATGACCCTTTACGACCTTTTATGATCCCTAAGAATACACCTTAGAGGTCTTAAAATGTCATAAACAGTCATAAGAGGCTCCTAGGAGGGGCTAGGTGAGCTTCCACCTTCACGTGGTTGGCCCTGTTAAGTAGAGAATGTTAAACTATTCTCGAAACAAAGAGAAGTTCAATAATTTAAGGTCTCAGTCCACAGAGATGCTGAAAAAATGATGAGAATCAATGATGGAGAGTTATTAGATTCTGAGAAGATGTATATGGAGTGGAGGCTAGATTGAGTACTAGTGTAGAGATGATGATTCAGTAACTTACATCTATAAAACCTTCATAATTATCCCTTCTTTGGCTTTTACTCATTCCTCTTCTCAAAAATGGTTATCTAGAAACTTTGGATAGTGTTTTCTCATCCATGCATGAAATGTGCTAGTGATCATATAAAATTACTTTAGGCCTCTAGTATTGATGAGATGTACAAGTGTAAAATGTTTTTACAAGACTGTGATCAATTTCTGCAGTGTACATAACAGGTAGCTAGGACTAAAGATAACACAACTCAAGAGACCATCATAGGTTGTCTCTTTCTTCGGTCTATATTATTGACAGAATGTTTTACCTTTCATTAGCTCATCAAATCTATGGATTTGAAAGAATTTAATAGAATATTTTCATGACAACGTATATTATTTAAGTTGACATTGCATGAATTTATCTACTTCGTGCACTTGTATACTATGAAGATGGTGATAAAGAAGCATCTCCTCCCATGGCAATGCTTCTTTATCATCATCCTCATAGTCTACAAGTGCACGAAGTAGATAAATTCATGCAAAGTCAACTTAAATAATGTATGTTGTCATGAAAATATTCTATTAAATTCTTTCAAATCCCTGGATTTGATGAGATAATGAAGGGTAAAACATTCTGTCAATAATTTAGACCGAAGAAAGAGACAACCTATGATGGTCTCTTGAGCTATGTTAACTTTAATGTGCCTATCTGTCAATTTTTCAAAAATTCATAATTAATTCCGATAGAAGTGCTATGCATTCGATAGACAAAATGTCAGAAAAAAATAATTTACGACATTTCATGTGATAGTAATGCTATACGTTGGATAGGAAAACCTATCAGAGAATAGTGCATAACTGTCGCTATTCTAATAGTTCAAGTGTCGTAAAGAGAACATATTCAATAGAATATTCAACAGTGAGGGCATATCACCGACAGGTAGATCTGTTAGAATTTGATGATAACTATCGGTATTCCAACAATTATACCATCAAAAATAATATGGTTCGACAGTCAGTTCCAATAGAGATTGTATATTTCCAATAGGTCTTGTTATCAAAATTCTGATGGATGAACCACAGGAAATGCCATTTTGAAGTTGTTGTCATTTGCAACTTTCCAATGTGAGATGGTGTCAGTAAACTGATAGGTAGGTCTTCTATCAAAATCTTCTATGCAAAAATGGTGACGGACTCATGCATAGAAATTCTGACAAATGAGCGTTGCAAATCCAACAAATGGCCATCAAAATTTGGCCCCAAATGCAGTAGTGCTCCCTACTAAATAGTGTCACCCTCAAGATGATGTAATGAACATACTCTTGAAAATTAATTCAAGTTGATATTATAGAAATTAAACCATTCACTGCTATTATTATTGCTTTTGAATGGTTCTTGACAAAATATCATTTTGGCATCGAATTGTAAATATAAAAGACAAGGAGAGAAATAGAAAATAAACATCAAGATAAAGAACACGAATTTATAGTGGTTTTGCAATTGCCTACATCCACTCTCAGTACATGACTGCACACATCCATTTATACATTCACTACAACCTTCAAGCAAAGAGCCATGAGAAGCTGAATAGTCAGTGTGACTATTGGGTTTCATACCCCAACAATCTCCCCCATGAAGTTCAACTGGCACAACCATGCACTGCGGCATCCCCTGCTTCCTATTTTGAATTCAAAAAAACAACTAGACCTTGAGAAGATCTCAACATTACCAGACTTTTTTCCAGCACACTACGAATGAGTCTTCACCAAGTCAAATCAAAGTAAAAAATATCTCCTCCTCATTTGTCTTTACCATATACTAATTTTCCCATCATTCCATGTTGAAAACTACTACTTGATGCAGATTCAAAGCATACTTCTGCTCCACCCCCAAGAGGATTATTACCACCAAGTTGCTTCAACATTTTAAACATATGATAGATAATAGAATCAGCTTGATTCTTAACATTCTGTTTGGGGTTCCCTTTGATCTTCAACTTGTAGATTTATACTTTGATGGATAATTTTAATAATACTTTGACTCTATCACCACTCCAAAGTCTACAAGGAAGAGGGCCAATTAACAAGGATCAAAAGACATCCTCCTACACTTTGAACCTTAATGCTCAGGTAGGTGTACCCTTGATTCACTTCTTGAAAGGAATCACTAAATGTTATACCAATATACTCTTTACTAACTAATTTAAGATTTTATCATTTGAATGTGTGTGTGTGTGGTTGATGACAATGAAATGCCTCCAAAGGATGGACCAGTGCCTTCACCTAGGGTAAAGAGTCACCCAATTACATATATCAGTTGAAGATCTTAAATCAAACACTGCTGAGCTCAGGATAAGTGCTTTGCCTACTACCCCTCTCCCTCAAACACAAGGACATCAGATTCTTACTTGGTTACAAAATCACTGAAGTCACCTAAAAGACTTTAGTCCTAACTTTCTTAGGAACTCAGAGATGAATTCACAATACTCTTTGTTTACCATATGTTACTACACTTTGTGACACTAACATATATGAGCTCAGAATGGAAAGAAGAAGACATAAACAAATGTAAGATTGGAACTCAATAGCATTTTCATTAACATGGTCAGGATCAATATACAATTAGAGAAACACAAAGATAGGGAAAGACCCAAAATCCAGCTCCTCTTTCAATATAAAACCATTAACAACCAGGGACCAAACAAGAAAGTTTTGGAACCTGCACTAAGTCAAAATTTCTACTACTTATACCACCACTAATCACCTTGGAATCCTCAAAGAGGATGCATCAAGCTTCGGGTGACTAGGGTTAGGGTTTCAACCACTAAACCCACTAGAAATGGTCACAAAATTTATTGCAGGGTGAGAAACCCAGGAAACCAGGAGAAAGAAAATCCTGGAGTGATCCATAATCATGAGAATCTCACTGAGAAAGTACTAAGAACCATAAAAACTTCCAAAATGTCAACCCTTTCAGTCACCTACAACATGCCTCGAGCACAAAAACACATTGTACAAACCCTTGCAAATGATCATGGCACACCCTGGACCACTCTGCAATAGCAAGCGCCACTAAACAAATCAAAATCAGCTATTAAAACCATAAATTTTGGTACTTCCTGTCACTGGAAACCCTTAGAGAATTCAAATTTGAAATGAAACAGTCATTTCCATGGAACTAGTAACAAATTGGTGGTCCACATTTGAAATCAGATCAACTTTAAGTTGTAAACGTTAGATCATCCCTTTTCACGGTCTTCATGTCCTTACCTCAACTGCCACCCTTGGGTTAACACTCAACAACCATGTGACAAGACAAATCCCATTCCCGAAGTGAAATATTAACTCACCACTTAACCCTGTGAATAGGTGACCAAAGGAATATAAACTTATCCCAGTTATATCTGGTGAACTGGCGACAAAAGGCTTTTTGCCAGTTCGCAGAAAAATTTATCTTACCGCTAGAAACTTTAGTGATTACGTGAACAAGTGTTCACTAAATCACCAGTCAACTTGGAACACCACCACTTTATTATGCGAATGAACAAACCCATTGAATTTTGTCAGGTCGCTAACCTTATTTATCCAGACCACCAAGACCTTAGACCCCACCTGGGACCACTTTATGCTACTTGTCTTTACTTTATTCATGGCTCACACTCAGTCACACTAACATAGGACTAACTTTCTGTAAGCCTTATAATCGGATGATAGGCGTAAGATCTCATAGCTTTGAAAAAACTCATGAAAACCTACGCCAACCATAGATCTTGTCATTGTCACTGATCTCTCTAACAATGACCCGACCTTGCTGCATCGTCCACGTCAACCAATAAAATTTGAACAATCTTGCACCACCTAGAAAATGGCCCCACTGAGAACATTAAGCCGCCTAGAAGATCGGATGGCTAGTGCAAGATCTTAAAGGCTTGGAAGATTCCAAGAGATCAAGCACCCACCATCGATTTTGAATCTTCAGATTTAGATACCGGGCCTGCTTGACAACACATCTAGCTCACACAAAGTGGACCAATAATAGTACAACAAATCAGCATATCTGGCAGATGGATCCGCCAAAAGAAAAGGTTATGTCACACAAAAGAATCAATGGTTTTCTCAAAATCTCAAACGTCTGACACATCTCATAAGAATTTATGCCCATCATTGATTCACTACAAGTGTCAGGATCCTCTGACAAGCGAGCAACCCAGGACCCACTGACAACTACCAATGTGTTAAAACATGGAGCAATAAGATGTCACCATTTGTGCATATGTGTCGGAAGGTCCCACTTCTTTGAGATGCTGCATCATCAGGAAAGATCAATGATTGGCATAAGATCTTAAGCTTTTGACAAATCCTATAAGAACTTATGCTAACTGTCAGATGGAGATGTTGTCAAAAGACTGGGCCCAGAAAATATTAAGCTGGAACATTAGGAAAATCAAGGTGCGGGACATAAGAAAAATAAAGCCAATTGACATAGGGAAAATTAAATGGGGTGATACAAAACCTTAGTCACATGATCGCATAACATGAAAAAGGTTCACACGATCATGTGACAAAGGGTTAACAATTAGCACATGTGAATTAGGACCTTTAAGTTGCCTAAAAAAGTTAACTTGAAATTAGAACAGGGCCAGGTTTATACAAAGGGTTTTAGAATGTAACGGCTAGTTTTTTGAATATTTTGCTTAGGGTTTTAGCTAAAGACACAAAAATGACTGCAGAGACCAAAAGAAAGGACATGAAGCCATGAAATTTTTTTCACATGCTAATAGTGGCTCTATCTAGGGATGTATGCCTCCTACAGGAATAGCAAGGATCTAGAATCACTGGTAAAAGCAGACCATCCCACTAGAAAATTGACAATAAAGAGCAACAGGACCAAAATCTTATAGACCAGGACAAAATAGGGCCCCATTTCTCATGAATTAGATATGGCCCTAGCCAGATGGGATAAAACTTACCATGTTTTCCCTTATCCTCCAATCTAGCATTCCAGATTAACACCAAATCACCAGGTTCAAACTTTCTATCAATAGTCTTCTTGTCATATAAATTTTTAACTTGCAACTGCAATCTGGCATTCCTAGCAACTGATTCTCTTCTAGTTTCATCTAGTCTAATGAGGTCCTCAATCCTCAACTGCATCTCATCATCTATATCATCATCATATAACTGACCAAATTTATACATTTCCAACAAATTATTCTGAGGCATTCTTGCATGTATTCCATATACTAGGTCAAATGGTGCACAACCAATTGCCCTCTTCATAGTTACCCTATCAGCCCATAGAGCTAATGGAAGCTTTGAATTCCATGCCCTCTTATGCCTTTCAAGAATCCTCTTGAGGATTTTAATCAAACTCTTATTAGTAGATTCTGCCTGACCATTTCCTTGTGGATGATAAGGTGAGGAATTAGAAATCTAAATTCCTAAACCTTTGCAAAATTCCTTGTATTCAACAGACCTAAAGCACATGGCATTATCACTTACTATTCTCTCAGGGAAACCAAACCTTGTAACAATATTATTCAATAGAAAATCAATTACCACCTTACTAGTTGCATTTCTTGTAGGTATAACTTCTACCCACTTTGTAAAGTAATTAGTGGCAACTAAGATCCATGAGTGTCCTCCACTTGACTTGTTTGGTATCTCCCCTATGAAATCAATTCCCCATTTTTGGAAAGGAGCTTGTACTTCTACTAGTTTTATTGGCACATTACCTAAAAATTTAAGCTTACCAAAGAACCTTTGACAAGCATCACACTTCCTTACCAACTATTCTGCATCCTTGAAGATTGTGGGCCACCAAAAACCTACTATGAAGATTTTATGAGTAGTTGTTTTACCCATGTAATGCCCACCAAAAAATCCCTCATGCATTTCTTTCAACAATTTGTTAGCTTGATTTTCATCTACACATTTCAGAAGTATGCAATCTAAATTCTTTCTATACAATTTACATTTCACAATTACATACTTGATGGCCTATAATTTCAATGTCCTCTTCTAGTTATCATTCATGTCTGCTAGACATTTCATATTTCTCAAGTAAGAGATAATATCTTGATACAAAACACAATCATCCATATCACATGTATAATCAATTTTAGAATGATTTACCTGATTAGCATCAAGATTGGATTGAGCCATTAGTTTTGCCAGTCCCTATCCTCTAACCAACTTAGTAATCTGGACATCAACACCAAATTCTTGGATCATATTGATCCATCTGCATCTTCTTCCAGACACCTCTTGCTGTGAGAAAATATCCTTCATAGCTGCACTTGGCACAAAAGAAATCACAACTGCCCCCATCAAGTAACACCTAAAAGCCTTGATTGCCTTCACAAGTGCATATGCTTGTTTTTCATTTATGTCATATTTCAATTCAGCAGCCTATAAAGATTTACTGAAGAATGCAATAGGCTACTCAAAACCATCCTTATTCTTTTGTAACAAAACAAAAGCAATAGTGTGAAAAGATGTGCATTGGGACATTATAATCAGGTGCCTTAAGCACTAGTGCATCTTTGATAGCTTGCTTGATATTTTTGAAAGCCTCATCAAGCTCACCCTCATAACTGATTGCAAATCCCTTCTTCAACATCTTAGAAATAGGTCTAGTGACCTCAGCAAAGTTTGTTACAAACCTCCTTAAGAAATTGACCTGACCAAAGAAGGACTGAATCCCTTTAACATTCTTTGGCCTCTAAATGTTATCAATAGTTGCTACCCTTTCAGGGTTAATTCTCACTCCTTGCTTCCCAACTAAGTGGCCAAGCAACTTACCCTCAATGATACCAAAAGAACATTTCCTTGGGTTTAATAAAATGCCATATTCCAAATGCCTTACAAATATTTTCTCTAAATGAATATAGTGTTCTTCTTCCTTCTTGGAATAGGTAGTTAGATCATCTTGATATACAACAAGGAAATCATTGATAAAATTTAAAAAGGAAACATCCACTGCCCTCTGAAAAGTAGCACCAACATTTGTGAGACCAAAAGGCATTCTCACATAAACATATGTCTCCCAAGGTGTAGTGAAAGTTGTCTTAAATTGTTCTGACTCTTTGACAATGACCTGATTGTAACTAGAGAAACCATCCATCATAGACATCAATTCTAATTCGGTTACTCTCTGCAACATAGCTTCCATATTGGGCAAACAATAGTTATCCTTTAATGAGATGATGTTCAAATTCCTGAAGTCCACACAAAGCCTAATGTCACCATTCTTCTTTCTCATAGGAACAAGATTTGACACCCAAGAAGAGTGCCTTATAGGCTTGATAATTCCAGCATCTCTCAGCTTCATTAACTCTTCTTGCATCTTGGGTGCCAAAGTGGGATTGATAGGCCTTTATTTTTGTTGGAAAGGTTTAGCATCTTCTTTCAAAGTAATAATATGCTAAAATAAATATTCTCTATAAACCTTTAGGTCATCATATAACCATGCAAAAATATGCCTGAATTTGCTCAATAATTTAATCAAAAATTTTCTCACATTGTGAGACATGTCCCTGCCAATGTATACTTTCTTAGGTGCTTCATGTGTTCCAAGATTTATCTCCTCTAGATCAGCATGATCTTCCCTTTTGATATTCTTTTGAACTCTATCCTGGTTATCAAAGATAGTCTCCAAAACAACAAGCCCCTTGGGCACCTCATTAGTTCTCAGTTGAATGACCTTATTGCCAAAGACAACCTCTTTTCCTTCTATAGACTCTACCAAGGCTGAATAATCAAATTCCTGACCATGATACTAATCTTCACAGCTCATAAACTTCAAGATATCATTATCATCATCAAAAACTTGTGAATTTTCAATATTGTCTGGTATACTAGGCCTAACCTGAATTTCAACTTTAGAGATACCATCAAATGTAATATTAGTGGGATTGATTGCAATATTGGCTAACAAGTCAGCCATCTTATTTTTACTCCTATCCTTTCACTCAATATTGAAGGCATCAAAATGTTCAATCAAATCCCAAACTGCATTCCTATATTGTTTCAACCTCTTGTTATTGGAAGCATATACTAATCTGACTTGGGACACCACCAACTCAGAATCACTAACAACACTTATGCACTTAATACCATGCTTTTGTGCCAACCTTAGCCCTAACAAAAATGCCTCATATTCTGCTATATTGTTGGTACAAAAGAAATTCAATGTGAAAGAAAATTTGTAGGAACTCCCATTAGGAGAAATAAGTAGAATACCTACTCCTACTCCATCCTTGCAATTTGCACCATCAAAGTACATTACCCACAAATCACCACTCACAAAATTAACACTTACCTCAATAGAGATAAGTGACAAAGTAGTTTCATTTTCAAATACAGGGATCTCTACCCTAAAAGCATTAATATCAGTATCCACAAAACATGTAGTCTCATTGTCAATATTCCTTTCAATCATGTGGCATACTCTTGGCTCTTGATCAATCTTGACAAAATGGTCATCAATCTTGAAAGTGGCATAGGACAGATCACACTATAAACTTCCACCCATGGTAGCACTCCACCTTCTAGATATTAGCACCCCATAATGAGGAGGGATGTCCACCACCAAAACACTCATTGTTAACTCTTTCTTTGGATATGCTACCAGCCTATATGACATTGCATTGATAGTCCCAATGATTGGTACCTCCCTCTGATCCATTGCACAACATCTGCCTTGAACTATATCAACTTTAAGGCCCAACTTCTCCATGATTCTGAAAGGCATAACAGTATTAGGGGCACCACTATCAATCATACAATTTCTTAACTTCAATCCATTCACAAGAACACTTAAAAAGAATGGATCAATGTTTTCAAGGCTAGCATTGACCGAACTATCCAAATATATAGGGGGAATTTGAGACACAATTCCCTGAGTAGCAACACCTTTTAAAGCTTTATCATGAGATCCATTGCATGAAACATCATTGTTATGAACATTATCTACCCATGCAATAGCTCTATCTTTGTGTTCAGGGATCCTCAACAATTTTGACAATGGAACCTTAACTGTAATTTGGGACAATACAGCTAACATATCAATAGGACTAGAGGGAGGAATCTCAATCTACATAGCCTTAGCATCCCTTTTTTTATCTAATACATTAGGTGTATTGGCCACCCTCATTCTCTCAATCTTAGCCATTATGTTAACTGGCTTCTCAATCTCATTAGAAATTTTTTCAATTCCAACTCCCATAGGCCCACAATTCTTGCTTTTTACATTCTTGAATTTCACCGTGTGATCACCTTTTGATTTGTTCTCATTAGGCTCTCCGGAGTTGGTACTCTTTATAAACATTCCTACAAATTTCTCATTTGTATTCCTTGCCACCATGCCTCTAGTTTGCACTTGAGTAATCATTTCTACAGTAATCCTATCCATCTCTTCTCTAGAAGGTCTTCTTAAATTTACTGGCTCAGAAGAAGAGTTCATGTTACATGTCTTCTTATCAATGTCTTCACTATCAAAAAAAACATATTAATGAAAAAGGGCCTGATTATGTCTCTTCACATTTATATCTGCCTTTTCTTCAAAATTAGAATCATCTTCATATCCTAGATATGAAATAGCCATTTTGCATCCAACATCATCTTGATATTCTTTTTGATCTATCTCCTTATTGCCACAATCTTGATTTGCAGCCATAGATTGTGCAACTACACAATGCTCTACAGAATGAGGAGACTAGCATGCAACACACCAAGGTATGTCCTCCATGAGATTTATTGAATCTTTTTGTAGAGGGTCAGGGACACCTCTGTCATTGTTATTTCTTGCAATAGGGACAATAGGCTTTCCATCCTTCCATTGGGTGTTGTAGGGGTAGTTCTGCAATCTATTATGTTTATTGAAATTGTTGTTGAATTGAGGCCTTTCATTGGTAGGAGCACTGATGTTCCTATTTGCAGGTGCCTTTAAATCCTTTAGTGCATTGATCACCTTATCCAATTTGTCTTCTTCTTGCCTCCTAGGTCCAACATTCTTATCACTTTCCCTTTTGTATGTCTTTTCCCCAAACAGCTTAGGGTCATCTCTCTTCCCACCCAATTTTCCTGATATCTTCATATTATTCTCAATATTGATAGCAATCCTAAAAGCATCTCTAAGAGTCCTTGGTTCTTTGTCCCTCAACAAGTATCCCACGTTTCCATCAAATGCATTGAAGTATGTAGTTAGACAAACATTGTCATCTAACCACATAACTTGGAACAGCTTATGCATACCCTTCTGAAATCTCATGTTGAATTCAGCTGCAGACTCATTCTGATTTTTCCTTATGTTATTGAATTCATGCAACATGAAACTAGCATTAGGCCTATCACCATACTGCTCTTTGAAACATCTCTCAAAAGAATCCCAAGTATCAATAAATTTATCAAGAAGTCTCTTAAACCAATCTCTAGCATCCTCTATTAGAGATTGAACAAACAATTTCATGACTACATCCTCATGCTCTACCTCATAATCATTCGGCATATCAACAAATAACCTAAGATGTTCCTCACAACTAATAGCATTATTACCAGCAAACTTAGGTACCTTATCTCTTATATCACTTGGAAAAGCATTCAGGTAACCAAGAATCCCATCAAAACTAATCTACCTATAGCCTTCTAATTGCATAGGTCTTCTTTGAAAACTTGAACTAGTGTTAACTCTAGGATCAACATTTGCATTTACATTTCCATCTACTTGTGCATTTGACTGCTACCTAGGATCAGCACCTATCCTAGTAGATGAAGAAGGAATTGAACTAGTAGCATTACTAAGTGGAATAGCAGTAGTCATAGATGGCATACCTAGTTCAGTAGCAGATGGACCAAGAGCATTGGCTGATGAAGCCTTTAAGAACTGGATCTTTCTTCTCTTTTCTACAATGGAAGCTTCAATTCCAGCCCTCTCTAATTCTCTTGCAAGGTCCTCATCTTCTTTTCTTCTTCTTTCTATCTATGTGTCCTTATTTGAATTGGGTGGTGGGACCCCTGGTATTATCATTGGTTTGCTTATTTGATGTCGCACCATCTTTTTCTTTCCTTTTTCACCAGCAGCAACAATAGGCCTAGTGATCCCATTTCCATCTTTATCTTTAGGCAAAGGAACATAACTTTGCACTTGTCTAACCACAGGGCCCTCCTTATCAAATTCATGATCTTGCAGCAAGCGCTCTTGCTCACTCCTAAAAGCCTGAAGATCACCAAAGACATCATGTTGCAAAGTCTTAGGAGCAAAAGCAAGCATCTTGTTTCTCTCCTTCATTTCATTAATGTTTCTAAGGTGAGACTATCTTTCTATTAGAGCATTCACCTTTTTAGCTTCTCTCTCCTCTTGTAACCTCTTATGTATGGCATCCTGTTCTACCAACTATAACCTTAGTGCATTTAAATCATTTGGGTCTACCATAATGTCATCAAAACTTGATGACACATCCATATCAGTAAGATTTTGATATGGGAAGTGGACTTGCCTTGGTCTCATGGGCTTTCTTCTAAAATTATCTTCATCATGATCTAAATCAATCTCCAAACCCATTTCTCTAGCTTGTTCATCCTGACCTGTAGGAAATGGACCCTTGTCTTGAAATACAGCCTCTGGGGTATCATAAAATCTATCCTTAGAGTGACCACCATCTGATCTAGAAAATTTGTCTTGTGAACCTTCCTCACTTGAGGAAACATGTGGTGCTCTTCCTCTGGTATTTCTTTGTTCTCTTGTGGGAGCACTAGTAGACTCACCATTACTTTTAATCCAATTCTTCTTCTCCTATCTAGGCAATTATTCTAGAGTGACCTCCAGATTCTTTCTGACAAAAGACCTATTATTTCTCCTTTTTTCCATGATTTATAGTATGACACTGGTTCCTAACCTCTTGAGTCACCACCCACCAATGATGGGAAATCTTTCAATTGAATACAATAGGAAAACAAGAGTGCACTTGACCACCTTTATCTCTAGACTCTCCCCAGCAGAGTCACCATTTTGTTGTGGGTTCCCTTTGATCTTCAACTTGTAGATTTATACTTTGATGGATAATTTTAATAATAATTTGAATCTATCACCAATCCAAAGTCTACAAGGAAGAGGGCCAATTAACAAGAATTAGAAGAGATCCTCCTACACTTTGAGCCTTAATGCTCAGGTGGGTGTACCCTTGATTCACTTCTTGAAAGGAATCACTAAATGTTATACCAATATACTCTTTACTAACTGATTTAAGATTTTATTATTTGAATGTGTGTGTGTGTGGTTGATGACAATGAAATGCCTCCAGAGGATGGACCAGTGCCTTAACCTACGGAAAAGAGTCACCCAATTACATATATCAGCTGAAGATCTTAAATCAAGCACTGATAAGCTCAAGATAAGTGCTTTGCCTATTACCCCTCTCCCTCAAACATAAGGACATCAGATTCTTACTTGGTTAAAAACTCACCGAAGTCACCTAAAATACTTTAATCCTAACTTTGTTAGGAACTTAGAGATGAATTCACAATACTCTTTGTTTACCATATGTTAATACACTTTGTGACACTAACATATATGAGCTCAGAACCAAAACAAGAAGACATACACAAATGTAAGATTGGAACTCAATAGCATTTTCATTAACACATTCATGATCAATATACAATCAGAGCAACACAAAGATAGGGAAAGACCCAAAATCTAGCTCCTCTTTCAATATAAAACCATTAACATCTAGGGACCAAAAAAGAAAGCTTTGGAACTTGCACTAAGTCAAAATTTCTGTTACTTTACCACCACTAATCACCTTGGAATCCTCAAAGAGGATGCATCAAACTTTGGGTGACTAGGGTTAGGGTTTCAACCACTAAACCCACTAGAAATGGTCACAAAATTTATTACAGGGGGAGAAACCTAGGAAACCAGGAGAAAGAAAATCAAGGAGTGATCCATAATCATGAGAATCTCAGTGAGAGAGTACTGAGAACCACAAAAACATCCAAAATGTCAACCCTTTTAGTCATCCACAACACACCTTGAGCATAAAACCACATGGTAGAGACCCCTGCAAATGATCATGGCACACCCTGGACCACTCTGCAACAGCAAGCGACACTAAATAAATCAAAATTAGCTGTTAAAACCATAAATTCTAGTGCTTACTACCATTAGAAACCCTCAGAGAATTCAAATTTGAAATTAAATGGTCATTTCCATGGTGCCAATAACATATTGACGGTCCACATTTGAAATCAGATCAACTTTAAGTCGTAGTCGTTAGATCATCCCTTTTCGCGGTCTTCATGTCCTTAACTCAACTGCCACCCTCAGGTTAACACTCAACGACCACGCGACAAGGCAAATCCTATTCACAAAGTGAAATATTAACTCACCACTTAACCCCGTGAACAGGCAACCAAAGGAATATAAAATTATCCTGATTAGATCTGGCGAACTAGTGACAAAAGGCTTTTCACCAGTTTGCAGAAAGATTTATCTTACCACTAGAAACTTTAGCAATTACGCGAACAAGTGTTTGGTGAATTGCTAGTCAACTTGGAACACCACCACTTTATTACACGAATGAACAAACCCATTGAATTTTGTCAGGCTGCTAACCTTATTTATTCAGACCACCAAGACCTTAGACCCCACCTAGGCCCGCTTTATGCCACTTGTCATTACTTCATTCGCAGCTCACGCTCGGTCACACTAACACATGACCCACTTTTTGTAAGCCTTATAATCAGACGAAAATCGTAAGATCTCATAGCTCTGACAAAAATAATGAGAACTTACGCTGGCTATAGATCTTGTCCTCGTCACTGATCTCTCTGACAATGACCCCACCTTGCCGCATCATCCACGTCGACCAATAAAATTTGAACAATCCTGCACCACTTGGCAAATGGCCCCACTAAGAACATTAAGCCACCTGGAAGATCAGATGGCTGGCGCAAGATCTGAAAGGCTTGGAAGATTCCATGAGATCAAGCACCCGCCATCGATTTTGAATCTTCAGATTTAGATACCAGGCTTTCCTGACAATACGTTCAGCTCACACAACATGGACCAATCACAGTACAACAAATTAGAATATCTGGTAGATGGACCTGCCAAAAGAAAAGGTTAATTCACTGCAAGTGTCAGGACCCTCTGACAAGCTGGTAACCCAGGACCCACTGACAACTGCTGACATGGACCAATAAGATGTCGCCATTTGTGCATACATGTCAGAAGGTCCCACTTCTTTGAGACATTGCATCATCTGGAAAGATCAACGATTAACGTAAGATCTTAAGCTTCTAACAAATCCTATAACAACTTATGGTAAGCGTCGAATGGAGATGTTGGTAGAAGACCGGGCCCAGAAAATATTAAGCTGGAACATTAGGAAAATCAAGGCGCAGGACATAAGAAAAATAAAGCTAACTGACATAGGGAAAATTAAAGGGGGTGATACAAAACCTTAGTTGCATGATCGCATAACATGAAAAAGGTTCATGTGATCATGTGACAAAGGGTTAACAATTAGCACATGTGAATTAGGACCTGTAAGTTGCCCGAAAAAGTTAACTTGATATTAGAATGAGGCCAGGGTTATATAAAGGGTTTTAGAATGTAACGGCTAGTTTTTTGAATATTTTGCTTAGGGTTTTAGCCAAAGAGACAAAAATAACTGCAAAGACCAAAAGAAAGGACATGAAGACACAGAATTTTTTGCATGTGCTAATACATTCCTTACATTGTTTTTACCAAAATCATCAGATTTTGTCATATCCATAAATTCTTGTCTATTCCCTGCATATGTTGAGAATGAGGAAAAATGTTGTTCCCTCCGGTATCCACAATCTTTCCTTCATTCTTACTTTCCAAAGGAATATCATATGGCTGAGAGGATGACAACGACCCATCACTTGCCCATGTAGAGGACTCTAAGGGAAATTTGGTTGGCATTTCACCTGTATGAAAATTGCTTATATTTCTAACTTTGTCTTTATCTCATGCCAATTAATTTCCACCTTTGGTGTTCCACACAAATATTTTTCCATTCGACCATACTGGGGCAAAGGTTTGTTGGAATGTTTGAGTGTGGGTATTGCTTTCTTCAAATGTTTAACAAGGGGCAATTTTTGGATATACTCTTTTCTACCTCCTTGCCCAAAATCATGACTGTCACTCAAGCCACCTAAATCACCATAGAACTGCATTTGATTTCCATGATGTACATAGCTAGGAATTACATATTAGGAAGAGTATTATGCTGCAAATTAAAGCCACCCTTATTTTCAAGCACTTGAGAAAAGCCTCTTCCATCATCTTCTATCGCCATAGGGATAGGTCCTTGTATCCCAAGTACAATCGTAGCCTAGGAGCACTCCAATAGGAATGACATCATTTGAGCATTAAAAGGAATGTTGATATAGTCCACCATGGTATAGACCATCATCCCTAAAGACATGTTAATCACCACCAAATGCGCAAGGCCATTGATGGAATGTGTTTCACAAAATTTAGTAATGGTTTGCTAACAAGTATACTGGCATTTTACCATCAGACCCAAACCATTCAATGGTCCCACCATGACTCCTACCTTGCCTGGCAGACACTGCTGACGCTTAACAGTACATTGTGATCCTTTTATCTTTCTCTTGTAAAACTTGTGTGATGAGCCAGAGCCACCTATTATTATGATCTCATGCAAACTAGGATGCGGAAATGTTTCCATTTCATAGCACTTGTTTTCACCTGAACCAGGCCTAGGAAAATCTTCCCTCTCACACTTGGCTTTGTTGGGTGGAGAAGAATACATTATTTTGTTACCATACAAGATCTCTATTTATGCTGAAAGAATGCACTTTTCTTGTAAATTGGAGTAAAATCCCACAAAATTGAGGTCATTGTGGAGAATGGAGCCATACCAGTGTGAAGATTTTAGAAGAAAAAACAAAACAAAAGGTACAGGAAAAATTGCTTCCAAAAATTTAAAGTTTTCACCCAAATTGGGCAGAGTGGTGGAACTCAGAGATGGCTACTCTATTTCCAACCATGCAGCGGAATGAATCAAATACAAACTAAATAATAAGCTGGAGTATGGAAGAGATTATACCTTTCTATTAATAACTGAAACAAAAAATACAAGTAGTAAGCTAGAAATAACTACTACAACAAACAAGTACTATTGTTACAAAAACATCTACATCTCTACGAGACAGTAAGAAAATAATGTTTATATGTCTAGAGCAATCACTGCTCTATAGTGCAATCATTACTAGAACAAAGTACAAAAAAATGTATTTGCTGATACAAATTCAATTGATGTTCATCCTCTATCAGATGCTCCATTCTAAACTTTTTCTCAGATGCGTATGCTTGCACCTTTTATCTCTTCTTGCTAGCTATATCAACATGAGAACATTCTTTCCTCTTTATAAGACTAGAAAACTTCACCACTAAGTAATTGTCAGAGCAAGTTCAGAAACTTAATTGCTAAGTTATGGTGAAAGAGGGGATTAGATTAATGGGAATGAATTAAAGTTGACCTGCTGACAACCATCAGTTGCTCAAGATGCTCAAGCTCTTCAAAAATAAGTGTGCTTCTTGGAAAAAAACAAAATAGATCTAGACAAAAAGTGATTTATACAATCAGTAATTCCAACACTCCCCCCTTGTCCTAAGTTGTTCAAAACAAACAAAAACTAGATCATGCTTGATCCACTATGCCTAAAATATTCCTTAATTGCTAAAAATTTCCAATTCTTAAAGGCTTGGTGAAGATGTCTGCTAGCTATTGCTCAGACCTATAAAACTCCATGTTTATTTTGCCATTTTCAACCTATTCACAAATAAAATGATATATGATTTCTATGTGTTTAATTCTACCATGAAAAACAAGAGTTTTTGTTAAAGTAATGGAAGACATATTATCACAAAATATGGTGGTTTCTTCCACTTGTTCTTCCTTCAAATCAGCTAAGATCCTAATTAGCCAAACTCCTTGACACACTCCTGCATTTTCTGCTATATACTTAACCTCAGCTATAGATTGGGAAACTATTGGTTGCTTCTTGAAAGCCCAAGAAATCACATAGGAACTAATATGAAAAACATAACTGGAAGTACTATTTCTGTCATCTAAACTTCCAGCCCAATCACTATCCGTATAACCAACTAGCCTATAGTCTTTTTTAGTAGTATATAGAATACCATATCCTTTCATTCCATTCACATACCTCAAGAATCTCTTTCCAGCTTGCCACTGAGTGTCCTTTGGTGTTTCCATAAACCTGGAAATCAAACTCACTCCATGCATAATGTCAAGCCTAGTTGCTGTTAAGTACATAAAACTTCCAACCAAACTTTTAAACATAGTTTGATTCACACTGTTGCTGAAATCTTCCTTTCTCAAATTAAGACCTACCACTGTTGGTGTTGGGGCTGCCTTGCTGTTCAACATTCTGAACCTTTCTAAAATCTGGTTTACATACCTCTCTTGAGAAAAAAAAATACTAGCATTTGTTTGTTTAACTTATATGCCTAGAAAGTATCTCAAGATTCCTAAATTTGTCATTTCAAACTCATTCTTCATAACTTCTTTAAAATCAACAATAAGGCATTCATCATCCCCAGTAAAAATTAGATCATCAACATATAAGATAACAATTAAAATCTTACCACATGTTGCCTTAATGTAAAGATTAGGCTCACTATTGCTTTTTCTAAAACCATGGCTTGAAACAAATATGAGTCAATTCGGCTATACCACACTCTTTGCACTTGATTTAGCCTATAAAGAACTCTCATCAACTTATATACTTTATCTTCTTCACCCAGAACTTCATAACCAGGTGGCTGATCCACATAAACTTCTTCTTTCAACACACCATTAAGGAAGGTGAACTTCACATCCATTTGAAATGCCTTCCACTTGTGTTGGGCTATAATTTCTATGACAGCATGCACAATTTTCATCCTTGCAATAGGTGCATATGTCCCATCATAGTCTCTACCAAACTTTTGTTTATATCCTTTGACCACCAAACATGCTTTATGCTTATCTATTTTTCCTTCAACATTGCACTTGGTCTTATACACCCATTTCACACCAATAACTTACTTCATGGGAGGCAAATTAGTTAGCTCCCAAGTTTCATTTCTTTCTATTGCATCTATCTCTTCATTCATGGCCTCAAACCATTTTTCCTTTTTCACAACTTCTTCAAAGTAAACTGGATCTATGAGAAAATAATGTGAAATTACTATTTTCATCAAAATCATTATACCTTTCATCTTGGTATATCTCCCTTCGACTCTTGGTCTTTCGTGGCAATAGGGAGGCGGGAGTAGGGTTAGAACTCTTAGTACTGCTACTGCTAGCTTGTTTAGGCCTAACCCGGAGCTGTCTGGAGCTACTTGAAGTTGACTGTCTAATTGTTTTAGGTTGCTTTCCTTTTTGCCTATTCTATCAAGAGCTATCTAGTGCTCTTTGGAGCTATCTATTTCTGTAGCTACTTGATCATGATGATCATCCAACTCATCATCTTCATAAAAAATGGGCACTTTAGCTGAGGTGCTTGATGTTGTATCCACCTAGCCATCCCAACACTCATTTTTCATAAACTCAAAATCTCTTGAAATGATGATCTTCTTACCAACTAGATCATATAATCTGTATGCCTTGGATTTTGGACTATAACCAGTAAAGACACACTTCACTCCTTTATCATCAACTTTTTTCCTTTTCTCCTTAGGCACGTGTGCATATGCAACACACCCAAACACTTTCAAGTGTTCAACCGTCCATCTATAATTTGCCCATACCTCCATAGGAATCTTATCACGAACAGCCTTTGTTGGACTTCTCTTAATCAAATATACAATTGTTTCTATAGCCTCTCCCCAATACTCAGTTGGGAGTCCTTTTGCCTTCATCATACTTCTTGCCATCTTGACAATAGTTCTTTTCTTTCTTTCAGCCACTCCATTTTGTTGTGGAGTATAAATGGATGTTAGCTCCTTATACCATTTTTCTTGCAAAATTTCACAAAACTATTGGAGGTGTACTCTCCTCCTCTATCTAACCTTAGGACTTTGATGCAATGTCCACTTTCTTTTTCACCCTGGGCTTTAAACTCTAAAAAATTATCAAAAGCTTCAAATTTATTTTTCAGAAAATAAACCCATGTTCTACGGCTAAAATCATGAATAGAGGTCATAAAATAAGTACTCCCACCTATGGAAGTAACTTTCATAGGGCCTACCAAATCAGTATGCACCAGCTCCAATGGTGCTCTAGCCCTTGTGGATTTACCAGAATTAAAAGGCAGCCTATGTTGCTTAGCCAAAATGCAAGTGTTACACTTGCTACTGGATTCTACAATACTTAGTAAACCATCCACCATTCTTTTCTTTGATAGTAAATTCAGACCAGCATAACCAAGATGTCCATATCTTAAATGCCATCACTTAGAAGGGTCTTCAATCATGCTTTTAAAAGCTGATTTCTTCTAAACTATTGTACACACTTGCTTGAGAGGTGCAACAATAGATTGAGAGCTAAAACATGTCTCCATCTTCAATGAAAACATCTAGTTCTTTGTCATTTGGATTTCTGCAACAAATTTATGGCTCCCATCTTTCTCATAGATGACACACTTGTCATTTTCTAACAGCACTTTGTATTCATTCTTAATGAGTTGTCCAACACTCATTAGAGTATGCTTAATACCAAGGGCAAAATAAACATTCTGAATTTTTTTCTTCTCACCTTGCTTGGTACTAATCATAACATATCCTTTCTCGACAATAGGAACAATTCCATTGTTCCCCATCATAATTTCAAACTTGTAATTCTTATCAATAAAAGAAAATAGACTTTCATTACTAGTCATATGGTTACTACAACCACTATCCAAATACCAAACTTCAGGGCTTCCTTCTTCACCAATATTGCACATGATGAAGGTTGTGGAGTTGTTTCTTTCTCCAACATTTACATCAGCAACATTAACATGTTGTGGCTGGTCACTTTGTTTCTTCCAACATTCATTTGCATAGTGACCAAACTTGTGGCAATAATAGCATTCAACATTGCTTTTATTAGAGTTGCTATTTCTTCTTTCTCCTCGGGGGCTATTCTGAGAGCTGCTTGCTTCTTCATGGCCAACTCCTCTAGCATTTCTTTGTTTGGAGCTGCCATGTCCTCTTCCTCTAGAACTACATCCAAAGTTGTTTCTTCCTCTCCCCCTACCTCTTGTATTGTCTTGAGCTTTGAAAGCTAGGTCTTGAATGGGATTTGTAGACCTATTGATGCAATGTTCATGAGTATGAAAAGAGCCCATCAACTCATCAAATATCAACTTGGAAAAGTCATTTGACTCTTCAATAGAAATCACAAGTGTATCAAATTTATGAGGTAAACTCCTGAAAATATTCTGCCCAATTATTTCTTTGTCAATATCTTCTCCATTGGCTTTTAACTGACTTAACAAAGTGGAGACTCTAGTACTAAACTCAGAAACAAATTCATTTTATTTCATGAGAAGAGACTCAAACTCTCTTCGAAGCATTTATAACTTCACAACATGGATTTCATCAGTCCCTTTGAATGTGGCTTAAAGAATATCCCAAGCTTCTTTGGAATAACTAGCTTCTGCTATTCTTGGAAATAAATCCTCTGTCAAGGCTACTTCAATCAGGCTCATGGCCTTAGCATCTTTCCTTCTTGTTTCTCTCAATTGAGTCTTCTGACCATTTGTGAGGGCAGAGAACAAAGCAAGGTCTTTTGTATCTATGAAGTCATTCTTCAATAGAGCCAACAAATCATTCTCTATCATGATGGTCTTCATTTTTATTGTGCAAACATGATAGTTCTATCCATAAAAGGATGGTGTCTGCTGCCAAACTTTTCTCTTATCTCCTTCCATGTCTCCTACACAATAAATTCAAACATCCAATGAATACAAATGCCCAACTCAATAGGATTAAGGGTTTAGTAGCTCTGATACCATGTGTATATTTCAGAAGAAAAAACAAAACAAAAAGTATAGAAAAAATTGCTTCCAAAAATCCAAAGTTTTCACCCAAATTGGGTAGAGTGGTGGAAGACAGAGATGGCTGCTCTATTTCCAACCACAAAGAGGAATGAATCAAATGGAGACCAAATAATAAGCTGGAGTATGCAAGAGATTATCCCTTTCTATTAATAAGTGAAACAAAAAATACAACTGGTAAGCTAGAAATAACTACTACAACAAACAAGTACTGTTGTTACAAAAACATGTACATCTGTACAAGATTGTAAGAAAATAAGGTTTCTATGCATGGATCAATCACTGCTCTACAATGCAATACAAAATAAAAACTTAATAATAAATCCTATGTGTTGGAACAGAGTACAAAACAATCTATTTGTTGCTGCAAATTCAACTGTTGTTCATCCTCTGTTAGATGCTCTATTCTGAGCTTTTTCTCAAATGTGTATGCTTGCACCTTTTATCTATGCTTGCTAGCTATATCAAAATGAGAACATTCTTTCCTTTTTATAAGACTAGAAAACTTCACCACTAAGTAATTGTCAGAGTAGCTTCAGAAACTTAATTGCTAAGTTACGGTGAAAGAGGGGATAATATTTCTAAGAATGAATTAAAGTTGACTTGCTGACAACCATCAGCTACTCAAGCTCCTCCAAAATAAGTGTGCTGCTTGGAAAAAGACAAAACAAATCTGGACAAAAAATGATCTATAAAATCAGTAATTCCAACAACCAAGAGGAGTCCTGCACATCCACTTGCCTGCACAGCACTGCATGGGGTACCACACATTTATCCAATGTACTGTTAGGCTCCCATGGCCCTCGTAACACTATTTTCTTAACCTTCTCAGTGGATTCACCTTTAATCTCGATCTTGGATTCTTTCACTAAACTCTCTTCCTCTTCATTTGCGCCTTCATCTTCTTCCCCATCAAACTTCTCATATGTTTGTTCATCTTCTTCCATAGGGAACCTCGCATGCTATGGAGAGTAATCTAGCTGCAGTATCCTCGGAACTCTACAAGAAAAATTATTTAGATCATTGAGGCTGAAGCCTGAACTAAGGGAAGCCATTTCATAAATGACCAACACTAGGTCTTTTACAGTCTTTCCATTCTTGTCCTCTTTTACCCTCTTCCGTAATTCTTCCATTACAACTTTCTTATGTTGTGCATCACCTATGCACTCAAGAATTGCATTAAGCTCAGATTTAAGAGTTTTTAAATCTTCTGGTTTAGCTTCAGGATTATTTTCCCAGCCATCCCACCAGTGCACATGGCGGAGTTTTTTGCTCTTTGCAAGCACAACCTCAATCCCTATTGAGCCCAAATTTCCAAGAAATTTGTTGATAATAAAATTGACTTCACCTTCTTCCATCTCTGCTCTAACCCCACCTTGGCTCTGATACCAATTGTAAATATAAAAAACAAGTAGAGAAATAGAAAATAAAAATCAAGACAAAGAACACAAATCTATAATGGTTCGGCAATTGCCTACATCCACTCTCAAGAAGGAAATCAATCAATTAATGTAATCCACAATACAGTTACAGTACATGACTACACAAATCCATTTATACATTCACAACAGCCTTCAAGCAAAGAGACATGAGAAGCTGAATAGTGAGTATGACCGTTGGGCTTCATATCCCAACACTAATGTCATATAAATTGACACATTTTCTATGATTCGACTCTATGCAAACGAAACCTACCTTGCATTCAATTTATTAGGTAATGATCAGACATTTTTAAATTTATTTATATGTCGTATAAATTTATTTATATAACCTTAATTAGGCAATATTAGGTTAACTTCTCCAAATTGCGAATCAGTACTTTATTAAGGCAGTATTCTTCTTTCTGTCAGCATTTGAAACAACCGTACAGCTAGCCGGTCATCCGAGAGCTGCATATCACCGACTATATATTAGAATCACTAAAAAATTGGTTACTATCATCTTTACTAATTTATATTAAGGTATCTAGAGATATCTCCCATCATATCAGTCGGCCAACTTATGTTCAAATATAAGCATCCCATGCTGGCCCTTCTTGACATGATCATCCTATGCATAATCTTACCAGTAATACTATGATGTGGTTGTTCATCCACGACATTCTTATGCTCCCCAATAAGGAGAAAAAACCATAATCTGATTTCTAACTCAGCGGGCCATTTAGATCTTCTAGCCATTGAGTTGTGAATCAACAGGTTATTGAGACATTACTTACATTTTATTGTGCAATTTAGAGAAATTAGGAGGTTAACCAAGACAATGAAATTAGAAAAATAGAAAAATATATATTAAATCTAAATTATTTGTAGTACTTGTATTTTCTTCCAACACTTCAATTCAAATTTTATGAATGTTATTGAGTTCAAACATTTTTGGCAATTTCCTTGTGAATTTTTGTACATGAAATCCTACTATCTATTTTGGCCTATGTGGAGGCATGACCTCTCCAATATTATAGGCAACAATTCTTGTATATAGCTTCTATTAATTTTAATGTACTGAAAATGCAGATACACATTTACAACAATGGTTTAACATTGTTATGGGTCAATCACACATTACATACATAAAAATTATGCTAATAAACTAGACCAAAATAGTTAGTCATATTTTAAGCTCGGTCTTTTAACTACTAAGTATTATCTGAATAATTTTATTGTGCAATTGGTATTATTATGTAGTTGTAGTCTTCAATTGGATGCATTTATAAAATATAATTATATGTTTAAAAAAAATTAATAGAATGTTATATTTACTGAATTCAATGGAAATATCATAATACATCATATTTTGAATGTGAATGACAAGTCTTAAAACCTAAAATCAGTCAAAAAAACAAAAATTGTGGTCCAAGGTTCTATTTGTTTTATATTTACTTCAGGATATTTCCTTTCATTGTATTAAAATTATATTTTGTTTAATATTTATTTCAGGATATTTCCTTTCATTGTATTAAAATTTATATTTTGTGTAATTATGTATGTGTAACGCTGATTCATGGACTTACTAGATCAATAAAATAATTTCAGAAAATAGAGATAAAAGAGAGTATTATTGGCTAGTCTTTATCATATAGATAATACTTCTAAGTTCATACTTGTAGGTCTACTAATATTAAGTTTCTTACCCAAAAAAATATACTTAAACTTCAACTATCATTTGTTAAGTTCATCTTAAACATTGTTTAATTTATATTATAATTATAAAATTTAATAAACTAAATGGATGTTATACAAAGAGTTAAACAACATTAAATATTGAGATACGTCCTTTGGTCGATTAAACATAAAATGCACAAACAATGATAATGATAGAGAAATACTTCAGTAAGATTCTTCTAATATTTTTTTTAAATTTTTAATTTTTTTTAAAAGGGCAAGAAACCTGTAATATATAAATATAATAGATTTTGACATAATTTTGAAAGAGGCCAAATCAGAAAGCCTCAGGTTTAACATAAAGACGAGAAATTGGCACCATAGGTCATTATCAACTAGAGTATTGAAAATCATAAAGGAAGGAACTAAAGAATTGCAGTAAAGCCCTAAAACACCAAAATGGTGCCTTAATAAACTATCATCGAACCACCCAACAGACTATCTGATCAAAACAATATTAAGAAATCAAAATTTGGCCAAACCAAATACAAACTTGGTCATATCACCATCTATGGGAAGTGGCAACCAGGACCTATAAATTAGTCATTCCTCCATCAAAATAACAAGAGAGTGCTCTGCAACAAATGACAAAACCTGAATAATAACTTCTGTTGCCACGGCCAAGCCCTGCACATCAGCCACATTCAAATCTGGAACATGAACATCACAGTTAGGAGGAACAATTTGGTGAGGATCTTGTGGAAATGGAGCATGCTCATGTTGAAATAGAATCATAAAGATAGCAGAAACTTTAGCCATTGTTCAGTTAACCATTCAAGGACCCAAAACACGCCAGTGTCTCTGAAGGGAACCTCTCACTAACCTGAGGTCTTGAATTTCAAAGGCTAGTAGCAAAAATTTCAATTCATCGTAAATGCTGATCTCACCTGCCTTGATGTTAGAAAAAAACATTCCATCATTACTCAAAAAGACATTAAATGGGAGTTAAATCAGGCATGAAAATCTTGAAACAACACATTCACACTATAATTTCGAATTAAAAATGAGCCACGCTGTGATGGCCAAATCACCAGTTTAAATGATTGTTTAAAGATTCTGCACTCGTTGATGAAAGATTCCATAACCTACTAAATAGCCCAAAATCAAGGCCTCATTACGAGCTTTAAAGAAACATTGTCTTTGCATCGGGATAAGAAGAAATTTGAAAATTCCACCATAAAGCCAAAGCAGAGTTATCTTTCGAACATTAAATCTGATGACCAATTTTTACATTCATACCTTGCAACTTATGACATTTCCAATTTTAGAATAACTTCAAGATCTGGATATGTAGACCAACTAGTAGCATTTGTCAATGTGTCTATTTCTTTAACAAAAGCACCCAAATTCGCTAACCTATTGCCTTCCCTATAGGTATGGGTTAGTATAAAGGATTCAAAAGTATCTAGCAAGTCCCAAGCTTGTTGAAGAATATACAGAATGTGCCATGGAGAGCACTTTCTTCTTTGGCAAGCATTGATGAGGAATAACGAATCTTCTTCAAGATGGATGTTCTTAAATCCGAGTTGTGAAGCCAGGATCAACCCTTGAAGCACTGTTGTTGCTTCTACAACATCTATTTATTCCTAGAGGTAGTGTTAATGATTTGGTTGCAATGGGTTGTCCCCTGTGATCTCTAATACAAACACCAGCTCCAGAGACCCCGTAATGAGAGGCACCATCCATGTTAAACTTCACCAAATGTGAATCCGAAGGAGACCATTTAATCTGTCTGATGATGTTTTGCCTTTCCAGAGTATGGAGGCTACCCTTGAATGGTAGCCGTAGAAGGTTCCATTTTTTCATGATAACACTATCCCATGATGAGTATAGTGATGCATAGTTTTGTCATTTTGGACATAAGTATTAACCACTTCACAAATCGATTTTGTAATGTTTTATTGGACATGATCCAATATCATTTCTTCCTTCCTGAAAATCCTCTTATTACGCTCCCACCAAAGTTCCCAAACAACCATCACTGGGGCAATTCTCGAAATGCTAGCAAAGAAGGCATCTTTATATAATGGTGGCCAGGCTTGGAACCAATCCCATAATCCATTAGTTAATGGGGAATACAAGTCAAGTTTAAACATTACAAATTGCTAGCACTGGATTGTAAATTTGCATTGTATGAATAAATGATCACCTGTTTCATATGCTTCTCCACATGATACACATCTAAATGGAGCTGCAATTTCAAGTTTAACTGATCTATCACACATGAGAATTCGTTGGCGAAGAGCTAGCTACAGAAAACTTCCAGCCTTGGGTAATACTGAATTGTGCCAGTAGAATGAAAATGCACGTTGAGGAGGGTTCTAATTATCTCTAGACTGAATTCCTTTACATCCCATCTTAACTAAATACTTACCAGACTTTGATGGAGCCCATAATATTTCATCTATTTTACCAGCAATGTAAATGTCCCTTTAGATAGGATTTGTGAATGCAAGAGTTTCTAATTATCATCAATCGGGGTTAGTGAAACATCTTTCCAATGTCCTTTACCAGATACTTTGTTAAAGGAATGTAAATAATCAATCAATCTATGTCCCCAAAGGATGAGAATTTTTGACCAAATTTCTTCTACCCCCCGCAATGGGGTATGCCCATTCTATGAGCCATCCCAAAACCTAGCTGATTCACCATTATGAACTTTCCAAGTAAGGTAGTCTGTGATTACATTTGTGGATGCAATCATGAAGTTCCACATTGCTGAACTGGATGGGATTATTTAAAGTAAAAATCCTATTTGGGTTGGGATCATCCAGATGCTTTATCCGCTGCCATATTGCCTAATGAAGTTAGAGGAATATTTTTCTCCTAAGAGATGTTGCCTTTCCAAAGAAATTCTCTTACAATTTTTTTAATCTTTTGAATGATATTAATTAGAGCTTTTAGAAATGCTATGAAGTAATTAGGTATGTGTTGTGACTTATATTTCACACCCCACCCATCTATGATGGGACCCCATATCTTTTGGGTTGCCTGTCTGCTCTTTTGCTTGCTCGTTTAAGTTGCTCTAGCAATAGTCTCATGGTTATCTCCATTTTTTTTCTTTTTTTTGAGATGGATGCCTAAAGATGAGTTTGGTTTCCTATTCCAGCCTAGGACTCCTTCGGGAATGACATTGAATGTGGTTGAAAATAGATAAATGGAATCCTTTGAAAGCTCCCACATGAGCCATACCCCTACAATTCCTCAAGCTTTTAAGCTACATGTCATGGAAGAGTGAGCATTTTCAAAAGAAGATTAATGCCACAATAATGGAATTAGAAGCACAGCCAGGTATAGAAATGGAAATTTTTTATTGAATCAAGAGTGTCCTCCTTGTTGAAAATAAAGATTGTGGGTAACACATAGTCGCAAAAGTCTAGTTGCATTCAAAATGATGAAAGCAGAATGGCTTGGTACAGAGATGAACACTAATGGAGAAAGATGCATACAAAATTGTTGTGGAATGACATCTTCACGATGGAACAAGCCCGCATGAGGTCCTTTGAGCACCCCAATATTGCATCTTTTGTGGTAGATCATTCCCAAAAGAATCAAAGCACTACGATGTCGAGAGAGGATTTTCAGATGCCAAAGTAATGAACAAGACAATGAGAAGAAGAAATTCCAAGGTTAGTTGCAGACTAAGGGAGCAGTTTCATGAAAGAAAATTGAGGATGGGATATCCATCACCTTGCAGAAGGGATCGTATATGAGATTATCTTTTGAGGAAATGAAGCTGATGGAGGAATTTGGAGCATGGATCATTTAGTTTCTCACCTTCTCCTATATCAGATTACAGGGATTTTTTGAGCAGTTGTTCAAGCTTCCATGGTACCCTACCAATAAAATGATCCTGTTGAAAGTCACCCGACAGTTGACAGCCTATGACAAAGTCAAGAAGAAGAAGAAGAAGAAGAAGAAGAAGAAGAAGAAGAAGAAGAAGAAGAACAACAACAACAACAACAACAACAACAATTTGGTACTGGAATTCTCACTTTTCATTGGAAGTGATGTAGTTGAAGTGTGTCCTTGTCTACCAGCACCTGAGAGGTCATCTAATGAACTGAGATTATTCCATCTACCACTCTATGTAGGAAGGCCACATTTTTACCCATGTAGTATGATTAGAGTAGTGGCAAGGATGAGGCAACAACACAAAGCTCACCTTGAGGACTTCTAAGAAAATGAAGTTGATGAGAATGAGGTTAGGAAGAGGATGTGCTCCTGATTACCCTTAGACCTAATCAGGGTATGTAAGATTGTCCACATTCCTAATCAAATGGAAGAGGATCCGAATGTGCTCGAGAAGAAGAAGAAGAAGAAGAAGAAGAAGAAGAAGAAGAAGAAGAAGAAGAAGAAGAAGAAGAAGAAGTAGTAGTAGTAGTAGTAGTAGTAGTAGTAGTAGTAGTAGTAGTAGTAGTAGTTTGTACTGGAATTCCCACTTTCCATTGGAAGTGATGCAGTTGAAGTGTGTCTTTGTCTACCAACACTTGAGAGGTGATCTGATGAGATGAAATTATTCCGTCTACCACTCTATGTAGGTAGGACACATTTTGATCCATGTAGTAAGATTAGAGTAGTGGCATGGATGAGGCAACAATGCAAAGCTCACCCTGAGGACTTCTAAGAAAATGCAGTTGATGAGAATGAGATTAGGAAGAGGATGTGCTCCCGATTACCCTTAGACCTGATTAGGGCATGTAAGATTGTCCACATTCCTAATCAAATGGAAGAGGATCTAAATGTGTTCCAAAGAGTTTTTAACCTAGACAAGGAGAAGGTCATTCATCCTTACAATTGGTAGAGAAAGGAGATTATGGATCTTGATGTGTTGACAAAGCTAGTCATGGACTTCACAAGGTGGTGGGTAGAATGATAGCTTGATAGGATGACTTTTCCAAAAGAAGATTGAACCTAAAAGTTATTACGTCATCTACAGCTACAAGATGAGAGACCAAAGAAGCCATCTAGAGGGAGAGTAGAAGAAAGAGACATCCCATCGGGGAGTGTAGAGAACAGAAAGGAGAAGGTTGCAGATCAAGAAATGCATATGAAGAGGTGATTGGATCTTCCTTTTGAAGACCCAAAATAGAAGAGATTGAGGTCTGAGAGTGCACCATCTTGTCCTAGCTAGAATCCCAGTGTGAAGGAAATAGGAGCATTTACCATGCATGAAGGAGAAGCAAGTGAAAGAAGAACTCAGCAAGGAGAACAACACATGACTTGGCTAATATAGGATAGATTGAAAATTACTGCCAGTGAGAGGTTCATGATAGGAAGGAATGGGGAACAGGATGTGATAATAGAGGAGAGGGTCGATGTCTTCTTCAGAAAGATAATTGAGGAAGAAATCCCATAGGTACAAGTAGAAGCCCTAGTGGAAGAAGAGGATATTTTGACCGCAGAGGCACTTTCTCCTGAAGTAATGGTAGAGTCCTAGAGTAGAGGATATTGATACCAGAGAAGTGCAAGGACAAGAGAAGTTAGCTATGAAAAGGGACCACAATCTAGATTTTCTTGAGTGGCTCAAGTAGAGGATTCAAAGAAGCTAGGAAAAGGAGGTTGACCCTGCAGTTGAGTTATAAGATATTCTGGATCGAATTGACTAATCAGGAGAAAAGGGAAAAGCCAAGAAGTTCACCAAGGTCATGAGAGGATAATCAAGATCCAAATTTCTATCGATAGAAACTCCAACAGTTGATAAGAGTAAGGATAAAATTTATCCTAAGTATCACATAACCAAAGTTGATCTTGGTTAGGCCTCTTGAGCATAGGTCATGGAGGAATTTGATGATTCAACACAAGTTCTCTAGGATAAGATGAGGAATTTGGAAAAGAAATATCAGCAACAAAAGGGAGAGATCAAGGTTTTATGTGCATATTTTGACAGCTTACCTCACCTAGTTTGAGACGAGGATCAGTCTTTTGTTCCCCCACTAGCTATTCTGATCGAGTCAGCTAAGGCCATCAACAAGATTAGGAGGATTGCACAGGGTGCAGAGACTTGGATTAAGGGGATCAAGAATGATTCCTACATCCACATTGAGGATTTAGTTCAGATTCATGATAAGGCATTGGCCATTCTTTTCTAATTTCATTGCATAGAGGAGACTTGGGAAGATGAGAATATTTATCAGGATGCGGCGATCTCTGATTTGCTAGAGCTTATGGAAATCCCTAGACAAATCTTGGTTGATGGCAAGGTCATTAGAGAAGGAGCATATGATTTCCCTCGATGGTATGTTACAGTTCTCTTGGCGAAGGAAATGTTTGAACATTTCACAAAGGAGTCAACTCAATTGAAGGGGATAGTTTTTAATATCTAGCAGGAGTTATCCAATACTATTGTATCACTATGGTTCCAAAGGTTGGCCGAGGAGGAAATAATGATGGGAAACATGAAGGGGAAATTGGAGGATTTCTTTAGAATTAACTCTTTCATGAAGGATAATTTTGAGAACTTGTCTGCCTTTTCAAGCAACATGAAAACAACTCAGGATCTATTTCTAGAATGGGAGGACAACCTCAAGAGGTCAAAGCAAGCAGTGGTGGCATTGGAATTCAGGTAGGAATCAAGACCAAGTGTTAGCACTAATGAGTTAGAGGCCATATTGGGTAGATTCCAAGAATTCAAATGGAGAATTAAAAGATAGATATATTTAATGCATAGTTGGTATACATGCGGTGGCTATTTATGACACCTCACTCTCTTCTTAAGCATGCATCCATAGTGGATATTTATTACCCACTATGGTAGTGGTTTCTTCCTTGCATTAACTTATATTCCCTTTTCTATGCCCTAACCCTAATTAGGGCTGAGGTGGAAAAATATGGTCCATCAATTATTATTTTTATCCAGGCCTTTCACTATTTTCAAGGACCTATATAAAGGCATCTTCTTCTCATTTATAAGGAGCAAATTTTGAGATTGTTTCTTAAGAGTTGTTGAGACAATAGAATTTTTATTGAAATGTGGTGATCATTTGATGTGTCTTGATACTTGGTTGGTTTCGTAATTCTCTCAATTAGATTAAGTTTTGTAGATAAATTGTTATGATTGTTTTGGAGAATACGATGATTTTTTTATAAGTTTCTCTGGTTAATACATTTGACATTTTAGTGATTATAAATTGTTGTGCAACGTTAGCTTGAACGCCTGTCCATGTACCTAAAATCAATCATTCGTAAAAACCTTTGAAGTTTGCACCAGTCCATGTGTTGTTGTAGCTTGACTTTGCATAGCAGGATTTGGCAATTGAGGAACTCATCCATCAAAGTACTTTCCTTGCTATCATAACCCTTAGGAGTAGATTAGGAATCTATGAACCTAAACCCCTTTTATTTCTACATATCTAGTAAAAGCCCCAAAAAATAGTATTTCATTGAAAATCTTTTGATAGTACCCATATTCATCATGACATAAAATCATTCCAAGAATTGAAAATGTAACGACCCTTGTGATCATCAACAAATCACATCAACACTGAGCTTATCCATGAGTCGAGGAACCTTGGAGTTATCATATTATCTTCTTGCAATCTTAGCATATGCGATACTTTTTTCAAGAGAGGATAGGATATTTTGGTATTTTATTCTACTTTTTGGTGAGTCATAAAACACATATCGATAGAAACTAGCACTAGGGTAGGCACAGTTCTCACATTAATCAATATGGTACTTATGCATAGAGACATTGTACTAGTTTTACAGCCTAACGTCAATTTTTGAGATGACCAAGAAGACATCCTTGTAGGACTAAACTCTCTCGCTTGGAAATTTAAGAGAAGTGCAAATGAGTATATTCAAGTGAGCTTTGTGTTTGAATAAGAAGAGAAGGCTCAAAGGATTGAAGTTGTTGTTCAAAGAGCATTGGTCATTCAGAGGAATCAATAGCCTTCGAAACCTATAAGAAGGAATTAAAGTAGATTTCATATACTGGAGCACATTAATTCATTCTCTCCTGAGGTACACTAAAGAATCTTGAGATCCACTCTGGGAAAAAAAGAAATGGAAGAACTAAATTTTGATCCAAATCCTAGGCAAGGAAAGAAAGAAGCATCTACTACCAAGTGTATCTGATGAAGGGTGCTCCCCTTAATACCACAAACACATAACAGAAATAGAGAAACAACAACAATATGCAAGAACAGAAAATTGGCTTCTTATTATCTCCACAAATGTGGAATTACAAACTTTCAGAATTACAATATGCAAAGCCACATGGGCATTCCCTTACAATATTCTATAGGACAAAGCCTTGAATCAATACCTAGATCTACTACCCAGAACTATTCTGAACTACCTAAGACAATAATACAGCCTTCCTTATATAGGCAATTCCAACCGCCTGGGAAGGTTCCAGAATTTTAGCCAATAAGGCCGACCAAACTTAGAATTATTTTATTTTACATTTCATTACATCATAGTTGGCTCAAGATAACCTTTGAAACCCGAACAGAAATTTTGAAGAAAATTATTTTTCGCCATTTCAGGTGGCCCAACTTCCGAAGACCATAAGTCATCACCAGTTGACCCGATCGGCTATTATAACCCCATTTTGAAAATGCCACGAAGCACTCTACAGGCTTGACCCGCACAAGCGCTCGTCACCCAAATTTTTGACCTCATCCGGGGCCTCTAAAGCCTTCAAAACTGAGTTCAAAGTTTCTGTACCCTGCTGCCAATACCGAAAATCTTCAATATCTTCCAATATACACTTGATCTGGCAATGAAACTTTACTGGCAGACTTGTATGACCAAAATCAGCCTCCAAGAAAGAAATCAGATCATTCTGAGCACATACAAAAATTACCAAAAATAGTAACTTTCCATAAATAGCAGCTCTGCACAAAATAGCCCTTATTGAATACAAAAACAGAAATATTTTTGGGTGATGCAAGATTGCTCTTACACCCAGGATGCTCCTGCATCAGTATCTGATCTTACAAGATAATTTAAAAATTTGCCACAACAATGTCAAACACAAGGGACCACTTAAGGAGTTCAACAAGGAGCTACATAAATTTAACAATTGATTGCACAAATACCTATACAATCCATTGTACGTGCAACCGCCCAACAAGAAGTTCCAATGATGGTGCAATAATGGTGACCGCAGAATGCATCACATCTTGCAAGATTTGCTACTTACAATCATATGCTGAAGAATCCTAAGTATTTCTTCTCTAAGTTCTTTGTGAATGATGTCAACTGCACTGGTGATGAACATGTCAACCACATTGGTGATGAACATATAAATATTTTTCAAGATGCTCTGCAAAACATAAATTTTCAAGATGAAGATGTGGTATGTTGATTGTTCCCATATTCACTAGGGGAAGAAGCATTTTATAGGTATATTAATTTACTCATGAATTGAATTTGAACATGGCAAGAGCTGAAGGATGCATTCTCAGTGAGGTTTAGATTACCTATCACCCCTACTAAATTGTATAGGCAATTCATTGAGATAAGAAGATAACAACGTGTGCTGATTGGTGCCTTCAATAACATATTTTAGAGGGCCTATTCATAGTTGCATGATCCTTTCTACAAAAATGATGATATTGTGAGACCTATTTACTATGTGGCCTTGGATTACTTCATGTCCATGTTCATCCAGAAGACTCATCTAACCCCCACTGATTTAATTTAAGCATACATTGAGGCTGAGAAGATCAGTTTACAGTCACCATCAACCACCATTGTAGCACTGAGTTATTTTGGGAATGATAATACATTGAATTAAGGGATGTTAAGCTATGCTCCTACTTTCATTCCCATTCTTTATCCTTCTAACCAGCAAGTGCCGCATCTAGGAGATCTGATATCTCATGCCGCACCCACACAACCTATCTATCTTAATAATACAACCACTCGTACAAGGACTCGGGAAGAACAATATGAAATGAAAGACTTAATGGAACAAGTAAAGAAGTTGTCTACTAAGGTGACCTACCTTATAAATTAGAATAATCAATTACAAAATCTGTAAAGAAAAAATCAGTCACATCAAGGAAATAACCAGGGATATTAAGGAAGTCCTCAGGATCACCATGAGAATCATCAAGATAACAATCAGAGATACTAGAATAACAACCAAGGTTATCAATAAAATAGTTCTAGGTGTAGAAATAAAAATCACAAGTAACATAAAGATCATGGAATGGAAATCCGAATAATGATGGGGTACCTTCACAATTGGAAAATCCACCAGCTTCTAAAAGCTGACCTTTTGACAAATTTTTCTTGGCAAAAGCAACATTATCTAAATGGTGCAGGTTGCATGAAATAAATCAACATTCCAAGTTACAATGCCAAGAGTTTCAAAGAGAAGTTGATATCTTAAAAGGAGAAACTAAAAAAATTGTAGGACCTAAAAAACCTCCGCCTATAGGATATGAACTAGTACCTACTCCCAAATATGACCATGCACTGGTCTTTGATGGTTTCAAGTTTCCTCCTCCTGATTCTCAAGATTACATGCCTATACAAGCTAATCATAAATTCCCACCTGCATCAACAAATAGTCTCATGGAGGCGCCAAGATATCAGGTACCACTAGAGAATCAACCTCCACCTATTTCTCCAAATGACCAACTGTAGAGGGACAAATTTATTTTCCCTCCACTTTACAACAACATCCTAGTGGATGGTCTAAGATAAGTTCAAGATTTTCAACAGATATATGGAAATGCTGCACTGAAGACTTATCATAGAAATTATAGGAATCATGACTCATTGACAATGCCAACTCCTCCACATCCCAATGCAAGTAATACTCCCAGTCCCCTCATGGATTCATCGAAGTATCGACATCCTGGTAATTCACAAGGAGAAAAATGAAAGTTTGTCATGACCAATGCTCCAGAAAATCAGAAAGGGCAACCTATGGACAAAAACAAAATCCAGAACAAGGACAAAAAGAAAATCCTCCTAGGGAGGAATTCAAGATGTTGAGCTCTTGTGTACTTGAGGAATTTAAGAAGATAAAATTAATTCTACCATTGTATGAATTAATGAAATTTCTTGAGGTCAAAGACACATTATTGGGGAGCCTGAATGATGCACCTCCAAAGATCATATCGTAGAATACTTAATACCCACCCAAAAGTCCCCAAAACAATCATCATTTTGGTTTTGCATAAAACACAAATGTTATTGAAAATGTAAAGACAAGTGCACCTGACATCTCACAAATTTCAAGCTTCATCGGGATGGTGCAAATATTTTCTAAGGGATTGTTGCATAATGATCCTTCACTTCGAAGAGACGAAACAATCTAGGATCCCACCGCTCTTGTACAACAAATGACAAGTACTATTCAAAATGGGAGCAATACCCAACATAATGTGAACAATGAGGAATTCAATCCTAAAGCACAAAAACCTATGGTTTTCTACTAGGGAAAAGAAGAGTCTACCCCTTTCCTTGTGTCAATCTGAATTTTTGGAAAAATGTTGCATAGTTTTATCTAATTGACTTTGGAGCATCAAGTAATGTAATGCCCCTTAACATATGTAGAAAATTGGGATTAGTCCCATTATAAACAGATAAGAAGGTGACTCATCTAGATAAAATATAAGTTCTAGTTGTGGGAGAACTAAAAAATATTCATATGCAATTGGCTTCAGATCCACGACTTTAGAGTTGTATTGACATATTAGTTGTTGACAATCCAAAAGGATATGGAATGCTTTTGAGAAGAGATTAGGAAAGGAAATTAAATGGATACATAGAGACTGAATTTTCACACATGTTACTTCCATGGAGAGGAATCCCAAATCAGATAAGGATAGAGAGCATGCTGAGGATCCAATTGTTGATAACTGAATACAAAGAGGATAATGAGATCCTATTCATGTAAATCAGTCAAGGATCTTATCAACCTAAAACTAGGGAAATTTTAATGTTACAAGGTTGTAATTAGGGAGGATGCCTAAACATAATGACCAAGTTTGCAAAGGCACCAACTAATAATAATTCAGAACCATCAATGACTGAAGGAATGTTTGAAAATTTTAGGAATTTTGTCTTGAGAAGTGTTACGAGAGAAGTTCAGCTAGGAAGAGATGCCCACATTCAAAATTTGTTACCACCTAATTGGTGTAGAATACATAATGCCTTTCATTATGAAATATCATGTACAATGTGCAAAGTTGTAGTTGCACAAGTTTCAAAGATGGTCCCACAAGTATCAATGACACAAAATATTGAAGAAATTGTCGATGTTAAAAATATAGCTCAAGTAGAGACCTCAGAACCACAATATAAAAAATATTTTTGAAGAAGAAAATGAAAAAAAGTCAAGCAATCAAAAGGTGAACTTTATGGTACACAAGTTGATGATCAAGTCTGGACTTTATCATTTGATCATCGAAATCAAACAAAGGAAGTAGAGCCGATGTTGAAATTATTAGCCCAATAGGGGAATCTTATCTCATGACACACAGATTGTAGTTTCCTTGCACAAATAATGTGGCTGAGTACAAATCATTGGTTATTGGATTTCTCCTTGCTATCTAAAAGGGTGCCAAGATCCTCCATGTGCATGGAGATTCAAACATAGTGGTTGGACAAGTTCGAAAAAGGTATGCATGTCATGATAGAAGATTGGTTCATTATCGCAACCAAGTTTTGGATTTGATTGAAAGCTTTGATGCCTTCAACATTAAAATAATAAAGCGAACATGCAGTTTGGTTGCAATTTCATTTTCTCAATCTGCAAGCTCTTTGGAACCATTGGCCATGGACTCTGTAAACAAGCTCATAGTTGAACTGACTTTGGTACAATCTGCTCCAGATAACATAAAAAATTTCCAAGTATTTGAGGATGATAACCATATCATTGATTTCCTGACAAGTTCAAGGGTCTTTGAAGCACATGTCATCAATGAAGGAGAATAACAATAAGCATAGCCTGAAATAGATGAGATTATAAATTTTAGGACAAATACTATTCTGAAGGGAACTGATCTCAAGAGAATTTTTTATTTAGATAAATTGAGTGCCCTCAAGTATGAAACAATTAAAGGAGGGGAATGTGAAAAAGTGAACTTAGGAACTAAAGAGAATGTCAATTTTTATTGGTAAAGTTTGTACTCCCCATGGAAAGGGAGATATTCTGAAGCTTATGAGGGAATTCCCAAATGTGATTGCATGGGGATATGAAGATTTGAAGACTTATGATACCACCCTTATCATGTGCAAAATTACACTAAATCCAAATAGTTAACTATTTAAGCAAAGGAAGAGACCAATAATTCCCCTCTTAAAGCCACTAATCCATCAAGAAGTGAAGAAATTACTTTCTGCTAGAATAATTTTTCGAGTCAAATACTCGACGTGGGTCACCAACTTGGTCCCTCTTAGAAAAAGGAGTGGAGAAATAAGATTATGTGTGCATTTCCACAATCTTAATAGAGCTTCAAAAAAAGACAATTATCCAGCGTCATCACTAGATGAAGTTATACAATTTGTGAATGGATCCCAAATGATGTCATTTTTAGATGGTTATTCTGGATATAACTAGGTGATGGTAGAAGAAGAAGATAGATTGAAAACTACATTCACCACTAAGTGGGGCACGTTCACATATAGAATGATGCCCTTTAGTTTGATTAATGCCAGAGCCACTTTTCAAAGAGCGATTCACAACAAGGTCTTACATGTCACAATTGCAAAAAGTTGGCACATATTGCTAGGTTTTCCAAAGGAAAGAATGTAAAAATATATATCCTAGAAATGAAGGTTATTGATGTGAATGAGGAAAGAGAAATAATGTAGAAGACATAGGTGAATAAATATGCTAAGAATGTTGAAGAGAAATCTCATAATTTATTTATACCCCTTGATAGTACATATGTTTCCTTCAAAAACTAAACATGCAAAGTATTGTCATTGGGGAATTTCTTTATTAGAAATATTTAGTTTCACTTGATGGTTTGCATGCTAAATTTTTTTTAGCCTTAAATATATGTTATAAAGGTGTTTTTGTAGAATTTTAGGTATTTGTGGGGACATGTAGTGGTTTCTCTGCTCACTAGCAGTACATATTGGTGTATAACATTAAAGTAGGTTAGTTTGTAATTTAGATTAATAAATAAATGTTAGTTGAGATTTTAATCTAGTAGGTCAATAATATTCTAGAAAATAAGGCTTTATCAACCTCATGAATGTAATAAAAGATTATTCAGTTAAATCCAGATTGTATCATATGAATATTAATGTTTCTATTCTTTATTTTATATGCAATCATCTGAGTGTGTGATCTCACATTTGGTAACAAATCATCTCTAAATTTTGTGCCTATAAAATAATGGGTTGATGTGAAGAAAGATCATCATTAGGAACACAATAGAAAACATACAAACTTACCACTTAATAATTCCATCATTTTTAACCTACCACTTAATACAAAGATATGGGAGTATGAGAGATGAGTGATAGGATCACCAGAGATAGCATTTTAGAATTTATATGTTCTTATTGCATAGTTTAAAGTCCTAGTCCTTGTCTCTTACAAAATTTTACCTATGCACTTTGTGGTCATTTTTATTGTGTTCCTGCATTGAAGGCATGATTATTTTTCATTTCTTTATTCATGGTATTGTGAAATGGTTTGATTAAGGAAGAAACTTTTTGTTGTCATCTGCCACATAAATTGGAGAGCTTATAAAGTCATTATTAGAGGTATGTTCCAAAATTGTAATAATATTTTATGAGTGTGGTGATCAAATTTAGAAGTCACATCATTACTAGGCCCTAATTTGTTTCAACATCAACCATTCCATATTTCATGACATAATACATCTTTTCATGTCCACCGTGCATCACTTTTGTGGAAATATTTTACTATAAACTATGTTTGAATCTACTCATTGAATTATGAACCATCTCCTTGTATCTAATTATTTGGATTGATTATGGGTTCATCAGCGGTTGATGTTACCATTGGAATATTCTAAAAATGGCTAAATATATGTTGAATGTCCCTTTTTTTTTTAGGTCAATCTTTGTTATACATGGAAGGACCTTTAAAGACACACGAGTCATGAAATGGTTAAAATTTAAATTAGGATCAAATAGGAGGTTGGACGAAACTATGGTAAGAAATTCTCCATCATGCCAAGCTAGAGCCTTGATTAGGGATGATTGATTTCATGAGAAGAAAAATATTTGTGTTCCTAAAAAGCTAGGGCATGGCATATTTGTCCCTAACGAAAAGAGGGAACTTGATATATTTATTTACCTAAAGTGAAGAGGGAGTTTGGTATCATAGTTGTCCCTTCAAGGGCTAAGGGGGGAAGGATTTGGTTGGTGAAATCTCAAGCACTTAGAGAGGCATTAGACACACTCAGAGCATATGTGGAATTTAAGAGAAAATATATCTAATGTATAGGCGTATCCATGTAAATTGTTTCTACAACACTTGAAAGGTGTTAGACACACTCGAAGGAGATGTGGACTTTTAGGGGAAAGGAATCTTATGTGTAGCACTAGAGGAGTTATCCAGTCAAGGATGGTGGATACAATGAAGAATAGTCCAAACCTTGCAGCCCACACAAATAAACAATGGAATATTCAACAAAATAATCAACACCATAAATGTTTCAAGTAATTTGCATTAACATGCCCGGTTGTAAGGCCTTCCAGGTTAGGGCCAATTACAAAATTAAATAATTCTACAAGATCCACAACTAGATCTAATACAATCTCATCTAGTTCAGTTCTGAAGACAATCAGAAGCTGACGGAAACCCTAAGGCTAATCTAAACTTGAGCTTGCAAGCCTCAAACAATATCCTTGTTCCCAAGTATGCAAACCCCTAGCTCTACTACAAATGACTATCAGATTACAACTTGATCTGCAAGAACATCAAGAACTTTTCCACAACTTCACCAACTTTAGCTTAGCATCTGAATTCTAGATCTACTAGTTTTTCCAATCCTGATCTCCCAAAATCTACCCCTAAACATCTACCCAAGTCCTCCTTAAATACTA
Source organism: Chamaecyparis obtusa (assembly GCA_027943335.1). Taxonomy (NCBI): domain Eukaryota; kingdom Viridiplantae; phylum Streptophyta; class Pinopsida; order Cupressales; family Cupressaceae; genus Chamaecyparis; species Chamaecyparis obtusa. Next base: position 141,454 of record BSBK01009119.1, read on the forward strand.
ATCATCAGCCACAAGTTGGCTAGATGAAACCCTTAACTCCCAAAACAAATAATTAAATGCCATACAAACCATCTTAGAAATGTATATAAACATTTAATTTTGCATGTCAGCCCAAGACAATGGCTACCAATAATTAATTCACCATGTCAGCTCAATAAATCACATAGAACTGTAGTTGGTAAGTCAAAATTACCAAGTGATAGTAAAATTATCAAGCACGCCAGGCATCGCCGAGCACCAGTGTCGATTGAGCACCGCAGGCATGACTGAGAAACAATTTCACCAAGGTCTAGAGACTACCGAGTTCCTTCAATGACCAAGACCACCAGTCAATGCTGCAACTGAGTAAACTTGGGAAAAACACAAACACTCCATGTAGTTCACCAAGGACACAGAATGCCCCTACCTTAACCTTGGATGCCCTTGCATCAGACACCCTAGGTTCCAAAAGATGTTCATATGTGAGAAGAACATCTTTGAGGATTCAGCACATAAATCCCGAACTAGTTCTTCACATACAAGTCCTCCACCTTTTTTGCTTGCAAATTCTTCCACTTTAGTTTCCTTTACCTCTTCAAGTCTTTTCTTGACAATGTATAGGTCAGTTCTCCATACTGATCATTCATTTTCTTTGGATCCACAATCTCAACTTGGCTACCAATACTCAGGCTTCTCCTACCGAATGTTTCATCCATCAAAGTCATTAGTGAAAACTTCTTGTCATTCTTCTCAATAGTAAACACATTTCGTACATAGTCATAAATAGCTCTACAATCATACTGCCAAGATAGATAGTGAGAAATATATCACAACTAGTCATCTTCACAATTTCACAAAGCACAAGATCCTTGTACTGGCCAATCTGAACATCAATGAAACATTATTCTCTAACTTCCAAAGCATGAACATCTTGTAACTAGCCAATCCTATAAGGACAAGGATGTTTCATTCTACTCAAACCAAGTTTTTGAACTAGGTCCTCAGCAACAAGGTTATTAGTACTACCACTATCAATAATAACATCATAGATTTTACCTTTAGTCTTGCATCAGGTCCTAAACAAGTTACTCCTCTAACAAGGTTCATCCTTTGTACTGAACAATGTTCACCAAAGGACCAAGTTATCTGATTTAGGTTCATTTTGAATGTTCTCATTCATCATAGTAGTTCGTCGGTCAACCTTCTTCTATGTACACTCAAAAGAATGGTGTCCTTCCTCTCTATAATTATACCAAGTACCCTTAAAGATAACTCTACCTATCTACTTCTTTGGTTCCATAGGTTTTTGTTCATCTTCTGCATCAATCGGTTTATCCTTCACTGAGTGATTAATCTTTTCTTTCCCTCAGGAGTTACTAGGTTGTTTCCTCTTCAACTTATCTTTTGCCTTTAGAGCATACTAATAAGCATCTTCAACATAATCAATCTTTAGTATACCGAGCTCATCTTGATATATTGAATCTCAAACTAGTCCCATACTAAGCTACCTTTTCCTTACCAAGCTCTTAGTGTCTAGACCAAATAGTAAGTTTGTAGAACTCCTCGGTATAATCTTCAATAGAAAAATCCTTCTGCTTCAGATTTTGCAACTTCTTAAACAAGTCAAGCTCATAGTCAGATGGTATGAGCTTAGTTTTCAACTTAGTCACCATCAATCTCCATCAATTGATCTTTGTTTCACCTTCATCTTCTCGGTCTCTCTGTAGTTCCTTCCACTAAAGAGTAGCATGTTCTTTCAACTTTGTCTATGCTAATCTTACCCAAAGAGGATCTTCAATTTCTTCCAGCTCAAAGAAATCTTCAAGTTCACCAATCCAATCAATCAGATTGCCAGGTTTCAAAGTACTAGAGAAAGTAGAAACCTCCATTCTGTAATTACTAAACTAAGCAGCAAGTCTAGGCAACCGAGTAGTTCTATCTTCACTAGATCTGTTCCTCTGGTCATCACCACTAGATCCAACAGTCTCAAATTCTTCATCAACTTTTTCATAGCCATCCTTAGTACCAACATTCTGAGGTATACCAATAGTAATTCTCATGATCTTGGTGACCATATCATTCTTCATCAATTCCATTTCAGATCTGAAATCTGATTACACCTTCTCTATGATCTGAGATTCAATAGTATCACAAAGATCAGAAATAACTCTAGGGTCCAATCTTCTCAAAGGCATCCTTAAAGATAAGAGAAACCCTCTACAACAAACCCTCACCCACCACCTTCTGACAATTTCTAGGTTGCAACAAGTCAGATCTCAACCTGCAATCTTGTAAACAACTAGGGCACAATTTCACAAGTTTAGTGCTTTAGATCTACAATCTAGATTGCGCACAATCTCTACTCTAATAAGATCAACTTCACAAGATCAACCTTGCTAGGTCAAACTTCTACTTCAACAAGATCAAACTTTCACTCCAACAGGAACAAACCTTGCTTTGATACCACCTTATGCAGTCAAGGATGGTGGATGCAATGAAGGATAGTCCAAACCTTGCAGGCCATAGAAATACATAGTAGAATACTCAACACACCAGTCAACACCATAAATGTTTCAAGTAATTTTCATTAACATGCCTGACTGTAAGGCCTTTTGGGTTAGGGCCAATTACAAAATGAAACAATTATGCAAGATCCACACCCTGATCCAATACAATCTCAACTAGTTCATCTCTGAAGACAATCTAAACTTGAGCTCGCAAGCCTCCAAGAAATCTCCTTGTTCCAAAGTATGCAAACTCCTAGCTCTTTTATAAATGACTATGAGGTTAACACCTGATCTACAAGAACATAGAGAACTTTTCCACAACTTTGCCAACTTCAGCCTTGCATTTGAATTCCAGATTTGCTAGTTGTTCCAGTCCTAATCTCCCAAAATATGCCCCTAAACATCTACCCAAGTTCTCCTTAAATACTAATCATCAGCCACAAGCTAGCTAGATGAAACCTTTATCTACCAAAACAAATAATTAAATTCCATACAAGTCATCTTACAAATGTATAAAAACATTTAATTCTGCATGTCAACCCAAGACAATGGCTACCAATAATTAATTCACCAAGTCACCTCAATAAATCACACATAACTCGAATTGGTAATTTAGAACTAGCGAGTGACAGTAAAATTACCATGCATACCAAGTATCATCAAGCACCAGTGTCAATTGAGCACCATAGGCATGACTAAGAAATAATTTCACCAAGCACTAGAGATTACCAAGTTCCTTTAGTGAACGAGCTTCCATCAATGACTGAGACCATCGGTCAAGGCTGCAACTGAGTAAAACTGGCCAAAATACATTTACTCTGTGGAGTTCACTGAGGACACAAAATGCCCCTACCTTAACCTTGGATGCCCTTGCATCAAGGAGACATTAGATACACTTAGAGGAGATGTGGAGTTTTGGAGCAAATGTGTCAATTTTTGCACATGACGTGGGAACACTCATGTTGTGTGGATGGTTTCAGGTTTTGGTGTCAGGAGATCCCTTGACATAGGAAATTTGGTGTCTCTTGGATAACCCAGGAAGTTAGGAGATCCACTGTTGTAGTCAATTCAATTTTTCTTGAGTGATTAAGGAGGGTTGATTAATGTGCTTCATCAAAGTCTTCAGAGGGTTGGGTTTCAAACTATTTCAACTTATACTCTTGTTTTGTTTAATGTAATTGTTGCCCTAAATTTCCTATTCTACAAATTTGGCCAAAATCTATTTCAAGGCCACTATTTTTATCTTGTCAAATTCCCCAAAAAATTTCATGGGTCTACCTCTTTTCCCCTGGTCTCTACAAAATCTTTTAGGTCTTTGGCTAGAAGAAAACCCTTGGAAAAATTCATAAACTAGTTGTTGGTGTTCAAAATCCTAAGGAACCCTATGCCTTGTTATATCTTCATGTTACTTTATTCCTGTCACTTAAGTCATCCAATTTTCACATGCCATTATAAATCCTTTATTCGCCAAGTCTCTGATTCCTGGTTGTTAACCCCTAAACACTCAGTGATCCCATGAGCGGTTACCGCTTAAGTTGGTAGTCTTAGTTCAAGTGGCCAGGTCAAGATTCTTAATCCGATGGTTGTCACATGATCTCATAGGGTCAGAAGATTCCTTGAGATCTTGCAATGATCATTGATTTCTCATGCCTGCAGAGTTTAACATGTCAGTGGGACCGGTGCCACCTAATCTTATTTGGTAGATCCTGATTCATCGACGATCCCTGATTTGGCAATGTGTCAGTGGGACCAGCCCATTTCGATATTCAGAGGCTCTAACATTTGTAGAGGATCGATGGCCAACCTATGCTCTCAAGGTTTTGTGTCAGGGCTCGCGATCTTATGACAACCACCGATCTTGGTTTGTGTCAGAGCTTCCTTCAGTGGGTCCTTGTTTGCTGACATGCTTGGATTGGATTGGTCCATGTGGTGATGACTAGATTTTTCATGGGTTCATTTGTTAGAGGGGTCTCAGTCTATAAGGATCTAACAGCTGGTGTAAAAGTGTAAGGAATATTCTAGGGCTATGAGATCGTGCACCCGCCGTTAGATCGGTATCTTAAACAGTGGGTCCGATGTCAGAAAGTTGCAACGTGTATCCAAAATGGCACAGTTTGATTGGTTGTTTGGTATGCTACATGGTAGTTATCAGTGGGCCCATGGGGTCAAGGCTTTCTAAAGAAGATAAAGAACGATTAGATCTCGGGGCTGTCATTATACCGGAGGCTCAAGATGCTCGATCGTTATCGCAGTGGTATAGCGACAGCTGTCCGATGGTGCTTTTCAGGATCGTGGGTCTGGTTTGTCAGAGACGTTGATTTTCTCACTTTTGATTGGCTACTAACTACTAAGGTGGTGTTTGACTTGTCAAAAGGGAATTTTAAGTTTTTCTTTCTCAGTGCATCACAGCCATTCATCTGCTAGGAAAGGTCTTTTATTAACGGTTATGTTTTAAAGTTTTCCGCTAGCCCTTATATTTCAAAATTTGAATTCTTTCTTCTGGTTTTGCTAGGGTTTTGCATTCTTTCAGCCATGCATGACATCAGTTAGCTCAGGAGTTTAATTCTCAGGATAGTTGTGGTTGAGAGGGTGATAGAAGTGACTATTGTTCAGCATTGCAGGGTACTATGTTGCATTTTCATGCTAGGAAGTGCTAGAAGGAGTTGGCACCAACTTTACAACAGAACCTCTTTTAGGGAAATAAGATCAGATTTGAAGCCTTCATGGCTGAGTGGAGTTGCAGGTGGGTAGATATGTCAAGGTTTTTGTGTCTACAGAGGGGCTCAGTATAGGATCAACACACAAAAGGAAAGATTTGATCTGATGACCGGTTCTTAGAGATTTTCATGATGGGTCAGCAGTGTACCTTTAGGGTTTGATATTATTGTGAATCTTGTAACCCTAGTTATGTTATTTTTGACTCCTGCCTGTGGTAGTTGAGTATGTATATATTGTATTTTTGGAGCTTTCAAGTGAAGAGTTGGACAATTTTTAGAAGAAAACTCACCTTTTCTTAAAGGCCATCTGTGGTATCATTTCTAGCTTCTGGCTCATACAGTTGTATTTCTCTCACTAATGATTCAAATATTGCAGAGGTATTTTGTGACAATCCTTCATGTCCCTATGCTTCCTTGTTTGGATTATCTCTTATTGGATCAAAGTATGTGCATGTTTTCAATTATTATTTTAGGGTTCCTGATCCCTCTTGCTTTCTACAATTTTGTGTTTTACTATGTTTGATCTAATTTAGATGTTCTTGTGGGTATACCTCAACCCCCTTAACAGTCTTATCTCAATCCTACACCAAGTTGTAGAACTGAATGTCTATTTGCAGGTCATAAGTTGTGCCTTATTCTCAGGCCCTCTTACAAAATATTTATGCAAGCCTATTCAGTAAGTTGTGACCTACTAGACCTGAGCTTTTCATTGATTTCATTCCTACATACTGAGATCTAAACCCTAGTTTCGGTGCATCACCTAGTAGGTAGTTTGCTTTCAAGTCATTTCCCTTACAAGTATTCCTTCTATCCCTTTCCCTCCAAAAGTTTTACTTTCATGTCTAAAAGAAAATTAGGGTGATTATCCAAGAGGATCCAGCCTAGAACCTTGAGTTTTCATCTTAGTTAGCAAAGGTCCCACAACCTAGAGATGATTCCCATGTTATACTAAGTTATCAAGACCAAGAGAGCTTGAGATAAAGGTGCAAACTCAGTGTATAATAGTAATAAGGGGTAAATGTTGGTGTATTACATTAAAGTAGGTTAGTTTATATTTTAGGTTAATAAATAAATGTTAGTTGAGAATTTATTCTTGTAGGTCAATTATATTTTTGAAAATGAGGCTTCGTAATCCTCATGAATATAATAAAAATATCATCCAAGTGAATCCCAATTAAATCATATGAATATCAATGTGTCTATTATGTATTTGATCTACAATCATCCCAATATCCGATCTTGCAATACATAGAAAATTTTTTACATTGAACTTCAATAGTTATCAAATTATTGCATAAACCTAAGTATTCATTGGAGGGTAAAATTACAAACATATGTCACACTTTTTTAAAGGAAAAGGTTAACAACACAAAAACTCTTCAACTTCAATGACAAAGAAATGGAATTTCTATTTGGAATTTGATGATGATGTAAACTAATTAAGTATGTAGAAATAGATGAATTTTATGCCTATTATTTTTAATAATTGTTTTGAATAAGAATCGATATGTTTTTTCATTATTTAAGTCAATTTTTAATTGCTAAAAACACTAAAAATTAGGGCATCTCGTTCCCACCAAAAAACTATATGTAAATAAACATTTTTTCCCTCTCATTTCAAAATATGTTTTAGATGACATATATAACCAATGCATGAGAAAATAAAAATTAGCTTCCAATGTCTTTTTTCTCCTTTGTAACAATTCAAAGTCCAACTTACCTAAAATCATCAGTTTTGATCTCTCGCAAAATTTTCCTTGTCAAATCTATCCAAATCAAAAAATTAATTATACATTCTTTAAGAGGACTCTCTTCTTTAGTGAACCACATATTTTTAAAAAAAATTTCTCATATGATTTGTAGTTTTTTTTTGTTTCTTTCTTTGAATCAACATCTTCTCAAATGTTAAAATACCTACTTGTTGTATTTTATAATTATAATACATTATATCTTTATTGAAAATAATATAAAAATTATAGGAGCATATTATTCACTTTGACCTCTACAAAAGAATATTTTTTAGCATTTTTCAAAAAGTTTATTTTTTATGGAGAAATTAGTTGTAAAAGTTAGAAGTTTAGCAATTTTGAAAATTTTGCTAGTCTAGCTTCCACACATGATACCATATAAGTAGTATTGGCCAGAACTAGTTTAGCTAGATAGGTTTGGCTATAACCTCATTTATAAATATGTACCAATTCTTCATTGATCTAATATATTTGGCTTATGCTTACTCATGGATTTCCACCTAGAATAGGATCGGTCAAAAATATTTAAGCTAAATCCCCTTGCCACATCGGTGCCACTTGGCTTCCATGTGGGTTCAGCCAGAACACTTAGATGTACAAACTTATTATGGCCGAAACTAATTCTGGCTAGAACCCTCTATTTATCCTAAACTATGATAGAAATTTGTACTTTTACCCTTGAAAGAGGTATATTGGAGGTTGTGATTTATTTTAACACTTGCAATATTGTGATTTTGAGAGCTCTTCTACGTGGATAGTGTATCCAACGATTTTATCTTTTCAAACCTAAAAATCATTTCATTTAAAGGTATTCTTATTTTAGTGTTATCTACATTGCGTACTATTCAATATGGCCACACCTATTATTGTTGATCCTGAATTATGACCATAATTAAAGTTCAAGCCATCATTTTTGATGCAGAGCTTTTCGTAGGTCATAAACTAATACAGAAACTTTTGAATGTCATAACTTTTGACTCAGGTCTGGGTTTTTGCTGAAATTGTTTGGGTGCATTGCTGAGGAGGTGCTATTTCCTTTCCCAATGGATCTCAAATTAATTGGGGTCCATTTTGGCACATTTTCAGGAGCTGAAAGTTTCATTCAAGGCTCTGAAATCATCTTTTAGCATTTTTTCTCTAGTTTTTAGAAAGTTTCATTTTGTAATAAATCTGAATTTATGTTTCTAATATCAGATATTAGTTGGCAATTCATTCTAACTTAGTTGAGGGCATGTTAAGGAAAAAAATCAGCTTTTACGTATTGTTTTGAAAATTACCAAAAAATGGCAAAAAACAACTATGGAAAAAAACTGCCAAAAGGGTAATTTTTGGTTTTCTTGATTTTGTAGGTTTTTTGGTTACTTAAGAGTTTGTAGCAAATTGTAGAGGCAGTCAGTGATGAATAGAACATATTTAAGGTTTCAAACCTTCTTTTATTTGTCTCTTAATTGAGTTTTATTGTTAACAAAGAGTGTTGTGCTACATCATTTGGTATCAGAGTAGGAAGATGACTCAGAGAGAAAGAGGAAGTGGAAGGCAAAGAAGAAGAGGAAGAGGAAGAGGAAGAGGAGGTGTCATGCCAATGCAAATATTGATGATGGATATGTAGAGGTAGATTGAATGAATCAGTGAGCGAATAGATAATCAAGGAATACAAGGAGGAAATGAATCTGATGAAGAGGGAAACCAAAGAGGTGCTGACCAAAATAAAGAAAATATAGAAGAGAGGATGGAAGAAATGAGATATGAAGATAGATTTCTTAGGGCTTTGGAAGGAAGGAGTGAAGTAATCAAGATTTACATTTCAGACTATGCTGGTAGTCTTAAGCCAGAAGAATTAATAGACTGGATAAACGAGATGGGGAAATTTTTTGAATGGACACATATGATAGAAGAAAAGAAGATGAAGTTTACATGCACAAAATTAAAAGGACATGCAATGATAGGGTAGGATCATATCCAAAAGGAATGAACTAGAAAGGGAAAAGAAAAGATTAAAACACGAAGCAAGATGGAGAAAAATATCAAAAGAAAATTCTTACCCATGGATTATTCACAAACCCTCTTTCACAGGTTCTAGAATTTGAAGAAAAACTTGTCTTCAGTGCAAGACTATAGAAATAAATTCTACAAGCTATCCATGTACATAGAGCATCAATAAAATATTGAGAAGATGGCTTCTAGATATATGAATGACCTAAAATTCTCCATCCAAGATCAATTCTGAATGCATCGTGTAAACAGTATGGAGGAAGCCTACCTATTAGCCCTAAAGGCTGAAGAAAAGAAGAATAGGCAATATATCTAGAGGAATAGACGTGGTTGAAGGGGTACCTAAACTCCATTTTGGGTAGGTTCTAATAATGGTTGGGGAGATTCTTTTCAAGGATTTGAAAAAAATATAGACACCAGGCAAGATCCTCCAAATCAAGAAATAGGAAGGGGGTTTCAAAGAGGATGAGGCTATAGAAGTGGAAGAGGTTGGGAAAACTAGAGAAGGCCTTTCACTTTTTTTAGGTGTGGAGAAGAAGGACACAAAGCCTTTGAATGTTCAAATTATAACATGCTAGAAATAAATCAAGGAGGAAAGCCTTGAGTGAACCTAGATCAACCAAAATTCATAGAAGAAGGAACATAATAAGAAGTCCTACCAGATGTGGGAGAAAATCTCATGATGAGGAGATCGATGATCATTCCAGAGAAGGAAGATATCCCTGTAAAGAACTTTGATGATTCATGGCTTCAAACCAACATATTTAGAACTAGATGCACTTCAGGTGGAAAGGTATGCCAAGTTATTATTGATGGGGGTAGTTGTGAGAATATGGTACTTAAGGAAATGGTTGAGAAATTAAATTTGCACTGTGAGAAACATCCTCATCCTTACCGTATTGCATGGTTTAAGAAATGAAATGAGGTTATTATTGATAAAAGATGTTTGGTTAGGTTTACTATAGAAAAAATATATAAGGATGAGATATGGTGTGATGTTATTCCTCTGGATGCTTGTCATATTTTGTTGGGAAGGCCATGGAAATATGATAGGAAGATCATGCATGATGGAGAGAAAAATACATATACCTTCTAGAAGGATGGCTCTAAAGTGACTCTCTTACCACTTAAGGATGAAAGGAAGAATGAGACCATGTTGTCTAGAAAGGATGTTGTCAAAGAAATGAAGGTAACAGGTTGCTGCTATGCATTGGTAGTAAAAAGAGGAGAAGAACTAGAAGACATAATACTAAATGATGCAGTAAAGATACTAGAAGACTTTACTGATGTTATTCCAAATGGGCTACCTAGGGGTGTCCCACCAAAAAGGGATCTACAAAACCATATTGATCTGATTCTTAGAGAAACTCTTCCTAATCAAGCAACTTATCGAATGAACCCAACACAACATGAAAAGCTCAACAAACAAGTAACAAAACTAGTTGAGAAAGGCCTGGTTTGAGAAAGCATGAGCCCATGTGTTGTGCCTCCATTGTTGACCTCGAAGAAGGATGGAACATGGAGGATGTGTACTGCAAGTAGATAAATTAATAAGATTACTATCAAGTATCAGCTTCCTAATCCTAATATAGAGGATATGATAGATGAATTAGGAGGGGCTAAATACTTCTGCAAGATTGATCTATGAAGTTGATACCACCAAATTCAAATTCGTGAAGGAGATGAGTGGAAGACAACTTTTAAGACTAGGGATGGCTTGTATGAATGGATGGTTATGCCATTTGGGATTTCTAATGCACCAAGTGCATTCATGAGATTGATGAATACTATCTTACAACCCTACATTGGTAAGTTTGTTGTAGTTTATTTTGATGATATCCTAATTTATAGCAAAAAATAAAGGAGATCACCTACAACACTTGAGGATTATCTTGAGTATACTAAGGAAAGATAAGCTCTGTGAAAATTTAAAGAATTGCATATTCATGCAAAATAGCTTGACTTTTCTTGGCTTTGTCATTTCTAAAGATCGTGTTCAGATGGACCTAGAAAAGGTCAAGGTAATCTTAGAATGCCCTAGTCCATCCAACATAACAGGGGTAAGGAGTTTTCATGGATTGGAAACCTTTTATAGAAAGTTTATTCAAAATTTTAGCAGTATTGTAGTGCCCATAATGGATTGTATGAAAGGAAGGGAATTCACATGGACAACAAATGTTGAACAAAGTTTCCAATTCTTGAAGAAAAAGGTAATTGAAGATCCTATATTGGCACTTCCAAATTTTGATAAAATATTTGAAGTAGAGTGTGATGCTTCCCATCTTGGAATAGGTGTTGTTCTTAGCCAGATAGGTAAACCAATAGCCTTTTTCAGTGAAAAGTTAAATGATGTGAGGAAGAAATATTCTACCTATGATTTAGATTTTTATGCTATTGTTCAAGCCTTATGGCATTTGAGGCATTATCTAGTCCCATAAGAATTGGTATTGTTTATAAATCATTTGGCCTTCAAATATGTGAACACGCAAAAGAAATTGAATAGTAGGCATGCTAAATGGGTGTCTTTCTTGCAAGGGTATAATTTTGTTTTGAAGAATAAGTCTGGAAAGAAGAATCAGGTTGTTGATGCCCTAAGTTGACATGTTATAATCATAACTACAAAGGAAACATAGGTCATTGGTTTTCATTCTATTAAAGTTTTGTATGAGGCTGATGATGATTTTTGGGAAATTATAGAGAAGATTAAAGAACCAACAACTAATCTTTTAGATCACATGAAAGGAGAATATTTTATGCAAGATGGTTACCTCGTTAGAGGTAAACAACTTTGTATACCAGCTGGTTCCATGAGGGAAAATATTATCTGAGACTTTCATAGTGGTGGTTTAGTTGGTCACTTTGGGAAGGACAAGATGATAGCCTTGGTTGAAGATAAATACTAGTAGCCAAAACTGAAAAGGGATATTACTAAGTATGTGAAAATGTAGCAAAGGGTCACTCCCAAAACACAAGATTGTATACACCTCTACCTATACCCATCTAGCCATGGATAGATGTGAGTATGGATTTTGTATTGGGGCTTCCCCACACCCATTGAGGTACATATTCTATTTTTGTATTTGTTTATAGATTCTCTAAAATGGCTCATTTTATTTCTTGTAAAAAAAATAATGATGCCACAAGGATAACCAACTTATTTTTGTCAGAAGTTGCTAGACTCCATGGCATTCCAAAGACTATCACATTTGATAGGGATACTAAATTTTTTAGTCATTTCTAGAGGAACTTATGGAAGAATATGGGAACATAGTTGTAGTTTAGAAGTGCCTATCATTTCCAAATTGATGGGCATATTGATGTAGTGAATCAGAGTTTGGGAAACCTATTATGGTGTATTGTTGGTGAAAAGCCTAAGTGGTGGGACTTGGCATTGCCTCAAGCAGAATTTTCTTACAATAGTTTTGTTAGCAGATCAAATGGAAAATATCTTTTTTAGATTGTATATGGTAAGAATCCTTAGGGTTTTTTGGACCTTGTACAACTCCATGTGCAAGATAGAATTAGTGATGATGGGGAAGCAATTTCTGAACACCTTTAATAACTTCAACAAGATGTGAGGCATAAATTACAAGATAGAAATGAGTGATATAAGGCTGCCGCAGATGTCAGTAGAAGGAGAAAAATATTTAATATAGGTGATTTGGTGATGGTGTACTTGAGGCGTGAGAGATTTCCTACTGGGTCATATCATAAGTTGAATTACAAAAAGATAGGTCCTTGCCGAATTCTAAAGAAGATCAATATTTATGCTTATGAGGTTTGTTTACCAGATGATCTGGATATTTCTCATGTATTTATTATTTTTGATTTATATGCATTTCATGGAGAACTATCTGAGCTAGCTAGTAAAGGTGATGTGGATTGGCATCACCACCTTCCAAGTAAAAAGAAGGAAAAGATTGCCCACATTCTAGATAAGCAGTCTACAGTCACCCGAAATGGTCATTACAATAAGTACTTGATTCAGTGGGAGAAATTACTAGTGATAGATAAGACCTAGATCTCAGAGTGGAAAGTGATGAAGTTGGACCCCACAAAGTTGTAGCAATTCATAGACAACCACTTGCAGGAGTTGTGTTCCTTTAAAGAAGGGGAGAATGATGCAGAACCTTTTGTAGGTCATAACTTTTGACTTAGGTTTGGGTTTTTGCTGAAATTTTTCAAGTGTGTGAGTTAGGAGGTGCCATTTGTTTTCCAATAATCTCAGATCGATTGGGGTCCATTTTGGCACATTTTCAAGAGCTGAAAGTTTAATTTACAGCTCTAAAATCATCTCTTAGTATTTTTTCTCTAGTTTTTAGAAAGTTATGTTTTGTAATAAATTTGAATTTTTGTTTCCAATCTTGGATATTAGTTGGCAATTCATTCTAACTTAGTCGCAGGCATTTTTAGGGAAAAACTAAGCTTTTTAGGTATTGTTTTGAAAATTACCAAAGATGGCAAAAAACAACTATGGAAAAAAATTGCCAAAAAGGGTAATTTTTGGTTTTATTGATTTTATAGGTTTTTGGGTTACTTAATATTTTGCAGAGAATTGTAGAGGTAGTCATTGATAAATGGAAAATATTGAAGGTTTCAAATGTGTATTTATTTGTCTTGTAATTGAGTATTATTGTTAACAGAGAGTGTTGTGCTACATTACTTTTATGGAAATAGATCTAGGAAAGGAGGGTACATTTTATAATTTATCATTAGATGTTCTATGTATAGATAGTTTTAGGGCATACATATATGAACAGTTGATAAATATAAATCATGCTAAATGTAATGGTTAGTGGAGATATTTGATGAAAGAAGATGACCTCACAGAATTCAAGTTGGAGTATTGATGAATTTTGAAGCCAAGTCTTAATATATCTAGGTATTTCTATATTTTCTTTATGAATTTTGTTGTACTCATGTTATTATGAGCTAGATTCATAAAGATATGATGTATCTTGATGAACTGAACACAATTAAAAATGATGCACAATTAGTGTAAAGGAATGATTATGTTCCTTCGATACTTTTTCAATAATAAAGGTTGTCAAGAATGATTTAGTTATATAGTTCATTGATTCATAGATAGATACAAGGTCAATGATTGTAGAAGAGATAGTTGATCTAGGAGTAAGGTATGTAATCAAGGGTTCAGCATATAAAATCTATAAATAGAACCACGAGGGTTGTTCCATCACTACTGGAATATAAATTGTACATCAAATGGTATTTCAAAGAGAAATATATAACTTATGTGATCTCGTACAATAAAAAATTATAGATAAATTATAGAAAACAAAGAATAAAAATGTATCAATTAAGGTATTTCTCTGTCATTATCTTCCTCACATTCATGTTCATGAATGAACTTTTGAGTGTCAAAGATAGATTCTAGGATAATTCCTCCCCAATTTTAGTACAAATTAAACAATGTATTAGAAACACAATTAAGGATGTGTTGGTATTCTAAAATTTGGATTGATTTTAGATTCAAGTTTCAAAGTTTTCTTAGGCCAAAGTTTGTGCCCTTCAAAGAAACAGTTTAAAGACCTGAGTTCAAGAGCACATAAAATGAGCCTGATGAATTTCATGAAATACAGCCTGGGATAGGTTCAACACCTTTCATTTGACATATGCAGTGGGTTCCAGCTCCTAACTGAAGAATCTAAAGTGTTTTGGGAGTAGCCATTTTGAGGTGTTTACTTAAATTTGCATTTTTGCCTACGTGTCAAATCAATGTAGGAGGCCCTATTTGCATTTGAATATCTTGTGTCCTATTAGGTTTCATGGCCTGTCGCTTTGGGAATGTTTACAATGTATATCAAAGAGCTTATGTTCAGAAGCTCAAGCCTTTTTGAATCCATTTGATTAGATTTTGAATCCCCCAAATTTGGCTTTCCAGTTTTGTCCTATTTCTCTAATTTGCCTGATTTTAGTCAGTGGCCCTGTTTGACTAGTCATATCTCTGATCCAATTGACCCTATTGAGAAATTTCCTTTTGCATCATATTCTAGGGGTCAAATATTTCTTGTGTTTCAATTTTTATTCCATGATGAATCCATTTTCCTAGTTTGCCAAGCTGATTCTGTTTGCAGTTTCTAACATTTTAATGAGGATCAGTTGCACAGTTTAGTCAGAGACCCTGTTCGGATGAGTGCATTAAGTGCTATGTGATTGATCATAATGAAAGGGTTGTTACATCATGTTTTAGGCATAAGAAATAATATTCATGCCAATTTTCAGCTCCCTACGTGCCCATTTGACATGTTTGTCAGAGCCATTCAGTTTGCAGATTACTATGTTTTTTCAGCAATGCATAGTTTAGTTTTCTAGATGGCTCACTTTGGGATCTTTCCATTTGCACCTGAATCAAGGTCAAACATAATTGAAGGTTGTTATGTAATGTAGACATGAAATTGTTTCCCCATGATAAGTTTCAGATTATGACGAATTTGATTGATCACTTTTCTTGATCGATTCCAAATCCAATTTCTATGAATTTCACTGTTTTCAGTTCAGGATGTTCCAAGTGGCCAACTTGGAGATTAATAATTGATAATCGGTTGATTTTTTGATGAATCTAAATGTAGACTTATTTTCTATATATGAGAGAGAATCTTTGTCCAAGTTTTTAGACTGTGAGGGTTTCATTTGACGTAATTGCCAGGTCAAACAAAAGGGTGTTTTACAATGATGAAAGTGCAGATGGAATATTTTTGTAAAGTACCCCTTTTCAGAAATTCGTAGCTTTTGAGCAAATGAAAAATTTTAGCTGAGGATTATTTTGTTGCGATCTTTGTTGATGATTCTTCTACCAGTTTCAGTGGCTCATCTCCAGTTCATCATTTTATATTTATCATTCGTCTATTTTTAGGGCAATTGGCAGTGTTTTCAGTTTGTACTCTGCTAGCAATTCTGAGTGGCATTTTCAAGTTTTAAAATCTCTCACCTCATTCAATTCTAGGCAAAGCCGTCTGGCAGGGTGATTTTTTGTGGTACAAGGTTCATGTCTGCCAAGTTTCAGCATTCAATGATATGTTTTCATTAGCATTTTAATGACATGATTGGAGGCATTTTAATTAAGTTTGGCAACTGGAAAAATTGAAAAATTTGAAGTCTTTTTGGTATCCAATTTTTTGGGTTGGATCCGTTCGTAGATGCTAATTGTTCTAGATGTTTTCAAGGCCGGTTGTTTGAGTTTGAAAAATTTTTAGGCCGAATCCGCTTGGGGTCCAGCCTACCTCATTTTATTCAAGATTTGACGATATGACAAAGGTTGTTGAGGTCAAATTTTATTTATTTATTTGACTTTTGTTTGAATTTGTTCAAAATACATTGGCCAGCCTTTTTGATCACATTTGAGGGATTGTTTAGAAAGAAGGGTTGTTTTTGGTAATAAGTACATACTCTTGCATGCAAGAAAGAGTCAAAACCTAACTAGGGTTACAAGATTTTACAATAAAAGATCAAACCCTAGGTGTCTTTCTGATCATCAATGTAACTCTGCAAATATCTCTGCCAATCAGATATTCATCTTTGCATGTTGATTTTGTAATAAGCCTTCCTCCAGACATAATGACCTCTACCTATCTACCCACCTGCAACTCCACTCAGCCATGAAGGCTTCAAATCCAATCTTACTTCCCTAGGAGAGGTACTGTTGAGAAGGTGGCACCAACTCTTTTCATCACTTCTCAGCGTGGGAACACAGCATAATACCCTACAATGCCGGCCAACAGTCACCTCCATCACCCTCTCAACCACAACCATCTTGAGAAATCAATTCCTAAGCTAACCGATGTTGTGCGTGGCTGAAAGAACACAAAACCCTAGCAAAACCCTCACAGAGATATTCAAATTCAAATATTAATGGCTAGCAGATATGTTTTAAAATGTGACCATCAATGAATAACCTTCCCAACAGATGAATGACCCAGATGCACCCTTTAAAATAGTCAAAAACCCTTCCTGACAAGTCAACCACCATTGCAAAAGTCAGAGGCCAATGAGAAGCAAGCAAGTCAGTTCTCTTGACAAACCAGACCTACAATCTTGAAAAGCACCATCGGATGGCTATCGCTATACTACCATGATAAAACACATGCATCTTGAGCCTCTGGTATAATGAAAGCTACGAGATCTGATCACGCTTTATCCTCTTAGAAAGCCTTGACCCCATGGGCCCATTGACATTAGCCACGTTGCACATCAAACAACCAATCAAACTGTGCCATTTCGGATACATGTTGCATTTGTTTAACATCGGACCCACTGCTTGAGATACTAATCTAACAATGGGCACATGATCTCATAGCCCCAGAATATTCCTTACACTTTTACACCGGCTGTAGATCCTTACCTTTCTGAGACCCCTCTGACAATGAACCCATGACAAATCTAGTCATCACCATGCGGACCAACCAAGTTCAAGAAAGTCAGCACAGAAGGACCCACCGAACGAAGTTCTGACACCAACCAAGATCGGCGGCTATCATAAGATCGTCAGCCCTGACAAAAACCCTTGCGAAGATATGCCAGTCATCGGTCCTCTTTAGATGTTAGAGCCTCTAACTGCTGAAAGGGGCTAGTCGCACTGACACATTTCCACCTATATTTGACCTCAGCCAATCACAAGCCACCAAAATGATTCCACATAGCATTTGTCTCTAACACAAGACCCACTGATTGAAGCTAGGAGATAAAGTAAGATCTACGGCTGTCACTATACTACCATGATAAAACATGTTCATCTTGAGCCTCAAGTATAACAACAACCACAAGATCAAATTGGGACTTAACCCACCAAAGAAGATGGCCCCACTGACAAGTTACTGAATCAGACACCGCTGATGAATCAAGAGCTGCCAAATAAGATGAGGTGGCATCGGTCCCACTGACACATTGGGCTCTGTAGGTAGAAGAAATTGATGATTATCACAAGATCTTGAGGAATCTTCTGACCCTATGAGATCATGTGACAACCATCAGATTAAGAATCTTGACCTAACCGCTTGAACTAAGACCGCCAACTTAAACGGTAATCACTCACGGGATCGCTGAGTGTTTAGGGGTTAACCGCTAGGAATCAGAGACTTGGCGACTAAAGGATTATAAAGGAACATGCAAATTGGAAACTTAAGTGATTGGGAAAAGGTAACATGAAAATATAATGTGGCCAAAAGTTTTTTTGGATTTTGAATACCAACGGCTAGTTTTATGTATTTTTTCAAGGGTTTTCTTCTAGCGAGAGACCTAAAAGACTTTGCAGAGACCAGGGGAAAAGAGGTAGACCCATGAAAATTTTTGGGGAATTTAAGAAGATAAAAATAGAGGCCTCAAAATAGATTTTGGCTGAATTTGTAGAATAGGAAATTTAGGACAACATTTTGGCAATTTCTGCTGGATGTCAGCCTGCTAGACATGGAAAACCAGTGGCCTTGACAAATTCATTGGGCATGGGGTCATTACAGGAACAAAATTTTTCACAGGGATATAGAAATGGAACTAGAGAAAAAAATTTTTGCATAGGCACTTCTTGTAAAGTAGGAAACTAACCTAGAAAGTAGGAAAAGAAACCAGGGAAACTTATATACAAAAGGTTACAAAGAGGGATTAACCTCAAAGTAGGGTTTCAAGTGGAAACCATTTATTGAGATAGGTAGGGAAACTCCTTCCATAGTTGAAAGCTGAAAAGCATTAGAGCCCCTACATTCTATGATTACAAATGGTCCATCCCAAAAGGAGTCAAATTTTGTGTGCCTACTAGGTCTAGACCTGAACTCATCCCACTTGAGGACTATGTCTCAAACCTTGAAGTTTCTAACCCTGGCTCTTTTATCAAAGTTGTTCTTTGTTTGATTCTAATGAAACTCCATATCTTGCATTGAATTTCTTCTTAGTTCTTCTAATTCCATCAATTGATCATATATGATCTGTAAGGGATCTTCTTCATCAAACAGGGCATATTGAGTAGCTAAGTCCAGAGCTAGAAATTCAGTTGAAATGGAAAACTTAGCCTCTTTTCCATACACTAACATGTAAGGAGAATTACCAATGATTTTCTTTGGGGTAATTTTATCTAACCACAAGGTAGATTTGAGCTTTGTATGCCAATCTCTCTGATTGTCTTGAAGAGTGTTCTTGATTATTCTGATCAGATTCTTGTTTGTTGATTCTGCTAAGCCATTGCCTTAGGGGTAATAATTTAAAATTGTATTCAAATAGATGCCATTCTTGACTGCCCACTCTGAGACTTTAAGACCTATGAATGCCAAGGCATTATCTAAAATGATGGAATTAGGAATACCAAACCTATGAACTATGTCATCATAAAAACTCAATACAACACTCCCATTTGCTTCTTTTAAAGCAAGTGCCTTTGTCCATCTAGTGAAATAATCAGTTGCAATAATTATCCATTTATGTCCTACACTAGATGGAGGATTAATCATTCCTATGAAATCCATACCCCACTTCATGAAGGGCTGATCTATTCTGACTGGTTGTAGGGGCAAGGCTACAAGCCTCTCTTTTCCTGCAAACAAGTCACACTTGATGCATTTTCTGACATAATCATGACTATCCTTAAAGATTGATGGCCAATAGTATCCAGCCCTCATGATTTTAAAAGTAGTAGTTCTAGGAGAAAAGTGACCTCTAGAAGGTCCATCATGAAACTTAAATAGGACATCAACTATCTTTCCTAAATCTATGCATCTCAAAAGGACACCATTGTGATCCTTTCTGAAAAGAACATCATCAATCAGCACAAAAGGAATAGATTGTAACCTATAATACCTCCTCTTTGTTGAATCCAAACTTGTGGGACATTGTCCTGTTTTCAAGTAATTGATCATATTAGGCATCCAGTTTGTTGCCTTGGCTTGTTCTTCTATAGAATGCACCACCAAAGATGCATCCATTTGCTCTATTTTCTTTGAACTTTCATCCTCTACCAAATACTCACAAAGACCTCTTCCTCTAACCAGCTTGGTAGTTTGAATATCAATGTGATATTCCATCACCTTGGTGATCCAACCAACTATTTTTTCATTCAAGTCCTTAGAAAGAAAAATTCTTTGACACTTGGATGAGTAACCTTTAAATGTACCTTTCTCTAATTCAATAAATATTTGAACTTTTTAAGGCTCTTCACCATAGCAAGTACATGTTTTTCTACAAAAGAGTATCTCTATTTATACTCTTCTAAACCTTTACTAAAGAAAGCAATAGGCTGGTCCAATCCATCTAAATTTTCTTGAGTCAACATTGCAAATATAGCATCATGACCTCCATAAGCATAAAGGATGAAATCCTTACTAAAATTTGGGTTTAGGAGAGCAGGGGATTCTGTTAGGGCCTCTTTGATAGCTTGGAAACTGACTTTCCCTTCTTTGGTCCAGCTAAAAGTTGAACTCTTCTTTAACATGGCTGTCAAAGGCTTGAGTAAATCTGCAATGTTAGGCAAGAACCTCCTAAAAAAATTAATCTTTCCTATGAAAGATTGGAGACTTTTCTTGTGATGTGGTAAGGGTAGCTCTAGAATAGCTACAATTCTCTTAGGATCCATTGTAATTCCTTCTTTGGATACTACATATCCGAACAGCTTTCCTTCATGAACTGCAAACACACATTTCTTGGGATTAAGAGATATCCCAAATTCTCTACACCTTTCAAAAATCTTTCTCAAATGTTTGATATGGTCTAGTGCATGCTTTGAATAGATAGTTATATCATCCAAGTAGACCAACACAAACTTCTACATTAGGCTCTTAAAGGCCATATTCATTTCCTTTTGAAATGTAGCACCTACATTTGACAAACCAAAGGGCATCTTTTGATAAGCCATGGTTCCCCACTTGGTTGTAAATGCAATCTTGTATTGATCCTCTTCATTCACTAAGATCTGATTGTATCCTAAAAAGCCATCCAATAATGAAAATCTCTCAGATCCAGAGACACATTGCAAGATTTGTTCCATAGAGGGTAATGGATGGTGGTCCTTTAATGAGGCCCTATTAAGACCCCTAAAGTCAACACATAACCTTAGTTCCCCATTCTTCTTCCTGATAGGAACAAGGTTGGAAACCCAGCTAGTATGCTTAATGGGCTAGATGATACCACTTTCTATCAATTTGAGCACTTGTTTATGCATAAGTGGCTCAATCTTAGGATTAACAAGCCTTTGCTTTTGCCTCACTAGTTTGGCATTTGGTTCTAATTCAATAGTGTGCTGAGCAAGGGAAGGATCAGAACCTTTGAGGTCTTCATATTTCTATGCAAATACATCACTAAATTCTTTGAATAACTAAGTGTAAGTTTGCTTTTCCAATTCAGTGTTCACTTTTCCAAATTGTAGGCTCTTACCTGGTTCCAACTCTAATTCAACACAATGTTCTTGTTGAACTACCATGCTAGCTTTGCTTTTCTTGACTTCATCATCCTTGTTGAAGATAGTCTCTAAGGTGACAAGACCTCTAGGCATCTTATTGGATTTGAGTTGTATCACTTGATCACCATAGTTTTGTGATAGCATATCTTGATTGTGTTCTGAAAAAACATCTTCTTCAAACAAGAACTGTAGGATTTGTTCATCATTGTCAAACACTTGCCAATTGACATCATTACCAAGAATAGAAGGTCTGACAATCACTTTGATATGTTGTTGATCCATTTCTCTTGAAATACTATTTGGAATATCATACTGGGATCCAACAACAGCTAACCTATCTGCATTTTGATTTGACTTTATAGGGATGGCAACAATATTGAAAGCATCGAAATCTTCAATTACATCCCAAACTCTATGCTTGTATGCTTTCATGGTATCATTTTTAGTTTCACTTATCCCTCTCACTTGGCTAACAACTAACTCACTGTCACCATAAACTTTTAAGGCATTAAGCCCTCTTTTTCTAGCCAATTCTAGTCCATTGACTAGAATTTCATACTCTGTAGTATTGCTAGTGTAGAAGAAATAGAATCTAAAGGAAACATAATACCTTTCTCCTTTTGGGGACACTAGCATAGCACCACCACCAAAACCATGTCTACTTCTAGCTCCATGAAAAAATAGTTCCCAAACCTGACTGGTCTGATCCATTGAATCAGTATCCTCTTTGAGAAGGCATGGCTCTGTAGACACCTAAAAATCCTTTAGAAAATAAAGTATTTTTATTTTCTGAAAAATCCCTGATGACATCATCATTTATTAATTAATTTATCTATTTTTATGTCATTAAATCTCTTTATCCTAATTAAAAATATTTAATTAAGAAATCCCTCCCAAAAATGTTTAAATCTTATTTAAACATTATCTCCTTATTTATTAATTCTTCAATTAATAAATTGACCAAAAATCCCAAAATAAATAATTTATTTATTTTTTGCCCAAAACTTGGCCAATTTCTTTAAGACCACTAACCTCTTCCAGAATCTTCTAATCCTTCTTTAATTTTGATTAAAGGATAATCCCCTCATTTCCTAATCCTAATCCCAACTCAAGAATATTTAATTAAGATTAAATATTAATCCTCAATTCCTAATTTACCCTAGGAAAACTCTAGACTCTTCTAGAACTTTCCTAATCCTTCTCTAAACCCATTTAGGGGAAATTACCTACTTTTCCTAAGCTAATCTAAGTCTCCTTTGACTCCTAGTCAAACCCTACCCCTAATGAGACTCAAACTCATTAAAGTCTTTGAGATAAATAAAACTTTTTTTATTTCCTAAATTCCATATTTATCCTTAGAAAGCCTAGACTTTTTTAGAAAGTCTTTATCCTCATCCAAAGCCTAGACTCTTCTAGAAAGTCTTCACTTTTATCCCTTTGACTCCTAGTCAAACCCTACCCCTAATGAGCCTCAAACTCATTAAAGCCTTTGAGATAAATAAAAATTTATTTATTTCCTAAATTTGATATTTATCCTTAGAAAGCCTATAATTTTCTAGAAAGTCTTTATCCTCATCATAAGCCTAGACTCTTCTAGAAAGTCTTCATCCTTATCCCCTTGACTCCAACTCTAACCTTACCCCAAACTCTAACCTATCCTCTTAACCCAAACTTTTCCAAAAGCTTATAAATACTCTCATTTCTAAGAGAAAATCCATCCACTTTTATTTTCAAGTAATAGTAATCTTATAATGCCATTTTCATGTTAGATCATAGCTTAAAATCAACTAATTGTTAGATTTCTTTGTTTTCTTCAAGCTTTTTAGCACATCATAGTTTAGCAATAATGGATTAACATAGTTTCTTTCATTGTTTTGCATAGCATATAGCATCATCCTCACACTTCATTTGGGTTAAAATAAATCTTAGCATAATCATATTTGCATCAAATCTCCATTAAAGCATTCTTGAGTTCTTGAGGCCTTAGGGGCAATTTTGGGTGTTCTGCCCAATATTGTGCCTTTTTTGAAGTTTTCATGAATCTTAATCCATCTTAATATGCATTAGAATATGCTCCAAGTGCTTAGAGAGCACACCCACATCCCCTAAGCAAGAGCAAATCAAACAGTGCTTGGGTGCACCTATTTAGGCTCAATCTGAGGTGGCTTAGCTTAGAGTTTATTTGTTTTGGATTGATTTCATGCTAGATTAAAATATAAATATTTTTTTAGTTTGAAGCTTTCAAAACAGGTATCCTCAAAAGCCTTGTCCACATTTTGGCATGCCTGGTGGGACCCACTTCATAGGTCTTTTGACAACATCTCATCCATTTTGGAGTTTTTGCTAAATTTTGAAGCTTTAAGGTGGAGGGAGCTTGTGGAAATATTATTCCTCTTCTTATTCTTATCATTCTTCCATTCTATCTACTCCTTCTTCTACTTCTTAAGAGATTTTGGCATATTCTCCTCTTTAAAATCCATAACAAGGCACTTCCACAAAAAACCTTGTAACTTTTGCATACGAACTCCATTTTTGGTGATTCAAAAAGCATTGGAAAGCTCTTTCAGAGGTCTATAATAATATCTAGGAAAGAAAGATTGGATTAGGGGTGACAACAAAATTATTTCATTTTGGGGTAAAAATGAACAAAATAAAGGCATAAACATCTTATTTTAGTGCTTAAAATGAATTCCCAAATCACTCTTGAATGCATTAAAGACTAAAACTTGCAAAATATTCTAACAAACAAAGGCAAAACTAATCAAATCAATTGCATCCTTGCAACATCAAGGTTTTAGATGCATTCAGGAAAAGATAAACACACTTCATGTTGAGGCCTAAAAAGAACCACAAATTTGCATTAGATCATCTTCATTTTGGGTTCTAAAATTAATCTTAGGAAGCATCCTAAAATCAAACTTTAGAGTCCTAAAAGACTCATTTTTCATTTCCAAAAACAAACACACTCTTGAATGCAATAAATTGAAAAAATAAAGCATCCCTATTCCTTCCTTTTTGAATTTCAGTTCAAACAAACTCAAATCTTGAATGCCTTAAAGGATCAAAACAAAGCACTTCAAAGTTCTTAAAACAACACGCCAATCTCAATCTTGAGTGCTCAAAGAAAGAAATTGCAATCGCTCAAATCGCTTACTTTTTGGAAAAAGAAAAAATCAAAGCCTAAACACTTGTGTCTTCAATTGTTCAAATTCAAACATCACTTAATCAAATTGGGAAAAAGAAAAACTTACTTGATGTGCATTTAGGAGTTTTTCAAATTCTTGCAAAATCCTTGTTAAAGTAAGCAACGTAGAACATTTGGACTTAGACAAGTTCATGTGTTCTACTTTTAGTGAGGCCTATCTAGGGAGAAAAGCACTTCCTCCTCAGAGAATGACCTCAAACTGGTATCCCCCCCAGTCGGTATATAAATAAAGTGAAGGCAAAAAGTACTCACTTATATCTCCTAATCCATGGGTGTTTTGTACCAAAGGCAAATGTTTGGGACAGGTAAATATTCCTCCCCCAGCATTGTTGGCTAGGCTCTTAAGTGAGTCACGAGTGGTCAGCATAACCAGGTATGGAGACTCCATGGAACTATTAAAAAACCTGATAAAATAGAGGCTACCCTATCTATATCTGCAAGTATCAAAATCCTTGTGCAAGGATCGATTCCAAGGGGTTTATTGGGTCACCTCAAGATTACTCACCATTTGTATTCCCTTCTAGGGGGTACCAAGTTGTGGGCAAGTGATTTTGATACTCACCTTCCTTAGGTAGATCTGTTTAAAGTGCTTGACAGTCAATACTCCATGAAAACATTGTTGGAACATACACTTTCAAAGCTTTATCAGGGTCAGTTATCTTGTTTGTATCCCACAAGGTTGCTTTGTCCCTTGTGGAGATTGCTTTTCTAAAAATCTTTGTTGAAATATATCCTTTGCCATTGGGAAACATCAAACTGATCAACAAACCCGATTCAAGATACTCAGAACATTTTGTAGAGAAACCCTTGGAATCAGATATCCAAAGAACCTTTTCTCTCAAACCAAACTTATCAGAGTTTCCCCCGAGTTATGCCCAAATTGATCAAACATCTGAAAGCTAAGTTACCCAAATCTAAAGATTATCAAGAGAAGAAAGTTGTAGAAAGAAACCTTAAGAGCCATCAATCCTCTATCCAAGAAACCCAAGCAGAAGAAAAATATCAAGAAAGGCTTGATAATATTTTCTATAATGCAAGAGTCAAACAATTTGCCTACCAATTATGAGTGAACCATCGTTATGTCAACCTTGAAAGGGAAGATTAGCTGGATCCATTGCATGTCCCATTCTACCTTCAGATCTCAAAAACCTATCTTGGCAAGCCTTCATCCTAGTTTCATCCCACATCATCACCAAACCTTAGTTGCATCATCCTTTTAGAAAGAGGATTATTCCATTATCCTTCACTATCATTCCATCAGCAATCCACAATCAGAATCCCAAATCCTTGATCCAAATCCAGCATCCATTATCCAAAATAGAATCCATCATCCTTTGCACCAAATCCAGAGATCCAAATCAACAAGCACTTAGTGTTCAAAACCTTTGAGTTGTTTCCATCCCTTATCCTAAGTCAGATATCATCCCCTTTTTGACAGAGCACTGTCTAAAGGAAATCCAACTTGTCCTTGCATAGCCTCATCATCTCGAGCAAGAGATTGGCTTGTATTGATAAGAATCCAGTTGACCGAAGATCATTAGTCTATCCTAGGTTGGCCAAATCCTACCACTGATCCTCCATCGGTAAAAACAACAGCTCATTATTGACACTTAGTAATCTTCCACCAACATCCCACCAATCCTCCACCCAATCTTGACCCAAATCAGAGCATCCCATCAAGCCTCCATTATCACCAAGCTTTTTTTACCAATCTGTCACCATCTCCAATCAATCTTCCACCATCCTTAATCCAAATCCAAGCATTTCACCAATCCTTGCATTGCATTCTAGAAATTCATCATCCTTAGAAGTTCTTTAAGCTTGCATCCATCATCCTTTAGAGTCTTTTAGGAAACATCTTGCATCCATCTAAGCATCTACATCTCCATTCCTGTCGAGACAAGATCTAGATCTAGAAAAAGAAGGAGCATGAATCCTTATCCAATCACTAGTTCATCTGATCCCAACATTTTTACTAGTGCAATGATAGCCTATGATCCCCAAATACAAACTGGAAATACATGGGATGATCCCAATATCCCATCAGCTCCTCTGGCAATAGAAATATTTGTGAATCATCCAGAGAATCCACCACTAGTCAATACACTCATGGCCCAAAACTAGCAAAGCATGTTCACTAACTTTGCACAAGCGCAGACTTCCATTCTGCCATATCTCCATCCTCACATTCCCATAAGCACTATCTAAATCCTAGCACAATTTTACTCCTCATTCATCCAACCATTCCTTGATCCAACCTTCCAAACATCTTAAGCAACCTCCACCATTCCTCTTCTTTTGCAAGGAAGCTTCACCAATCCCATAACACAAGCTATAACACCATCTACTCCATTCCCTATCATAGGTACTTCATCATCTGCCATGGGTGCTCAAGCTCTTGCACAAATCCAACACTTGTCCCAAAATCAACTCCCACCTCTCACACAAACCTTTACACAAGCAGTTCTACCATCTTCCATAAGCCAAACAACACCTTTCACTCCGGGAGGGATGCAATCATCCTTCCCCTTCACTTCACAAGCTTCCACATCCACACCTTTTATGATAGGAGGGATGCAATCATCTTTCCCTTTCACTCCACAAGCTTCCACATCCATACCATCTTTTCTAGGGTCAACACAATCATTTCCCTCTTTCTCCCAACAAGCCTCCACATCAGCATCATCTATTTCAGGGGCAGTGCAACCACTCCCCTTTCATACCCAGCAAGCTTCCACATCAACATCACCCTTTTCATGGGGAATGCAAATGTTCTCTTCATTTCCCCCCCAACAAACATCTACCCAGGCACAAGCCCAACAAAATGCCTTCACCACAGGAATGCCTTCCATGGGTTTTTCAAATCCACCATTCATTCCCCCAACTCCCATCACATCTACCTTCTCGGCATCCACTGCAACATAAATCCCACCTCACACTAGTCCTCATTTGGGTCTCACTCAAGAATACATGAAAACCTTTGAAATACCAACTCACTCTCCTACATCCGTGTTTACAAACCAACAAGCCACCTTCTCACAAGCAGCACAACAACAACCATCTCAGCCTCCACCAACTTCATCCTTCACAAGCTATCCATTCCCAACACCTAGTGCTTTTCAACAAGTTCCTCCACCTCAACAGCAAAGTTCATCCCATTTCACAAGTTATTTTTCCCATCCATCCTTTTCTTTAGGCTTCCCTACATCAGTTCCACCCTTAAGCAATATGGGAATGCACCTGACCTATATTGGTCAACCATAGAGCCAAGTTCAGCAAGGATCATCGTATCAACAAACTGGACCATTCCACCAATCATCCCCACAACAACCATATTTTCAATCATATCAACAAACCCCCATCATCCCCCAATAACAACAAGTTTCCTCCTATCAGTCACAACAGCAAGTCCCTGTCATCCCAGAACACCAGCAAGCAGTCTCATATCCATCACCACAATATCCCCCTATGCCACATCAGCAGTATCCTCCCCAGAAAACATCACTCCAAAATCCACTCCAATCTACCTATCCTGGTGGGCTATCTCTGTATCCCACTCCACAATACCCACCTCAAATGGGAGTACCCACTCAAACACCAATCAATTTTGAGTGGGAAGCCATGAAGAATTCTCTTAAAGAGCTTCAATCCGGTACTGATAACAAAACTTACAAGTTTGAGGAGGTGTGTCCTTATCCGTTTGACCGATCCATTACTGCTATACCTTTCCCTAAGCACTTTGAGACACCTAAGTTTGATAAATATCAGGGGAAAGGAGATCCATTCAATCATATTAAAGAATTCTATATGGCATGCCAAGAAGTGGCTTACAGTGATAACTATCTCTTATGCCTATTTCCCAAAAGCTTGGGAGGAACCATTGTTGAGTGGTTCTACAAAATACCATGTGGGACTATCACAACCTTTGCTGAACTTTCTAAGAAGTTTATTACCCACTATGCCCACAACGTTGAGAATGAGTTGACCTTGCTAGATCTCTGCAACTCAAAATAGAAAGAAGGAGAAAGCCTAGAAAAATACTTGCAACGATGGCAAAACATTACCACTAGGTTATCATACGAGCCACCTGAAAAGCATTTGACCAAAATATTTATTGATAATCTGCATCCTAAGCTATCCAACTTCATGAGGATGAATTGTCTCCAAACCTATCAAGATATCAAGAGCAAGGGGATAGGTATTGAAAAGACCCTCCTAAACGAAGGCACAATCTGACACTTCAAAAATGATGCCCAAAAACCCAGCAATGATAAATCTTGTTACTGGAATCATAACAAGAATGTTGTTACTGATGGAGCCAATGATACCAAGCATGTCCAATTTTTTGTGGCTAGTCCTCCGTCAACTCTCACATAGCAATAGAAATAAGCACCCATCTATCAGCAACCTCCTCAAGACCATCAGCAACCCACGCAACAATATCATTCTCAGAATAAATAGTAGAATTATCAGCAGCAAGCCCATCAAGTTTATCAAGGTAATCCAAAAAATTAGGTCAATGCCATTAATGTTGCTCCCAAACAACACAAGCCCAGAGCTCAGAATAATCCAAGGAAGACCTTCACACCACTAGGTGAACCTCTAGATGTTATCTTTCACCAAATGGCCAAGGCCAACTTGATCACGTTTCCACCAATCCAGCCAGTTGATGATACCACTCCCAAGCCTGATTGGTACAAACGTCATGAATACTATGATTTTCATCATGTCAAAGGACACACTATGTTGAAGTGTATGAGACTAAAAAACTATATCCAAGATCTCATTGATCAAAAAGAAATTCAAGTAGATGCACCCGCTCAAGCCTCGCCAAATGCTAACTTACAAATCTATCAGAATGTGTTCCCACAACACAATGCTGGGAAGAACCAAGCTAATACCAATCATCCCTAGAATCATGGTAAAGGCAAGCAAGAAGATCACACTACTGCCTACATCAATTATGATAAATTTGTTGGATGTATAACCTAGGTTGAGCCCACAGTCAATACCATCCATGTCAGAGGAGTGGATCATCAATGTGTTGTTACTACCCACAGAGGTCGGATCACTATTGATGGTGCCCATCCAAGGCTAGTACACAATGCACACAATGCACATTATGACCTTATTGAACATCTTGGGAATACACTAGCCCAAATATCCATCTTGGACCTTCTCCGCACTTCACCTCTCCATCACGAGATCCTTGACCAAGCTCTCAAAGAAGGACATGTCCCCACAAACATTAACACCACCCAGTTTGCGACCCTTGTGGGACATTTATCTATAGCCTGTGCTTTATCCTTCAAAACATCCAACATGCCAGATGTTGCACCTAACCATACTCTCCCTCTCCGCATTTCCATCATGGTCAGAGACTTTTCCATCAAACGGGTCTTAATAGATAATGGCTCAGCCCTGAACTTGTGTACTTTGAAATTCATTCAATAGATTGGGTTCACACAAGCTGATATAGCACATGAAGTTATCACTGTCAAAGCCTATGAAAACTTGGAGCATACCTCTAAAGGTACTATTACTTTGCCCATTCAGCTGGGCCCAACAACATAGGATACTATTTTCCATGTTGTTGATCTTGACCTACCATTTAATATCCTCCTAGGCCAACCATGGATTCATTCCATCAAGGCTGTACCATCTACTTACCATCAGTGCATCAAATTTCCACATCAAGGCACTGAGGTTACCATCCATACTGACCCCCAACCCTTCGTATACTTTCATGCGATGGAAGCATCATTCCCTCACTCCACTCATTTTCCTGGAACTGACATTAGTACTTCTATTGCCAGCTCGTCCTGATCCCATTGCGATCTAGAAACCATTCTCACCTCCACCCTCTCTTCCATCAAGATCAATAACTAGGGTTTTGGTTAATATAGCCTACATGATGCATTTTTCGTAGGGGCCCTCCCGCTTGATCCACATACTCAAGGGCACCCGAGTAACCATAGCAAGCCTATTGAAGAGCATCATGAAATCAAGAGAATGGGACCTATGACTTTTGAATCCCATGGCACATTAAACAGTCAAAAAATGGATCCTAACATTAATAGGTGGTTGTACAAAGATCCCCCACCACCTGACACTCAACTCCTTGGCTACTTCAAAGATAAATACCCACAATCACACAAGTACACTACTGAGCAATGGAACTACCAAGGTGGTGGTCTAGGACCATAAGAAGATGGAAGCAAAGACCCAATTATAGCATCCAAAAACCCACAACATCAGGGTCTTGGCTTTAATACCCCTCACCTACATATACAAGGGCCCAATACTGCAACTGGGGTTACCAACATGACTAGCGTTCCCCTCTTGAATAGCTAGGATGACCTCATAGAGATTGAAGACATCCCTGAAGAGAAAGAAATCAGATCCTATGATGATATCTTTGACGATGATACCCTCCTGAGGATTTTGTCCTCCAACAACTTGCCATCAATCTCATAGAACTTCCCCTCATTCACCCTCAACTCATAGACTGGGACCAACCAAGCATTGCACACATCGATGACTTCCAAAGCATGGAAGCACTCCTAGAATTCATGGGGGCATCAAGCCCACACTCAGTTCAGGATTCAGAGATAGCTCACATCTACAAGCTTGACCCAGAAGGATACTTTGGAGAGGAGGCAAGCTTTAGCTGCAAAAGAGAAATAGAAAGATTAAAACATGAGTCCTTATGTGAAAACCCTTCCGGGGCACATTCTGATTCCAAAAAAGTAAAAATAAAGAGCGTATCTTCTAATGAAAACTTGGCAATTCAAGTGCTAGAAGATGAAGACTTGCCTCTTCCTCCCATCCAGGATTACAGACCTGAGAAGTCACCTATCATCATAGAAGAAACCAAGCCAGTCAACTTAGGTACAGAGGAATGTCTAAGGATCACCTACATTGCAGCCAACATGACAGAAGGTGAAGAAATGGCTTTCACTGCGCTCCTTCAAGAAGCTACTACAAACTTTGCATGGTCATACGCACACATGCCTGGACTTGATCCTAAACTTGTTGTTCATCATCTAGCCGTAGACCCTAATGTTAAGCCAGTAAAGCAGAAGCTACGCAAAATGCATCCCAAAGTAGCTCTATTGGTAAAATCAAAACTAGAAAAGCTCCTGGATGCAAAGATTATCAAAGCTATAGATTACTTAGATTGGATCTCCAATATGGTGCCTGTCACAAAGCCTTCAAGTGACATCAGAATATGCACAAATTTTAGGGACTTGAACAAGGCATGTCCTAAAGATGACTTCCCACTACCTAACATAGACATGATCGTAGATCTTACAGTGGGCCATGAAATGTTATCACTAATGGATGGTTTATCTAGATACAATCAGATTCATATAGCAGTAGAAGACCAACACAAAATAGCATTCACCACTCCATGGGGTACCTTTTGCTATAACATGATGCCCTTTGGTCTAAAGAATGCAGGAGCCACATATTAGAGAGTGATGACAACAATCTTCCATGACATGATCCACAAGATCCTAGAGGACTATGTGGATGATATTCTTGCAAAATCAAAGACACGCCATGAACACCTTGACATTCTTGAGAGTGTGTTTGATTGCCTGCAGCACTATGGGTTACGACTCAATCCAAAGAAATGTGTCTTTGGTGTTACATCTAGAAAGCTCCTAGGTTTCATAGTATCATGATGAGGCATAGAGATTGACCCTAAAAAGGTCAAAGTAATAACAGAAATGTATCCCCCAAGAACACTCAGACAGCTCAAAAGCCTACAAGGAAAGCTTCAATCAATACGTTGGTTCATTTCTCAACTAGCAGACAAGTGCCAACTTTTCACGCATCTTTTATGCAAAGACACAAGCTTCAAATGGGATCCCATATGTCAACGAAGCTTTGATAAGCTCAAGGAGTATCTAGCCAATTCTCCAATCCTAGTACCACCAGTTCCAGGATGTCCTCTCATACTCTACATCTCAGCAACCACTACAGCATTGGGAGCACTCCTAGCTTAGCATGATGATGAAAACAAAGAGAGAGCCATCTACTACATTAGTCAAACTCTTGTTGGCTATGAGCTTAATTACTCACCCATGGAAAAAGCATGCCTTGCAGTGGTCTTTACCACTCAAAAGCTTAGACATTACATGCTCAGTCACACAATCAAGCTCATTTCAAAGGTGGACCCCCTCAAATATCTAATATCAAAGACAACTCTCATAGGCCATATGGAAAAATGGGTCATGATACTCAGTGAGTTTGACATCTAGTACATAGATTGAAAAGCAATCAAAGGGCAAGTCATTGTCGATCAGTTAGAAGAAGCACCACTGGTGGATGCTTATCCACTACTCATGGAATTCCTTGATGAACACTTATGTATGATCAAAGAGCAGCCCATGTGGAAACTATACTTTGATGGCTCCTATACATCACATGGATCAGGGGTAGGAATCCTATTCGTCACACCTCAAGGTTACTACATCCCAAAGTCATTCAAATTGGGATTTTCATGTACCAACAACATTACAAAATATAAGGCACTCATCTTAGGTCTCAAAACAACCATTCAATGGAATATCACAGAATTACAAGTGTTCGATGATTCACAGCTGATTATCAAGCAAGTCCTAGATGAATATTAGACAAAGGATGACAAGCTGCTACCTTACAAAGAACTTGTGGATAGATTGAAAGAGTATTTCCTGAATCTACAATTCACATAGATACCCAGACTTTAGAAAAAAGAAGCAAAAACAATGGCAACTATTGGGTCCTTGTTAGAAATCCCATGTGATGCATCACAGTATGAATTCCTAGTCGAGTAGCTACATACACCAGCTTATGAGAATGCTGATGCAAAAATGGTGTGTGTCTTGGTTGGTCCCCAGTCCCCGTGGTACCACGACATCCATGCATATCTAAAGAATGGTATCATATCTCCCCATCTCACCAATAACCAATGCCAAAACCTTATTTGTAGAGCTTCCCGCTACACTCTTGTAGCTAACACCCTTTATCGTCAAGGGTATCACAATATCCTCTCTAGGTGTTTAGATTCAAATGAGGCCATCTTGGCTTTACAAGAGGTCCACGTTGGAATTTGTGGTACCCACATGAGTGGCATGGTTCTAGCTAAGTAGTTGCTTCGAGTTGGGTATTATTGGCCCACCATGGAACATGATGCTTGCGAGTTTGTTAGAAAATGTTTACCATGTCAATAGCATGCCAATTTGATTCACCAACACAAGATTTGCAGCCCATTGCACCACCTTGGCCATTTTCATGTTGGGGCTTTGACCTTGTTGGCTTAATCACTCCCCTTTCCTCGAATGGACACAAGTACATAATAACTGCCACAAAGTACTTCACCAAATGGGTTGAAGCAATTCCACTCACCCTAACTATTGGCATTCAAATATCCAAGTTCATCCTTTACCACATCATTTGTCACTTTGGCATACCATCTACCATCTTCACAGACCATGGCACACCTTTTGAAAACCAGCATGTGGATGATCTATGTACCAGACTCCACATCCATCATCATTTCTCTAGTCAATATTTCCCTCAAGGAAATGGCCAGGTTGAGGCAACCAACAAAACTATCTTGAAAATCCTCAAGAAGGTTGTCAACGATTCTGGTCATGACTAGCACCTCCAAATCAATCTCGCCCTTTGGGCCTACCATACTTCTTATCGCACTCCCACAGGCACCACCCCATATTCCCTTGTATATGGTGTCGAAGCCATTCTACCGATCGAGGTCAAGCTCCCATCATTATGAGTCTCCATGAAGAACTACACCACTGATGAAGACTATCATGTGGCCCAGCTCACACAGCTAGACTTGTTAGATGAAAAAGGATAGCAAGCATATGATCACCTAGTTGCATACCAAAATCGACTCAAAAGGAGTTATAACAAGAAGGTTCATCCTAGACAGTTCTAGGTCGGTGACATGGTCCTCAAAGAAAATTAGAAAGTCCAAGCAAACAGAGAAAAATAAAGGCAAGTTTGAGCCTACTTGGTTGGGCCCCTATATTGTCACAGTATGCTTCGGCTTCGGAGCTTATCAGCTATCTACACTAGAAGGTGAGCCTTTGAATGATCCAATCAACATCATACATCTGAAGAGGTTCTATACTTGAACTAGATTGTACATATTTAGAAAATCCATAAAATTTTGAAAAAAGCAAAAAACTACAAAAAGAGCAAAAAAAGAAAAAGAAAAAGAAAAATCATCAGCCAATGGTGAAAACTTGGCAATTCAAGTGCCTTGGACAAGTATGTTGGTGAAAACCTAGCAAATAGGTGCCATACATAGTGGATCAAGTCATTATCTATCAAACTCCCATCCCCCCATCCCAGCATCTTAGTCCTTTTTTTCCCATCCCCATCCCCATCCACCATCCCCCCACATTCCTCTTTTCATAACCCTCAAGCAAATCCACAATCCCACCTATACCATATCTTGTACCATATCTTGTACCCTATCTTGCCCATATCTTGCACATATCTTGTACCATATCCTGTATAGCATGATCCTTCCTGTATATCCTGTATAGTGAGATCTTCCTATCCCCAATCTTGAGCTTCTATCCATATCCATTGTATATCTTTTCCCATCCATTATACATATCCTTGTGTCTTGTTGTACATAGTCCTTGTCAGTCCTACCACCACATTTGATCAGAACACTTTTTCCTACCCAGCCTTGTACTTCAGCAACATCAATTGTCAACTATTCTTGATCCCAGTGATTATTCTTTGACTTCATCATTTTCCCAGCACCCAACAACACTCATTCTCCCATCCATCAATGGGTCCTTGAGGATGTATCCTTCC
The DNA here is from genome assembly GCA_027943335.1 of Chamaecyparis obtusa. NCBI lineage: Eukaryota > Viridiplantae > Streptophyta > Pinopsida > Cupressales > Cupressaceae > Chamaecyparis > Chamaecyparis obtusa. The sequence continues at coordinate 176,841 of BSBK01009119.1, forward strand.
TCCTGTCAGATCCCATCTTCCACCAATCACACTAGGTCCGTGTTGATGCATCCTTCCACACGTTCAGACCAATCTTCCCACCATCAATCCAATCCATCACATCAAATCTCTCTCCTTGGCAAAGGATATCTTTGTGGAGTTCTCATTTTGGTCTTGGATTTTGTCCTTTGGATCTTGTTAATCTTTTTCAACTTCTCATTGTTCTCTACTCAAGGTCACCATGATCCTTTATATCATGGTGCACTGCGACTGGGGATAATCTGGGGCAAGGTCTTTTGATCTTTTGCTTCTGCCTATGAGTCAGTCATGTGTTTATGGTTTCTCTAGCATTGTTTCTACCATGCCTCCTTCTCAGGATCATGTGTGATGCTGGGGAAACCCTGCATGTCTTTTTAGCGTCAGTCCTATGCAACATTGGTGACAAGGCCTCGTGATCCCAGTATCCTTGGCAGGTCTCTAGCATTGCTATATTAAACTAGGTTGTGCTCTCCACATTTGCACTTGGAGCTTCCCCCAATCCCTTGCATCTTGCATCATATAGATTAATCTTTCATCTTGCATCTCTCATGTAGCTACATCCTGCATTTTGCATTTCATCTCATCTTGCATTCACCCATCTTTGCTCTTGGAAGCTTGGTTATTTATCTCCTCTTCTTCCTAGCTCCTTCCTTCTTTGTTTTCTTTCGAGAAAATTCCACAATGTTTACTCCTTGCATTCTTTTCTCGAGGGGGCATAATCCCTTATTCCTCTAATTTCTAGCCTTGGGCATCTTATTTTCTTGTCTTTGATGCCATGCCACTTGCGGCATCGCATCAAAGAGGGGCAAAATGTAGACACCTAAAAATCCTTTAGAAAATAAAGTATTTTTATTTTCTGAAAAATCCCTGATGACATCATCATTAATTAATTAATTAATTTATTTATTTATTTATTTATTTTTATGTCATTAAATCTCTTTATTCTAATTAAAAATATTTAATTAAGAAATCCCTCCCAAAAATGTTTAAATCTTATTTAAACATTATCTCCTTATTTATTAATTATTCAATTAATAAATTGACCAAAAATCTCAAAATAAATAATTTATTTATTTTTTGCCCAAAACTTGGCCAATTTCCTTAAGACCACTAACCTCTTCCAGAATCTTCTAATCCTTCTTTAATTTTGATTAAAGGCCAATCCCCTCATTTCCTAGTCTTAATCCCAACTCAAGAATATTTAATTAAGATTAAATATTAATCCTCAGTTCCTAATTTACCATAGGAAAACTCTAGACTCTTCTAGAACTTTCCTAATCCTTCCCTAAACCCATTTAGGGGAAATTACCTACTTTCCCTAAGCTAATCTAAGTCTCCTTTGACTCCTAGTCAAACCCTACCCCTAATGAGCCTCAAACTCATTAAAGCCTTTGAGATAAATAAAAATTTATTTATTTCCTAAATTCCATATTTATTCTTAGAAAGCCTAGACTTTTCTAGAAAGTTTTTGTCCTCATCCAAAGCCTAGACTCTTCTAGAAAGTCTTCATCCTTATCCCCTTGACTCCAACTCTAACCTTATCCCAAACTCTAACCTATCCTCTTAACCCAAACCTTTCCAAAAGCTTATAAATACTCTCATTTCTAAGAGCAAATCCATCCACTTTTATTTTCAAGTAATAGTAATCTTATAATGCCATTTTTATGTTAGATCATAGCTTAAAATCAACTAATTGTTAGATTTCTTTGTTTTCTTCAAGCTTTTTAGCACATCATAGCTTAGCAATAATGGATTAACATAGTTTCTTTCATTGTTTTGCATAGCATATAGCATCATCCTCACACTTCATTTGGGTTAAAATAAATCTTAGCATAATCATATTTGCATCAAATCTCCATTAAAGCATTCTTGAGTTCTTGAGGCCTTAGGGGCAATTTTGGGTGTTCTACCCAATATTGTGCCATTTTTGAGGTTTTCATGAATCTCAATCTATCTTAATATTGATTAGAATATGCTCCAAGTGCTTAGACAGCACACCCACATCCCCTAAGAAAGAGAAAATAAAACAGTGCTTGAGTGCACCTATTTAGGCTCTATCTGAGGTGGCTTAGCTTAGAGTTTATTTGTTTTGGATTGATTTCATGCTAGATTAAAATCTAAATATTTGTTTGGTTTGAAGCTTTCAAAACAGGTATCCTCAAAATCCTTGTCCACAGGCTCTATAGTATCACTTTCTTGTATTAAATAACTTCCCAAACTAAAATCTCAAATCAGATTTTCTTAGGCCTCTAAAGCTCTTTCATCTAGAAAAATATCAGGGATACTTTCTATCTTTGTGCTTGCTTTGTTAATGGTTTAGAAGTCACTGCTATCAAATATAGGGTAGTTCACATTGATGGTGTTGGATACATATGGTTCTAGATGGTGTGCTGCTAATGGTTCTGAATTAATGGTGAGCTTGGTCCCATACCTTGTATGAAATAACATGTGAGACCAATCAGAAGATAGATAGCCTCCTATCTTGGCTATAAACTCCCTTGAAAGACATATAGGAAATAATGCAAGGAGATCTATGATATATATATCAAGGAGGATTGAAAAATTAGGACTAGCATGAAGGATTAGACTGGTATCCTTAGCAACACCTATAGTATTGACTGAGGATCCATCAAGTTGGGTAACCTTCTTTTTGAAGGGTTCATATTTTAGTCCTAATTGGTCAGTTACTTTCTTGGGCATTATAGTGCTAGTAGCTGCACTATCTACCATACAATTATGTACTAAAGATTTTCCAATGATTAAAGATACATAAAAGGGAGGTGGCTTTGAGTTCCTACCTTGAATGACATTAGCCTTGGTTTTGGTACTTGGAACCTCCTTCTCTTAATCAATGTTAACCAACACTAGCTTTGTAGCTTCTTTTGCAGGTTGAGGGATTGCTACCTCTGTCATGGCCTTCTTCAAGATTTCAAGCTGTCTTAGAAGAGCCAAAGATTCCCACATGGACATGGTGACATTCACCTTCTTCATGTTGTCTACACTATTAAATGGTGTCACAGTGTGCACTCTTTGTTGTGTCTTTGGCATGATGGGCTTCACCTCTTTGAGAGCCTAGCTCTCTTTGCTTGGTATGATAGGGAACTCCTTGGGTGTGATGGGAGTAGCTTGCTCCAGTGGCTCTATAGATGTAGTAGCTTTGGAGTTGGAATCTGCTCTCTCCATGTCTTGAGCTCTTCTTTTTTCTCTTCTAAAGGAAACAAAAGTAACTTCATCATTGACTCCATTGAAGTCTAGTTGCTCCTAATTAAAGAGAGTAGTCTCATTCCCTTGTGATTCTTGTTGAGGAACTGACCCACTGGATGAAGCCTCTGAATGAGCTTGGGAGGCATTGTGAACCATTAGAGCTTGGTTCATCCATCCATTTGAACTTGTAGCCTAATTATGAGGCTAATTGAAAGGAAAACACCATTCATTATCAATAGCCATATTATTTTGACTAGGAACCATATCCCTCACTGGTTTAGCAAAATTTAGAGGTGCAGGGTTATATGGTTGAAATGGTCTTTGATTAAAACTTTGTTTTTATCCTTGATAACCTCCTTGGTATGGTGGCCTATTTTATTGATAAGGTTGTCCTTGATTTTAATATTGTTGATTAGGGCCTTGGCCTTGCATCTAAAATGGTGGTCTGATTCCTTGACCTTGCTTCTTTAGATTTGTGACCTCTTTAGTCAAGGTCTACAAAAAGTTAGTCATTTCTTGCTGACTGCTTTGTTCGCTATTCTTTATTTCTTGTAACTCTTGAGAGAAACTAGTCCTTAACTCTTGACCACTAGTACTAGCTTGGGCTGCCAATATGGTGGGAAAAGGGGTAAATGGGGATACTTGGACAGGTGCAATGGGTTGAAGGCTAGGAAAAATGGGCATTGGAGGCCTTCTAGCGATCATGCCTGCTTGGATTAAATAATTTTCAGCCCTGACAGCTATGTCAAAAGCTTGGGGTAGAGAAGTACCACCCATAGACTGGATCATAATAGAAATTTGACCATTTAGGCTTTGTAAATAGTAAAGGAAGGCCTGGTCAACTAATGGTCTCACTGAGACTGGGATTCTATTCCATGTTTTAAGGAACCTACTATTGTAATCTGTCATTTTCTCTTGAGGGGCTCTCTTAATAGTTGTTAACTATTCAACTAGAGACAAATTATCTAATTTATCCTCAAAATGTTTACTTAATGCATCCCCTAACTCATCCCAAGAAATAATAGAACCAATAGTTAGAGTTCTAAACCATTCTAGATCCTTACCTTTTAGAGAGGCTACTAATAACTTTGTGGTCACATCCTCTTGAGTAATGTTGTGTATGCTGCAGATGGTGGTCACATCTCTTATGTACTCAAAAGAAGTTGTCTGCCCTTCACCTGTGAAATCAGGTATACTCTTAAATGCCACCAAAGGCACATCATGATGTTGAGAAAAGGCCAATGGGCTGCCTTGGTTGAATGATGCAAAAGCAAACTATCTTGCCATTGTAGGTGCTGGAATTTGAAGATTGACAACTATATGAGCTGTATTTGTTGCTGAGTTGAATCCTCTTCTAGATCTCTAGTTAGAGATCTACCACTTCTTCTAGAATGAAAGGGAAAAGGTCTCCTTTTTTAGGTATTAGGAGGTGTAGATTGAACTCTCCTTGTAGGGGATGTCCTTTGAGTTGACCTACCTTTATGACTTCTCTTTGAGGGAAACTCTAAAAATTTAGTAGGCTTTGAGCTTCTAGTCTCAATCTTTCTCATAAAACTTTGAAAAAGGTAGCCTAGATCTTTGAAATCAGTGGAGTCACTAGATATACTTAGTAATATGACTTCTAAAAACCTATTTTATGCAATCTGTATATTAGAGATAGCATACCTTTGAATCAGAATAACTTCTTGTCCCACCAGGCGTGCCAGAATTGTTATACACTGGCACCAAGGTGGGGTGTACTTGGGCTTAAGCCTGTACTAATATTTCTTGTGTACTAAACTTCTTTTAATCCCTTTGTAGATGAGCCAATAGGAACACCTTTTGAACATTAATCTGATCTTTTACTAGTCCCACTGAGAGTGCCAAAATTGTTATACACTAAGTTTGCACCTTTGTCTCAAGCTCTCTTGGTCTTGATAACTCAGTATAACATGGGAATCATCTCTAGGTTGTGGGACCTTTGCTAACTAAGATGAGACCTCTAGGTTCTAGGCTAGTTCCTCTTGGATAATCACCATAATTTTCTTCTAGACATGAAAGTAAACTTTTGAAGGGAAAGGGATAGAAGGAATGCTTGTAACGAAAATGACTTGAAAGAAAACTACCTACTAGGTGATGCACCGAAACTAGGGTTTGGATCTCGGTATGTAGGAATGAAATCAATGAAAAGCTCAGGTCTAGTAGGTCACAACTTACTAAATAGGCTTGCATAAGTATTTCATAAGAGGGCCTGAGAATAAGACACAACTTAGGACCTACAAATAGACATTCGCTTCTACAACTCGGTGTAGGATTGAGACAAGACCGTTAAGGGGGTTGAGGTATACCCACAAGAACATCTAAATCAAATCAAACATAGTAACACACAAAATTGTAGAAAGCAAGAGGGATCAGGAACCCTAAAATAATCACTAAAAACATGCACATACTTTGATCCAATAAGAGATAATCCAAACAAAGGAGCATAGTGACATGAAGGATTTTCACAAAATGCCTCTGCAATATTTGAATCATCAATGGGAGAAATACAACTGTATAAGCCAGAGGGTAGAAATGATAACAGATATGGCCTTTAAGAAAAGATGAATTTCTTCTACAAATTATCCTCCTCCTGAGCACTAAAGGCTCCAAAAAAATATATACATACTCTTGCACATAGGCAAGAGTCAAAACATAACTAGGGTTACAAGATTTTACAATCAAATATCAAACCCTAGGTGTCTTTATGATCATCAATGTAACTCTACAAATATCTTTGTTGATCAACTATTTATCTTTGTGTGTTGATTTTCTACTGAACCCTCCTGTAGATAGAATGACCTCGACCTATCTACCTAGTTGCAACTCCACTTAGCCATGAAGGCTTCAAATCTGATCTTATTTCCCTGGAAGAGGTACTGTTGAAAAAGTGGTGCCAACTCTTTTCATCACTTCTTGATGTGGGAACATGACATAGTGCCCTACAACTCCAGTCAATGGTCACCTCCATCACCCTCTCAACCACAACCGTCTTGAGAAATCAATTCCTGAGCCAACTGACATTGTGCATGGCCGAAAGAATGCAAAACTCTAGCAAAACCCTCGTAGAGATATTCAAATTTGAATATTAATAGCTAGCAGATATGTTTTAAAATGTGACCATCAATGAATAACCTTCCAAATAGATGAACAGTGCAAATGCACCCTTTAAAATAGTCAAAAACCCTTCATGACAAGTCAACCACCATCGCAAAAGTTAGCGGCCAATGAGAAATGAGAAAATTAGTGCTCCTAACAAACCATACCCATGATCCTGAAAAGCACCATCAGACAGTTGTCGCTATACCACCATGATAAAAAAACATGCATCTTGAGCCTCTGGTATAATGACAACCGTGACATCTGATCGCACTTTATCCTCTTAGAAAGCCTTGACCCCACGGGCCCACTAACATCAGCCACATTGCACATCAAACAACCAATCAAACTGTGCCATTTCAGATACACATTGCATTTGTGTGACATCGCACCCATTGCTTGAGATATCGATCTAATGACAGGCACATGATCTCATAGCCCCAGAATATTCCTTACACTTTTTGCCAGCCGTAGATCCTTACCTTTTTGAGATCCATCTGACAATGGACCCATGACAAATCTAGTCATCACCACATGGACCAACCAAATTCAAGCAAGTCAGCACATAAGGACCCACCAAAGGAATTTCTGACACCAACCAAGATCGGCGGTTGTCGTAAGATCATGAACCTTGACACAAACCCTTGCAAAGATACGTCAGTCGTCATTCCTCTGTAGATGTCAGAGTGTCTAACTACTGAAAGGGGCCAGTCCCACTGACACATTTCCACCTATATTTGACCTCACCCAATCACAAGCTAACAAAATGGATCCACATAGCATTTGTCTCTTACACAGGACCCACTGATAGAAGCTAGGAGATAAAGTAAGATCTATGGCTATCGCTATACCACCATGATAAAACACATGCATGTTGAGCCTCCGGTATAATGATAGCCATAAGAAAAAATCAAGATGTAACCCACTAAAGATGATGGCCCCATTGACAAGCTTCTGAATTAGACACCGTTGATGAATCAAGAGTTGCCAAATAAGATGAGGTGGCACCGGTTCCACTAACACATTGGGCTCTGTAGGCAGAAGAAATTGATGATCATCACAAGATTTGAAGGAATCTTCTGACCCTATGAGATCATGCAACAATCATTAGATTAAGAATCTTGACCTGGCCACTTGAACTAAGACCACCAACTTAAACGGTAACAGCTCACGGGATCGATGAGTGTTTAGGGGTTAACCACTAGGAATCAGAGACTTGGCAACTAAAGGATTATAAAGGCATGTGCAAATTGGAAACTTAAGTGATCGGGAAAAGGTAACATAAAAAGATAATGATGCCAAAAGGTTTTTAGGATTTTGAATACCAACGACTAGTTTTATGAATTTTTTCAAGGGTTTTCTTCTAGCCAGAGACCTAAAAGACTTTGTAGAGACTAGGGGAAAAGAGCTAGACCCATGTAAATTTTTGGGGAATTTGACAAGATAAAAATAGAGGCCTCAAAATAGATTTTGGCTAAATTTGTAGAATAGGAAATTTAGGGCAACAGATTGATCACAAGGGATCTTCCAAGCCTAAGGGATCTTCCAAGCCCTTGTGTTCTTGCAACAACTGTCTGATGCTCTTTCTGTAGGTCATGTGTCCAAGTCTGTCAGATGTGCTGATTTTCTCACATTTCATTGGTTGGTGACTTCCAGGGTGGCCTTTGAATTGTTAGAGATATGTTTTCAAATGGTTTTCAAGTGCATTGTGGCTGCTCATCTGTCAGGAATGGTTTCTCATCGATGATTACATTTTAAAATTTTCCGCTAGCCGTTATATTTCAAAATTCAAATATCTCTACAAGGGTTTCATGTTCTTTCATCCATGCAAGATGTCAGGTGGCTCAGGAAATAAATTCTCAAGACCATTATGGTTATGAGGATGAAAGAAGTGACTATTGGCCAATGTTGTAGGGTCCTTCACCACATTTTCATGACAAGAGGTTCTAGAAAGAGTTGGCATCACCTTTTGAACAATACATCTCCTAGGGAAATATGATCAAATTTGGAGCCTTCATGGCTTAGTGGAGTTGTAGGTGGGTTCGTAAGTTCAGGTTGCTTGTCTGTAGGCTGATTGTAAGTACAAGGGGTGGGGGTACTCAAAGAAATATCTAATTGACTATGATTTTGTAGAGATATATTTATGATCAGACTTGATCAAACTAGGGTTTATCATTATTCTAATGCAAAAGTCTTTAACCCTAGTTAGATTTTTTGACTCTTGCCTGCGTGCAAGGAGGATGTATATATTGTATTTTTTGGAGCTTTAGTGCTTAAAGTTGGACAATTGTTGAAGAAATTCATCTTTTCTTAAGGGTCATCTATGGTATCATTTCTACCCTTTGGCTTATATAGTTGTATTTCTCCCATTGATAATAAAAATATTGCAGAGGTATTTTGTGACAATCCTTCATGTCTCTATGCTTCCTTGTTTGAATTATCTCTTACTGGATTAAGGTATATGATGTTCTTAGTGATATCTTAGTGTTCTTGATCCCTCTTACTTTCTATAATTGTGTGTGTTATTATGTTTGATCTAATTTAGATGTTTTGTGGGTATACTTCAGCCCCCTAATAGTCTTGTCTCAATCCTACATCGAGTTGTAGAAGTGAATATCTACTTGCAGGTTATAAGTTGTGTCTTATGTTAAGGCCCTCCTATGAAACACTTATGCAAGCCTATTCAGTAAGTTGTGACCTACTAGACCTAAGCCTTTCATTGATTCCATTCCAATATACTAAGATCCAAACCCTAATTTTAGTGTATCACCTAATAGGTAATTTTTTTTCAAGTCATTTCCCTTTCCAAACATTCCTTCTATCCCTTTCCCTCAAAAGATTTACTTTTCATGTCAAGAAGCAAATTAGGGTGATTATCCAAGAGGAACCAGCCTAGAACCTAGAGGTCTCATCTCATTTAGTGTAGGTCCCACAACCTAGAGATGATTCCCATGTTATACTAGGTTATCAAGACTATGAGAGCTTGAGACAAGGGTGCAAACTTAGTGTATAACAATTCTGGCACACTCGGTGGGACCACACAAAAGAAACTATTGTTTGAAGATTATGTTATCTCTGATATAGAAATTACATAATACAAGCTTTTAGAGGTTGTTCTATCAAGTATATTTTGTGACTCCACTGATTTCAAAGATCTAAGCCAAAATTATTCAAAGTTTATGAGAAAGATTGAGACTAGAAGCTCAAAGCCTACCAAATTTTTAGAGTTTCCCTCAAGAAAAATTCACAAAGGTAGGTAAACTCAAAGAACATCCCCTATAAGGAGAGTTCAATCGACACCACCTGATACCTTAGAAAGGAGACCTTTTCCCTTTCATTCGAGAAGAAGAGGTATATCTCTAACCAAAGATCTAGAAGAGGATTCAAATCAAGTGGTAAATACAACTCACATAGTTGTTAATCTTCAAATCCCAACTCCTACAATGGCTAGGTAGTTTGCCTTTGCACCTTTCAACCAAGGGAGTCCATTATCCTTTTCTCAACATCATGATGTGCCCTTGGTGGAACTTAAGAGTATACCCAATTTCACTGGTGAAGGGTAGACAACTACTTTTGAGCACATAAGAGATGTGACCACCATCTGTAGCATACACAACATAACTCAAGAGGATGTGGCCACAAAATTATTAGCAGCCTCTCTGAAAGGTAAGGCTCTTGAATGGTTTAGAACTCTAACTATTGGTTGTATTACTTCATGGGATGAGTTAGGGGATGCATTAAGTAAGCATTTTGAGGACAAATCAGATAACTTGTATCTAGTTGAGCAGTTAACAACCATTAAGAGAGACCCTCAAGAGAAAATGACTGACTACAATAGTAGATTCCTCAAAATGTGGAATAGAATTCCAGTCTCAGTAAGACCATCAGCTGACCATGCTTTCCTATACTACTTGCAAAGTTTGAATGGTCAAATTTCTATCATGATCCATTCTATGGGTGGTACTTCTCTCCCCCAAGCTTTTGACATAGCTGTCAGGGCTGAAAATTATTTAATCCAAGCAGGCATGATTTCTAGAAGGCCTCTAATGCCCATCTTCCCTAGCCTTCAACCATTGCACCTGCACAAGTACCCCCATTTACCCCTATCCCCACCATATTAGCACCTCAAGCTAGTACCAGTGGTCAAGAGCTAACAGCTAGTTTCTCTTAAGAGCTACAAGAAATAAAGAATAGCCAACAAAGTAGTCAGCAAGAAATGATAAACTTACTATAGGCCTTAACTAAAGAGGTCACAAATTTGAAGAAACAAGGTCAAGGAATCAAACCACCCTTTCAGCCACAAGGACAAGGTCATAATAAAAGATACCAAAATCAAGGATAGCCTTATCAACAAAATAGGCCACCATACCAAGGAGGCTATCAAGGATAAAGACAAAGTTTTAATCAGAGACCATTCCAACCATATAACCCTGCACCTCTAAATTCTACAAATCCAATGAGGGATATGGTTCCTAGTCAAAATAATATGGTTGTGGATAATGAATGATGTTTTCCTTGCAATCAGCCTCACAACCAAGCTAAATGTTCAAATGGATGGATGAACCAAGCTCTAATGGTTCAAAATGTCTCACAAGCTCAATCAAAGGCTTCATCTAGTGGGTCAGTGCCTCAACAAGAATCACAAGAGCATGAGACTTCTCTCTTCAATTGGGAGCAATGAGACTTCAATGGATTCAATGATGAAGTTGCTTTTGTTTCCTAGACAAGAGCAAAAAGAAGAGCTCAAGACATGGAAAGAGAAAATTCTAATGCTAAAGCTACTAAATCTACAGAGCCACTGTAGCAAGTTACTCCCATCACACAAAAGGAGGTTCCTATCATCAAAAGCAAAGAAGGCCAACATTCCAAAGAGGTGGAGCCCATCATAGTGAAAGCACAACAAAGAGTACACACTGTGACACCTTTTAATATCATAGACAACATGAAGAAGGTGAACATTACCATGTCCATGTGGGACTCATTAGCTCTTCTGAGACAACCTGAAATTTTGAAGAAGGCCATGACTAAAGTGACAAATTGGCAACCTGCAAAAGAAGTTGCAAAGCTAGTGTTGGTTAACATTGATGAAGAAAAGAAGGCTCCAAGTAGCAACTCCAAAGGCAATACCACACAAGGTAGGAACTCAAAGCCACCTCCCTTTTATGTATCTCTAATTATTGGAAAATCTTTAGTGCATAATTGTATGGTAGATAGTGGAGCTACTAGCACTGTAATGCCCAAGAAAGTAGCTGACCAGTTAGGACTAAAATATGAACCCTTCCAAAAGAAGGTTACCCAACTTGATAGATCCTCAGTCAATACTATAAATGTGGCTAAGGATACCAGTCTAATCCTACATGCTAGTCCTAATTCCTCCATCCTCCTTGATATATAGATCATAGATCTCCCTGCATTACTTGCTATATGTCTATCAAGGGAGTTTACAGCCAAGATAGGAGGTTACCTATCTTCTGACTAGTGTCACATGCTTTTTCATAAAAGATATGGGACCAAGGTCACCATTAAATTAGAACCATTAGTAGCACACCATATAGAGCCATATGTATCCAATACCATCAATGTAAACTACCCTATATTTGATGACAATGACTTCCAAACCACTAGTGAGAGCTGACACAAAGATAGAGAGTATCCCTAATATTCTCTTAGATGAAAGAGCTTTAGAGGCCTAAGAAAACCTTGTTTGAGATTTTGGTCTAGGAAGTTATTTGATACAAGAAAGTGGGTCTATAGAGCCAAGCCTTCTCAAGGAAGATATTGATTCAGAGGATCAGAACAATAAGGTTTGGGAACTATTTTTTTATGGAGCTAGAAGTAGACATGGTTCTAGTGGTGGTGCTATGCTAGTGTCCCGAAAAGGAGAAAGGTATTACACTACATCTAGGTTCAGTTTCTCCTACACTAACAACACTGTAGAATATGAAAGTCCAGTCAATGGACTAGAGTGGGCTAGAAAAAGAGGGCTTAAGGCCTTAAAGGTTTATGGTGACAACAAATTAGTTGTCAGCCAAGTAAGAGGGATAAGTGCAACCAAAAATGATGTCATGAAAGAATAAAAACATAGATTTTGGGATGCAATTGAAGATTTTTGTGCTTTCAATATTGTTGCTATCCCTAGAAAGCTAAATCAAAATGCAAATAGATTAGCTGCTATGGGATCTTAGTATGACATTCCAAATAGCATTTCAAAAGAGGTAGATCAACAGCATGTCAAAGTGATTGTTAGACCATCTATTCCTGATAATGATGTCAATTGGCAAGTATTTGACAATGATGAACAAATTCTACAATTCTTGTTTGAAGAAGATGTTTTTTCATAACATAATCAAGATAGGCTATTGCAAAACTATGGTGATCAAGTGATACAACTTAAGTCTCATAGGATGCCTAGAGGTCTTGTCACCTTAGAGACTATCTTCAACAAGAATGATGAAGTTAAGAAGAAAAAAGTTGGCCTGGTAGTTCAACAAGAACATTGTGTTGAATTAGAGTTGGAACCAGGTAAAAGCTTACAATTTGGAAAGGTGAACACTAAATTGGAGAAGAAAACTTATACTCAATTATTCAAGGAATTCAGTGATATTTTTGCCTGGCAATATGAAGACCTTAAAGGTTTTAATCTTTCCCTTTCTTAGCACACTATTGAATTAGAACCTAATGCCAAACTAGTGAGGCAGAAGCAAAGGCCTGTTAATCACAAGATGAAGCCACTTATGCATAAAGAAGTGCTCAAATTGATAGAAATTGGTATCATCTACCCCATCAATCATACTAGTTGGGTTTCCAACCTCGTTCCTATCAGGAAAAAGAATGGGGAGCTGAGGTTATGTGTTGACTTTAGGGATCTTAACAGGGCCTCTCTAAAAGACCGCCATCCATTACCCTCTATGGAACAAATCTTACAATGTGTCTCTAGATCCGTGAGATTTTCATTATTGGATGGATATTTAGGGTACAACCAGATCTTAGTGAATGAAAAGGATCAATATAAAACTACATTTACAACCAAGTGGGGAACCATGGCTTATCAAAAGATGCCCTTTGGTTTGTCAAATGTGGGTGCCACATTTAAAAAGGAAATGGATATGGCCTTTAAAAGCCTCATGTACAAATTTGTACTAGTCTACTTAGATGACATAACTATCTGTTCAAAACATGCAGCAAATCACATCAAACATTTGAGGAAGATCTTTGAAAGGTGTAGAGAATTTGGGATATCTCTTAATCCCAAGAAGTGTGTTTTTGTAGTCCATGAAGGAAAATTGTTGGGATATGTGGTATCCAAAGAAGGGATCAGAGTAGATCCTAAGAGAATTGTAGCTATCCTAGAGCTACCCCTACCACATCACAAGAAAATTCTCCAATCTTTGATAGGAAAGATTAATTTTGTTAGCAGGTTCTTGCCTAACATTGTAGATTTACTCAAGCCCTTGACAGCCATGTTGAAGAAGAGTTCAACTTTCAGTTGGACCAAAGAAGGGAAGGTCAATTTCTAGGCTATCAAAGAGGCCTTAACAGAAGCCCCTGCTCTCCTAAACCCAAATTTTAGTAAGGACTTTATCCTTTATGCTTATGGAGGTCATGATGGTATATCTACAATGTTGACCCAAGAAAATTCAGATGGATTGGAGTAGCCTATTTCTTTCTTTAGCAAAGGTTTAGAAGAGTATGAATAGAGATACTCTTTCATAGAGAAACATGTACTTGTTGTGGTGAAAAGCCTTAAAAAGTTTAGATATTTGTTGACCCATAGCAAGGTACATTTAAAATTTACTCATCCAAGTGTCAAAGAATTTTTTCTTTCTAAGGACCTAAATGAGAAAAGATTTGGTTGGATCACCAAGGTGATGGAATATGACATAGATATTCAAACTACCAAGCTGGTTAAAGGAAGAGGTCTTTGTGAACATTTGGAAGAGGATGAAAGTTCAAAAAAATTAGAGCAAATAGATGCATCTCAGGCGGTGCATTCTATAGAAGAACAAGCCAAGGCAACTAGTTGGTTGCCTAATATGATCAATTATTTGAAGACAGGACAATGTCCTACAGGCCTAGATTCAACAAAAAGGAGGTATTGTAGATTGCAATCTATTCCTTTTGTGTTCATAGATGAATTTCTTTTTAGAAAAGATCACAGTGGTGTCCTTTTAAGATGCATTGATTCAGAAAAGGTAGCAGATGTCCTATTTGAGTTTCATGATGGACCTTCTGGAGGTCATTTCTCTCCTAGGACCACTACTTTTAAAATCATGAGGGCTAGATACTATTGGCCATCTATCTTTAAAGATAGTCATGATTATTTCAGAAGGTGCATCAAGTGTGCCATGTTTATAGGAAAAGAGAGGCTTACAGCCTTGCCCCCACAACCAATCAGAACAAAGCAACCTTTCATGAAATGGGGTATAGATTTCATAGGAATGATCAATCCTCCATCTAGTGTAGGACATAAATGGATAATCACTGCAACTAATTACTTCACCAGATGGATAGAAGAAATTTCCTTAAAAGAATCAAATGAGAATACTATATTGAGTTTTTATGATGACATAATTCACAGATTTGGCATTCCAGACTCCATAATTTTAGATAATGCATTGGCATTTATAGGCCTCAAAGTCTCAAAGTGGGCAGTCAAGAATGGCATCTATTTTAATACCAGTTCAAATTACTACCCTCAAGGAAATGGCTTAGCAAAATCAAAATATAAGAACTTGATTAGGATAATCAAGAAGACTCTTCAAGAAAATCAGAGAGATTGGCATACCAAACTAAGTTCCACATTATGGTTAGATAGAATCACTCCAAAAAAGATCTTTGGGAATTCTCCTTATGTGTTAGTGTATGGGAAGGAGGCTAAGTTGTCCATTTCAACTGAGTTACTAGCTCTAGACTTAGCTACTCAATATGCCATATTTGAGGAAGGGGATCCCTTACAGATCAGGCATGCTCAGCTCATGGAGTTGGAAGAACTCAGAGACAAATCAATGTAGGATATGGAATTCCATTAGATTCAAACAAAGAGGAGTTTAACAAAAGAGCCAGGATCAAAAATTTCAAGGTTGGAGATGTAGTCCTCAAGTGGGATGAGTTCAGATCCAAGCCTAGTAGACATACCAAATTTGACTCATTTTGGGGTGGACCATTTGTTATAATAGAATGCAAGGGATCTAATGCTTTTTAGCTTTCAAATCTTGAAGGAGACCCCTTGCCTATATCAGTGAATGGTTTCCACTTGAAGCCCTACTTTGAGGTTAATCCCTCTCTATAATTCTTGTAAGATATGTGTTCTGTTGTTTCCCTATTTTCTAGGTTAGTTTCCTTCTTTTCAAGAAGTGCCCTGAGCATAGCTTTAGTCCTATCTCCCTATGAGAATTTTGATCTTTGATGACCCCATGCCCACTGGATTGTTTATAGGCCACTAATCTATGTCTAGCAGGCTGACATCCAGCAGAAATTGCCAAAAATGTTACCCTAATTTTTATGAAGCATACAAATTTAGCCAATTCCCATCTCAAGGTCTACTTTTTTATCCTTCCAAGTTCTCTACAAAATTTCATGGCTTTGTCTACTTCCCTCTAGTCTCTGCAGCTATTTCTAGGTCCCTAGCTAGGTGAAAAGTCCTTTTAAAATTCATAAAACTAGACATTATAGGCCAAAATCCTAAAAAACCCTAGGCCAATTTCTATTTCCTTGTTACTTTATTTTGGCCACTTAAGTCCTCAAAACCCATGTGAGCTTTATTCTCATTGGTCATTCGTAGGCTCTCTAAGTTCTCCAGTGGTTACCCCTTCTATTCGGTGATTCAGCAACTACATTGGTTCTTTTAGTCACCAAATGTTTGGTGGTTAAGTCTTAACATCCCATGACATAGTGAAATAGCTAACCTTTCCGTAGTCACGTATTCACTAAGTCTTTTGGTGGTCACTTTCATGGGGTCCTAGTCAAGAAGATCTGATGGTTGTCATGAATTTGCAAGGGGTTTTTCTGACACATGCAATCTTGGGATGGCCGTCAATCTTCCCTTTTGGTCAATGATTCAAGGCTTTAGTGGGTCCACTACCACGTCATCCTATGTGGAAGCTTGTCATTGGTCTATTGGTGATGATTTGGAAGTTTGTCAGAGTGGGGCCCAGAGGACTGTGTAGCTTTTAATCCAATGATTGGTGCATGATCTCATGTTTTGTGTAAGAGCCATGACATTATGCGATGGCCGTCGATCATGATTTCTTCTTAGAGCTTCATTTGGTGGGGCCTCGCTTTCTGATGTGCTCATCTTCTAATGGTCCAAATAGTGATGATGAGAATTTGTCAGTGGGGCCATGTCAGAGTCTTTGGAGGGTTGTGTCAGAGGGATGAAGATCAATGACCAGTGTATCTTCGCATAGCAATTTTTTGACAAATGTGATCTTACACCGACTGTCAAATTTGCCAAATGTTCACCTTTGTTAGGTGGGTCTGATGCCAGGTCAGGATGACATGCCATCTTGATTGCTAGGTGTGCTGATGTGCCAGTTTGTGATTGGTTGTCGTATGCTGATGAGGATTTGTCAGAGGGTCTAATGTGTCATGTGGTCCCGGTCTAATGAGGATCTACGGTTAGCGCATGTTCTAAAGGAATATTTGAAGGGTATGAGATCATGCACCCATTGTCAGATTAGAATCTTGTTCTCAATGGGATCATGTCAGAGTATCTGTAGGGATGTCAGTAGACTGAAGATCTATGGTTGTTGCTTGATCACAAGGGATCTTCCAAGCCCTTGCGATCTTGTGACAACCGTTTGATGCTCTTTCTATAGGTCATGGGTCCAAGTCTGTCAGATGTGCTGATTTGCTCATGTTTCATTGGTTACTAACTTCCACATTGGCATTTGACTTGTCAAAGATAGGTTTTCAAATGGTTTTCAAGTGCATCACAACCATTCATCTGCCGAGAAGGGTTTCTCATTGATGGTTACATTTTAAAATTTTTCGCTAGCCATTATATTTCAAAATTCAAATATCTTTGCAAGGGTTTCATGTTCTTTTGGCCATGGATGACATTGGGTAGCTTAGGAAATAAAGTCTCAAGATGGTTCTGGTTGTGAGGATGATAGACGTGATTATTGGCTGACACCACCTTTTGAACAATACATCTCCCAGGGAAATATGATCAGATTTGGAGCCTTCATGGCTTAGTGGAGTTGCAGGTGGGTTGGTAAGTCTAGGTTGCTTGTCTTCAGGCTGATTGTCAGTAGAAGGGGGGGACTCAAAGAAATATCTGATCGGCTATGATTTTCCAGACATATATTTATGATCAAACTTGATTGAACTAGGGTTTATCATTATACTAATGCAAAATTCTTTAACCCTAGTTAGATTTTTTGACTCTTGCCTTCGTGCAAGGAGGATGTATATATTGTATTTTTTGGAGCTTTAGTGCTCAGAGTTGGACAATTGTAGAAGAAATTCATCTTTTCTTAAGGGCCATCTATGGTATCATTTCTATCCTCTGGCTTATATAGTTGTATTTCTCCCATTGATAATAAAAATATTATAGAGGTATTTTGTGACAATCCTTCATGTCTGTATGCTTCCTTGTTTGAATTATCTCTTACTGGATTAAGGTATATGATGTTCTCAATGATATCTTAGGGTTCCTGATCCCTCTTAATTTTTGTAATTGTGCATGTTATTGTGTTTGATCTGATTTAGATGTTTTGTTGGTATACTTTAGCCCCCTAACAGTCTTGTCTCAATCCTACACTGAGTTGCAGAAGTGAATGTCTGATTGCAGGTTATAAGTTGTTTCTTATGTTTAGGCCCTCCTATGAAACACTTATGAAATCCTATTTAGTAAGTTGTGACCTACTAGACCTAAGCCTTTCATTGATTCCATTCCTCTATACTGAGATCCAAACCCTAATTTTGGTGTATCACCTAATAGGTAGTTTGCTTTCAAGTCATTTCCCTTTCCAAACATTTCTTCGATCCCTTTCCCTCAAAAGATTTACTTTTCATGTCAAGAAGAAAATTAGGGTGATTATCCAAGAGGAACCAGCCTAGAAATTGGAGGTCTCATCTTAGTTAGCATAGGTCTCACAACCTAGAGATGATTCCCATGTTATACTAGGTTATCAAGACTATGAGAGCTTGAGACAAGGGTGAAAACTTAGTGTATAACACTAACAAGCATTCAATGCTACATTTAAATAACTCATCTCATTGTTCCCTAGAAGTTACATCAAGAAAAACCCTTAATTGGGTGAACTTTAGAATTTTCTTATTGTAAATCCCTTAATCGAGTGATCTATAAATAGAGTCTTGAAATCCTTTCAAAAGGTAGATCTTAGCAGATCTGATTGTACTTATAACAAGGTACTAATCACTCTTTACAAGGTGAAGCCTTAGAAAGGGTAATTGTAAGATCCTAATAGAGAAAACTCATATAATTACTGTAGTAGTGATCTTGTAGGTGTCATCCCTACTGTGGATTTCTCCCTCTAACCAAGGTTTTCCATGAAAAAATCATTGTGTCATATGTGATCATTTTGTGGATGTTTGATTTCATTTACTTTTACTTGTTTACTTCAGTTATATGCTTTGTGGTTTACAAACAATTATTGAAGTTATTATAGATTAGTGGTTGAATTATTCTGTAATTTGGTTTCACTAAATCACCCCCTGCCCTCTCAATGACTAAGAATTCTAACAAATTTTCCTATTGATGGTACCAAAGATGTTTCACTGGATTAGCTGAATATTAATTTGAAGGCTCTGAATAAGGTAGAATATGTTGACACATGTCTTGAGAAACATGTTTTTTTACATATAATGTAATATTTATAGATAAGAAATAAGAAGAGGAGATGAGTCTAAAGAAGCAAGGAAAAGATAAAATAGTATAAATGAGGGCTCTAGAGTAAAGAGGAGATGAAGGTCACTATAAAATAAAATGGTGAGTTAATTGGAGGTGAATATTTTGTGCCTTATAGAAGTTGTACTCAAGATTTTTTGAGCCTACAAATACAATTTGAGCTGATAGTAACAAGAAAGGTACTAGAATTACCAAACTCACAAGAAAAATTAAATTATTGATAAACAAAATCCTTTTGACAAGTTACACTTGGGTGATATTGAGCTAACCATTAAGCCTACAAGGACTTCAAAATATTATACAAAGTTAGAATAGACGTAATTAATAATACTATAAAAATCCTTCATGAAGGCCTTCCAATCGTAAAGATTGATGAGCCACTACATAAAGTAGAATAGTTATTGGTGCTATTTGAGGATTTAAAGAAAGATATATTCATATTAGAGGCTTAAATTTTGAATATATTATAGAGAAAAAGGTGGAAGATAAAAGATAACTGTAATTGGTGAAAAAGTATTTTATTGCACACATTAGGCTATAGTAGATTCTCAAGGATTTAAATAATAGTGTAAAAGAAGTCGTAGTTGTTTACTATTTTTTTAATAAGTATCCCATCTCCATGAACAATATATAAGATCATATCAGTAGTTTGGAGTCACAAATTGTATAGCTAATAATTTTGGTTGACTAAAAGAATGATGAAGATGGCTCCACCTAGGTATAAATAAAGAAATCATGTGGTTGAATCTTCTAATAGATAAAAGGAACAAGATAAAGGAAAAATTTTGTGAAAGGAAGGATATAGTTAATTTGAATCTAACTAGTATAGTAACAATTTTCAAAGGATTTGGTAAGTTGTATCAAAATTTTGAGGTTCCATAGAATATAAAATATGTACAGCATCTTTCTATCAGGACAGTGTGCCAATGTACCATATTGATCTTTACGAAAAATGAATAAAATACAATTTTAGAACACCAGAAGTTAATTCAGCATGGAATTTTTCCTCCATTATAATATCCTTCCATTTTTTATGATTAGATATTTTTGGTATTGTATATAGACTAGTACATTAGGAATATAGTTTTAGTTTTTGTTGCACTTGTTTCTATGCATTCCCTAAGAGGAGTTGTTAGACTTAGGGGAAACATATGTATGTATTAAAGACATGTATCTCAAAGAGATATATATTAGGGGGATTAATAAATGGTAATGTAGATTATATAAGGTATCTCTAAGGGAATGCTTTGTCCATGATGTCAAAGAGGGAGATACATATGATGTGGAAAAGAGTCAGGAAGTTTTTCCATCAATGAAAAAAGGTAGATCATTTAAAATAGGTAGATTGGATTGTCATTTATGTCACTTATTTTCATTAATGTCTACTATGCTCTAGATGGAGTGTTTTGTAGTGTTTTATATATTTTATCTAGTGGTTCACTAGTTATAGTATTTCATATATATTTTTGCATGGAAAAATATAAAATGAGGAACAGGATTAGAAAAGAAGAATCTAGAGGTCTTAGGTCTTATCTAGAGCTTTGGAGAAGATTTTTTTTTATCATTAAGATGGCTATGGGTAATTATTGTAGTAAATATTCTAATAGATTATATTTATATTTCTGGTTTGCACAATCTCACACTATTTCATATCACTTTCATGTAGTGGGAAAAGAAAATCAAAGAATAGAGTCCAAACTAATAATCTTAAAGCATATCATAATACAAAACTACCTCAAGATGAATATGATTCATACCTCTTGATTGAAAGGATTATAATGCAATTTCCATGCTCTTGGAGATTCTATTCCTTTTTTTTTTTTAAATCAGGAAAGAGATATATAATGTACTTATACTAATGACTAAGCAATATAAGAAATGAGCTTGAAAAAATAAAAATGAAGCATAAAAGGAATTTAGGATAGAATTGTGTACACCTAAAATTTAAATAGGAAACAAATATGGATACAAATCTAAATTTCCAAATGTAATGGTTTTGTAGACACCCATAACTATAAATTTAGAATCTCTACACTAGAACCTATCTATATGTTAAAATTGAGCCTAATATGGGATGAATAATACTTTCAAGATGTTTTAATCTTTTGAAAATAATGTCTAAGGAATTTTGTACCCTTATCCCACTCTAGGATAAACAAAACAATGATTATCACAGGGAAAAGAGTATGTCTTTTTGTTGACAACTAATTTTGAAGTCTTCTTTAGCAAAAAATATAATAAATGTGTATGTGGATGGCTATATAGTGGTTTACCTTTGTCAATCCCTCATTTTGGGGACTCCCACCTTCATAGATAGATAGTATAATAAATATAAAGTGTATTGTGCTCATCAATCTTTAGTAAATATAAATTGTAAGGATCCTAAGTGCATAAATATAATGTAAAGGTTCTAACCTAATGTAATAGTGTAAGTGCCCTATATGAAAATAAAATCAATGTATGATTGAAAGCATGTAGTAAACATAAAATTGAAGCTAAAATGTATAGATCTAATAATAAAAAGGAATCATACCTAACCTCAGAGGTCGAGTATGTAAGACAAACATTTATCGATGATCTCCTAGATATCATGATTGTCCTTTTGAAGCTTCATATAAATGTTGAATTCCTAATGTGATTGAATAATTGATAATAGCTTGGAGTACCCTTAATTTAAAAGCTTTTTACTTCATATGATATCCTCAAATTATGGATTCAAACTTGAAATTTCTTTCATCTTACCAAAATAATGTGCAAGGATTGATTTTATACAAAATTAGAGTACAAACTCAAGAGATATAACCATGAATCCTAAATCCCTACTAAAACATCAATCACAAGCCCTAATCTCAATTAAAACCCCATCCTTGGGGAACAAAAAAATATAAGAATTTTTTTTCCACCCAAACAAATCACAAATCAAGACCATAGGTCCCATATGATTGATGGATTCTTGATTATGTGATATAACTAATTCTAAGGTCAGGATAGAACACAAAGGACATTGAGGGTAAAATAGTGCCTAGATGATGAAATAAATTATTAGTCTAAAGGATGATTATAGGAGCACATGGAGAAATAAGGGCTAACCTTAATTTTAAAAAAAATTGAATTGATAGAGGGCCCATATTTAAATTTATGTATTTATTAATGCAAGATGAAGTCATATTATGCATGCTAAAATGAAGGCATGCTATGGTGGGTTCTAAAAAATCATAAAATTATACATACCAATTGTACAAAATCATGGTATAAATTTATATTTGGAGTAAGTTGTTGGTAGTTGTCTAAATCTGATACATCTTATCTTCCATGGCCTAATGAGGTGTACAACAAATCATATGGTTTTCTTGACTTTCAACACAATAAAAATATAGTAATATATTGCATGAATTCTTTTCATTCCTCTAACTTCAAGGAATATAATGTTGCAACTCTTAGATGTAATTGTTTTTGTATTAAGTGGTGATATGTTTTATATCTAAAATATTTGGGAGTTCTACACTATATTTTATGTTTCTTTGGCTAATCCTGATTAACAAATTTATTCTTAGTGCTAACTAAAGATGTAAATCTCTTGATACAATTATGTATGATGATAATTATAATGATTTTTATAAATAGAAAGCAGTGAAAACATTGTGTGATGCCTCATAATTCTTATTTACCTTCCATGTTCTTTGGAGATTGAGTTGGGAGCCAATGGCTAATGTGTTACATGCTATATCTTTTTAGGATAATGTAATAGTTATTATTATGTGTAGAGATTGATATAGAAAGGTGGATATCATTTGAATGTGAATGCATGAGCTATGTATGAGTGTATGAGATACTTTAGAGTGTGAAGGTGCAAAGAGAAAAAATAAAATAGATGAAACCAGTAACTAATTTATGACAATTGAAATGAACAAAAAACTATAGCCAATATATCTAAAAATGTACTTTTATTCAATTTAATCAACTTAATTTCTTGTAATCAATTGAATTGTACCTTTCCCTAAAGAAATTGATCATTTATGATTTTCACATGTTTGTATCTTTTCTTAAGATTATTTTCCTTAGACTACAATTCAGTTTTAGTTGTAGTGAGATCCATTACGCCTATCCTAAAATATTTTAATTTCTTCCTCATATAGAAATTCTATTTCTCACTATATTTTTTCCCACATTAGGGTTTCTATGTAAAAACTTGGTGTTACTATTTATATTTTAGTTATCTACTTCTACACATAAGTTTAATAGAATTAATGGTTAATAATTAGTTAATTTTCTATCCATTTTGATTCAACCGCCTCCCTTCTCCCTTGATAAACATCTAGAAGTGTTCATGACAGGTCATTAGGAAATAAAACAAAGTTGGCATGTTATTTATAAGTATTCTAGGACAAAAAGATTCTATATGGAGGAAAAATATGTTTTATTTTTGAGTGCTATAATCCAATGAAAATAATCCTAGTATTCAATTCCTAGAGACATGTTTTCCCATAGAAAATTTCTAGTTGCTTTATATCATGAACATTGAAAATAACAAAAATGTTGTTTTTCATTGGAATAGAGAGAAGAGAAAGAAATGGTCAAGCTATTATTACACAATCCTTTTACAAAATGATGTTTCCAATTTATCATAATTACCCATTAGAAACCCTTATTAATCATAATAACAAAACTATGCAAATGGAAGGATCTTTTGAACCAATTTGGCCAAAAAGACTAACCATTTTAACTTCATGATCAAGAAGCATGTCTAATTATTAGCTAGCATATGAAATTTAAAAATACATTTATCTTAGAGGGTATTTAGACCTCTTTTACATTATAGAATATAAGTTTCATTTTTAGATATTTTAGAGCCAAAAATGTTATCCACAATCCCTATCTTAACTAGTGCAATTAATTTTTCTACTTCTCTCGATAAAGTTTTACATTGAAAAATGATTCCTTTCCTTAAGCCATTGCCCACTTTTTCCTTCTGTGAATTTTTATATTTACATTTTTCTTCCCATTACTATCTACAAAAGCTCATCTGTGACAAATGAAGAATTATGTTGGGTAGCTCTGTAGAGTTTTGTCGGTCTAGATGACCCTAAAATTTCTTCCTTTTATGAGATCAAATACCTAATAAGGGATCCCCCTTCATCAACTATATTACTTTTTAGGTTCTTCTTCAGGACACAAGATAGTATTTGTCCTAGGAAGTTATTTTATTCTCCACTTGAGGGCCTAAATGCATATCTTGTAAATTAAGTTTATATTTGATTATAAAATCATAATCCTTTCTAGAAACCCTTAACTAACTTATGTATTATTCTTGTGATGACATTTACCATCTATAAATATCCCCTCATTATTAACATTAGCATGAGGAGATGCCAAAACTCCCTCATTTTTCTTAATCATACTAATAGGCTAGTCTTCTTCCTTTTGGCTTGTTATATTTTCCTTGAGAGCCACATGAGGGGATTTCATAAGATCCTTCATAGAAAAAAAGGTAGGTCCCACCATTAAAATTTTGTGTTATTGATAGTTCACTACTTTATGATGTATAATAGTTCTTTATTGTAGTTCTCCACTTTCTTAGGACTTGGGACTTTATATTTATCAACTAGATGGGTGAATTTGTTGCAACTTTAGCCAATGAAGATAGAATTTTCATAAAAAATAGATTTAATAAAATTGATTCTATGCTAATTTTGTAGGGCAACATCTTGAGCTCATTTCCACATTGGCACGCAATAGATAAAATAAAAAAATAAAAAATTGGAGTGTAACCTAATCAATAGTAACTAGATGGTCAAAGGATTTAACAATAATTTTTAGTATGTCAGCATTCTCAAGTTCTAAGGGAATCCCTCATATCCAAATATTGGTCAAGGAAATATGTTTGACATCTCTCAAGGAGTCTAATCTAGGCTTATATCTATGTAGAGAGGAGACATTATGATATTTTTAAGAAAAAATGCACCTTTAATGAAAACCTTAATCCTCTTATCTTTAATAGAAAGGATAAATAAAAATCTCAATACATCATGGAACTAAATGACATGCTTACTTTTAATTTCCAAAATCTATAAAACCATTGGTAAACCAAATATACATTAGGTCTAAGGGAGAATAACTTACCAACAATGGTTTTAGTTACTCACGAAGCATATTCATGCATGAAAATATTAGGGAGCAAGACTTCACTACTCTCACCATGTATTTTAATATAATAGGTTATATACCTACAAATATTTATATGATTTGCATTATTATTATTTTTTCATAGATGTGGTTGGGGCTACCCCATTAAAGAAAGCTTATGTACTCTGAGTGGACAAATCAAAATGATCCCAATTTTCCACCAAGTATTCCTTTATGACTTTGGAAGCCTACAAGGGGCCATCTTTATTATTATCATTCTATGAAACCTACCTTCATTGCAAAAATAATTTAAAAGTTGTAGAGTTCAAAGAAAAATTTATTCTTTCTCTAAACAATTGGGTTATGAAGGTCTCCCCTTTCATCATCAAAAAATGTCATAACACTACTACATTTGACCTTACTTTTCTACCAAAATTTTTGACCATCAATTAAAAAGGTGTAGGTTGGTCATATTATAGAAGGAAAACTTCCATTTTTTTAATCCATGCTCGTGTTAGTCAAAATTTCTACCGATACCATGTAGGTTGGAAGTTCAACCAACATGGGCATAACTTTAAAAATAAAAAAGATTTGGTATCTCATT
The DNA here is from genome assembly GCA_027943335.1 of Chamaecyparis obtusa. Taxonomy (NCBI): domain Eukaryota; kingdom Viridiplantae; phylum Streptophyta; class Pinopsida; order Cupressales; family Cupressaceae; genus Chamaecyparis; species Chamaecyparis obtusa. The sequence goes on from BSBK01009119.1 coordinate 202,781, forward strand.
TCATTGTTTGGTTTTAACTTGGAGCACGCAAAGGAGCAAGAGCCTACAATTGTTTAAACTTTTATTTGGTGAGAGTAAAAGGAGGACCGCCTGCCTGCAAGGGTTGCCACTGTGATTTGGTGTAAAAGGAGGACCGCCTGCAAGGATTTCCTTACTTTGCATTTGTATGGCATTATTTTATTGGTTACCTACTTAGGGACTATGAGCAATGTGATAGGGCATCATCTATTTGGTATTTGATGGCACATTTTTTATGATTGTTTATTGAATAGTGTTAAAATGGAACCTTAGTAATGTACCTATCATTCACCACTATTAATTTTAATGTTTTTTGAATTGGAATAGCATAGCTAAAGTAAATCTGGAAATGCTTTAAAAATAATTAAGATAAGATACATACTTCACTATGGAATATATTTAGAAATACCTATTTTCTAAAGCTTGTGTTGGGTTTCAAAAGAATCTACAGCTAGATCCAGGACCAGAAAACTATAACAGAGAAAACCCAAAAAACTTTCATCTTTCTAGTAGCAGGTAGTCTTTGACCACAATAAAAGGTCAAAGGATACATTAATATTTTGAAGGTTGACCTTGACTTTGTTTGCAGATCTTGGAAGTTTACCGAAAAGGGTACTTAGATCCATCCTCCAATTCTCAAAATAGTGATTGTAGATATTTGAAAAGGGTTTTTTGGGGTGGCTATATAGGGTTTTGCCTTAGTCAAACCCCCATTTTGGTGATCTCCACCTCCATGAATAGCCAATTGAAATAGAATGTGTATATGTATTGAAAGTGTAATGCCAAGATCTAATCCTCTAGATTGAAACCCTAACATGAATATATATGAGAAAGCAATACATAGATTTGAATAAGATAAGAAAGCATACCAAGTCCCCAAGGATAAAGTACTCCTACCAAACTCATAATCCATAATTTTTACCCCATGATTGTATCTTTGAATGCTTGAATGTTGGTAATGGTGGATCAAGGAAGAAATGATCTCTCTCTTGCTCCAAATAGGTGTTCACAATGGTGTGCTCACAAAGATGCTTGATATCAATAATGGCTTGATATTTTATATCATCCTCTTGCAATCTTTCATCTTCACTTCACCATTCCTTTCTTTCTTGAATCAATTATGTCTCCACTTGATGGATACTTGATCATGAAATTATTTTTGTGAAAATGAATGCAAATGAGAGTCTTTATATAGAGGTTTCAAGGTGTGGCTCCTAGAGAAATGTGAGGACCCATAATTCAAATTTAACCTTGAATTATGGTCCAATAACAATAACCAACTAAGGAGGGAAAATAGTTAAATATATTTTAAATTAAAAGCTTTCTGCACTCAGATCAGAGGGCCCAACATTGATTTTGGGGCCTGTAGGGACCAAAGTTGAAAAAGGGGAACAAATTATAGAGGAGGTTAAAGAATACCTCATCACTAACCTAGGTTAGAGATGACCTCGACCCTAACCTAGGTTAGATACAACCTCTTCCTTGACCCAGTGGGCCCAGATCCTCCCAGAATCAGGACAAAAGGTTCGAGGGATGCTCAGAGACCTAGAAATGATGTCAAAATGGGATAGAATTTTGAGGAGAGACACAAAATGATATGATAATTATGATGAATGAAAATAGGACCTATTTATAATTCCTACCTAGAAAATAGAGCCATGGAAGAGGGAAATTAAGGAGAATCCTCGGGATCCTAACCCTAATTTCACCTAGAATGAAGGAATCAAGTGCAAAATGCACCCTAAATGCAATTCTATCATGAAAAATGTACTAAAATATGGTGCTAAACCTACCAATATTGAAGTTTTTTCATTTTAAGATGACACATTTATTCCCCACTTTATCTTAGATATGACACTACATGAATATGCAAGCTAAAGTAAGAAAACATCATAGTAAATAAAAAGGATATAGCCAAGTCCTTGATGTATAGATCTTGTAGAAAAATGTTAGAACCTAAAACACACCATGTTAATGAAAATATATAAATCACCTAGGGATTACTATATGAAAATTTTAGAACTACATAAATCCCCTTATGCCCCCCTGTTTCGGCTTTCTACTTCAGAAGGGTGAAACAGGGTGATAAGAAAAAATCTATACAGTAGATATGTAGTTTGTTGAAAAGTCCTTTCCTAAACCAATTATAAGGATTCCTAACCTTCCTAAAATAGAACAAGGAGTTAGGTATCTAAATCATGATTCCAATGCCACTAACGGCACTAAAAACAAAGTTACCAAACTCAAGTTATGATGAAAAGAGTGGATGTGTATCTAAATGCGTAAGAAGGGAAATCCGAGTTTACCATGAGAAAACCCTAAAGGAAACCCTAATAAAACTCTAATTTAAAATTATAAATAATGAAAAGATAGAAATAATTTACCATTCTTACCATTTGTAGATTTAAAATGAGGAAGCAAGATGCTAAAGAGAGAGGAACTTCGAGCGATGCACCTGGAGCTTCTGAGACATAGCCTGGCTACTGCATGGTCACTACCTAAGGTGAGTTTGTTGTTGTATGCTAATGTACTTTCTAAATTCCTATTTTTATAGGAAAGTTCAACTTTACCCCTCTTTGGTTGACCTTGACCCATCTAGGTTGACTTTGACCTAGTTTAGTTAGATTTATGAATTTGATGATGTAGGTAGCTGATATGATATTTGTTTGTGCCTACTAGACTTGGTCTATTTTTGAGAGCATCCCTTTGGTGGGTTGCTAGTCAAGGTCAAAGAGAGATTTTCCAAGCTTGATGATGATGAGATCTAGTTACTAAGGGATGTGGGACTATATTGGGTATCAGTCCTTTCACATATCAGACTACACTGAGCCATGTTATCGGCTCTAATAGAGAGGTGGGATGGAGATACATGCTCCTTCCATCTTCCCTCTAGTGAGATCATAGTGACATTATGATGCAGGACCATCCTGGGTGTAAGAGAAATCTTACATCACGCTAAAATATTTCTAGTTTTGTTTTTAATAAGGGCTATCTTGTACAAAGCTGCTATTTATGGAAAATTGCTATTTTTAGTAAGTTGGTCATATGATCTCAGAATGTTCTGATTTCACAGTTGGAGGTTCATCTTAGTCATATCAGCCTGCCTCTAAAGTTTCATTTCTAGATCAAGTCTGGTTTTGAAGATATTGAAACTTTTCAGTTTTAGAAAGAGGGTACAAAAACCTTGAACTCAATTTTGAAGGCTTTAGAGGCCCTGGATGAGGTTGAATTTTCAATTGAATGAAGCTTTCTTATTCAGGCATTATAGAGCTCCTCGTGCCCTTTCCAAATTTGGGTCATAATAGTCAATCAAAGCAACTGGTGATGACCTATGGTCTCCGGAAGTCAGGCCAGCTGAAATGGTGGAAAATAATTTTTCTTCAAAATTTTTGTTCGAGTTTCAAAAGTTATTTTGAGCCGACTTTGATGTAATAAATTTTAAAATAAAATAATTCTAAGTTTGGTCGGCCTTGTTGGCTAAACTTCTGGAACCTTCACAGGTGGTGGAAAATTGCCTATATAAGGAAGGTTGTAGTGTTGTCTTAGGTAGTTTTGGGGACAATTCTGGGTAGATCTGGGTAATGGTTCGAGGCTTTGTCCTATAGAATATTGTAAGGGAATGCCCATGTGTCTTTTCATATTGTAATTCTAAAAGTTTATAATTCCACATTTGTGGAGATAATAAGAAGCCAATTTTTTGTTCTTGCATATTGTTGTTGTTTCTCTATTTCTATTATTTTGAGCTGACTTTGATGTAATAAATTATAAAATAAAATCATTCTAAGTCTGGTCGGCCTTGTTGGCTAAAATTCTAGAACCTTCCTAGGGGGTGGAAAATTGCCTATGTAAGGAAGGCTGTAGTGTTGTCTTAGGTATTTTTGGGGACAGTTCTAGGTAGATCTGGGTAATGATTCAAGGCCTTTTCCTACAAAATATTGTAAGGGAATGCCCATGTGGCTTTGCATATTTTAATTTTGAAAGCTTGTAATTCCACATTTGTGGAGATAATAAGAAGCCAATTTTTTGTTCATGCATACTTTTGTTGTTTCTCTGTTTCTATTATTTTAAGCCGACTTTGATGTAATAAATTGTAAAATAAAATAATTCTAAGGTTGGTTGGCCTTGTTGGATAAAATTCTAGAACCTTCCCAGGTGGTGGAAAATTGCCTATATAAGGAAGGTTGTAGTGTTGTCTTAGGTAGTTTTGGGGATAGTTCTGGGTAGATTTGGGTAATGATTCAAGGCTTTGAACAAAGAATATTGTAAGGGAATGCCCATGTGGCTTTGCATATTGTAATTCTAAAATTTTGTAATTCCACATTTGTGGAGATAATAAGAAGCCAATTTTCTATTCTTGCATATTGTTGTTGTTTCTCTAGTTTTGTTATGTGTTTGTGGTATTAAGGGAAGTAGCCTTCATCACATTAGAGGATGTCTATAAGATCATGTGGCTTCTAGTCTGAGGTGAGACTGTTAGACCTAGTTCATAGTGTTCTTGTGAGGAGATTCATAGAGATGTAGATTATTGTACAGGATGGATTCCATAGATGCAAACCTGGATAGATCAAGTCCTATTATCATCCATACTTTTAGGCCCTACACCTTTAGTACAGAGGGTGATGCTTTGCATAGTATCCTTGGTTGTGTTACCCAATGCAAAGGGTACTATAATTTTTACACCTCTTACACATCTCATACAGAGAATGGAGAGAGAGAGAGGACCATGTTCTCATGGGGTCATAGCATGTTAGCCCAGTTATACCATGAGCTAGGTAAGCTAGTGCAATATTAGAGGGAGAGTCTATCGATATGTACACTCTTGTAGATTTGGTTTTTTGAGCATTTCAGATGTACATGTCCACATGGAGTTCTAGCAATGGTAGATGCAAGTACATCGAGATTCTTTGCGTATCCTTTGAGAGATATTTGGTAGTTTGGAGATATGCTCTACTGGAGAGTACATCTAGCCCATATTTTGAGTATTGATGTGATATGGAGATCCTACTGTCAGATTACAGAGTGGCCTGATACATGATTCTAGATGAGATATGCATAGTGGTGTAAGTTGCTCGAGGGTCATCAGAATCATATAGTGATGCCATACTATTATGATCGGGTGATGAGGTAGTTCAACCTATTATAGGGAGTCCAAAGAGTAGTACCACACTATGTACATCTGATGAGGTACTATCAGAGACCTATCACTATGTGCAGACCTTAATAGAAAACATATAGGATAGTGATGTAGATGAGATACAGGACATAGAGGTACCATCAAATGTGACCTATTCAAGCATGAGCTTGGATTACATCAGGTACTAGAGTCTATAGGGGATCCATCCTATCTTTCCTAAGGATTATCCTATAGGTGATCCAAGTTCTATAGAGGGGACACAGTTGGATAGTGGTACCATAGAGGAGGATGAGGATATTAGAGATGAAGAGGAGCACATCTCTAAGGGAGATCCCATGGAGGAGGAGAGAGTAGAGAGAGTAGAGGAGAGAGCTGAGGACATGCCCCCAGCTAGTGATACTGGTGTAGATATACCCATTACTCACACATCATTACTGAGATCATGAAGGTCCCCATGGCCCCACATAGAGATTCCACCTTCAAGACCTAGATATAGCAAGTGTGGAGAGAGTAGTCACTCCATGCCCCTACCATTTAGAAACTTAGTGACATCTAGGAGGGAGACCCAGGTATGAAATATAAAATTTGATTGAATATGTGATCTGAGATAAAAAGACACTAGACTGATAATGTTTTCATTCTATAGCTAACATAGTAGAGTGGAGTAGCTTTGTATCTGAGATTCTCAAGGATACAATTATATCCTACCAACTACCAGTCGACAAGTGAAATTCATCCATTGGTTGTAGAGATCCTGACAAGCATGCTGATATTTTTGCATGCATCTTGTGATAGCTGAGATTGTGTAGAGAAAGGGAGGAGAAACTAATAGCTAAGCTATAGAGTGCCTAAGAGCATCCACAGGGTATGAGAATATCGAGGAGCCACACACGAACACACAAATCTTCATATTCCTATCATAGGGTAGAGAGATCTAGAAGCCATCGGCCATCAAAGCGTAGTGATAGATGTAGTGATAAATAGGGCCATTGGCCACATATGTATCAGAACTTCAAAAAATATTTTTTTTGAATGAAAAAATTTCTCTACTAATTAGTTCTATGTTTGATTAGTATGTTTTTATCAATATAAAACTTAATAGAAATAAATAAAGATCATGAATATATTCAATATGTAATTTTTCTATAACTACATAACCTATAAAACAAACTTTATAAGGAATACATAAATGCACAAGGAAAAAATGAATGAATTTAAGGATAATAATGTTTGAGATGCATAATATTAATGGGTTCCTTAAAAGAAACACCATCCATATCAGCAAGTTTATAAGCACCTGAACCAAAGTCTTCAATAACAAAAAAAGGTCAAAGCCAATTAGGGCTAAATTTTCCTTTTTCACTTGGTAAAGTATTCACATTTCATTGATTCTCATAAAGAACTAAATCACCAATCACAAATGTTTGTTCAATTACCTTATGATTGTATTGTTTCTGAAGAGATTTATGATAAGATTTCATATGCTCTAATGCATGTATTCATTTTTCATCCAACATTTCTAGCTCTTGTAAGCATTGTTCATGAAAAGTATCCTTATCAATTATCCCATGAAATGAAACATGTAGAGAAGGTATTTCTAATTCCAAAGACATAAAAGCATCAGTACCATAGATAAGGTTGTAAGGAGAAGTACCCATGGAAGTATGAACACTAGTCCTATAAGCCAATAAACCATAGGTTAGTTAAGTATGCCAATCTTCTACATGCTTACTAACTATTTTTCTCAAAATTTGTTCAATGATTTTATTTGATGCTTCATCTTGTCCATTAGATTGAGGCTAATAAGGAGTTGAAAATCTATGTTGAATTCTATATTTCTCCAAGAATTTCCTGACTTCTTTATTTTTAAAATAGGTTCCATTATCCAAAATTATCATGGAAGGAATACCAAATCTTGTTATGATATTATTAAGAATGAAATCACAAATAACATCCACCATTTTTGAATGAAGAGGGATAACTTTGACCCACTTCGTGAAGTAATCTATAGGACTGATAATGTAAGTATGTCCTTGAGAAGAAGTCGGTGAGATTTTTCCAATAAGGTCAAAATCCCAAATACTAAAAGTCCATGGAGAAACCTAATTACGAAGCTCGTGAGCAGGAGCATGAATCAAATTACTATGTTGTTGACATTGAGTATATTTCTTAACAAACATGAAAGAATCTTTTTCCATTGTTTGCCAATAATATCCCATTCTAAGCAATTTATTAACTAGCGATTTTCCACCAAAATGTCCCCCACAAGAACCCAAATGAGCTTCTGCCAAAGCTACAGGGATTTCACTTCTATTGAGACATCTTAATAATAATCCTTCATAAGAGAATTTATAAAGCATATCTCCTAAAATGATGTAACAAGCTACAAGCTTTCTAATATGATTACATGTGTTCCTTGTTGTTGATTCAAGAAAAGTACAATCTTCCACGAAATGAAAAATATTTGAATACCATTCATCCAAAAGAAAATTAAAACAATAAGAGGCAATATTATTAGAAATTGTATGGGCTTTAAGAGTTTTTATAGTAAATTGAAAGTTTTCAGCATTATTCTTGAGACAAACCAAAGAAGCTATGCTTACCATGGTGTCTGCATGTCGATTATCCTTCCTAGGTAAAGTCTGAATCGTATAAGAGGAGAATTGTGAAAGCACATTAAGAGCTAAATCTCTCTATTGTGTCATTTTAGCATTCTTAGTTTGATATCCTCCTTTAATTTGTTCAAAAATTAATTCTGAATCTCCATATATTTGTAAATGTTTGATATTAAAGGATGAAGCTGCTCTTAGACCAACTATAAGAGCTTCATACTTTGCAATGTTATTGGTACAAGGAAAAGTTAATTTATATGATAAAGGGATGGGTTTTTCTATACGGGAAATCAAGATGATACCCACACCAAAACATGTCTTACACTTAGACCCATCAAAATACAATTCCCAAATATCATGCTGTTGAATAGCTAGAATATTATCATTAAGAAATTCTATTGAAGTATAACATGTATCTGAGAGAGGACAAGGAGCTTCCGCTAAATAATTTGTTAATTCTTGTCCCTTAATAGACTTCTGAGAAATAAAATTAAGATCAAAATTTGTAAGCAACATCACCCACTTTACCAACTGGCCAGAGAGATCAGTTTGTGAGAAAAGATGTTTCAAACGATCAAATTTGACAATCACATTAACTTCAGCATTTATAAGATAATTCCTTAGTTTCTGACATGCATAAACTATATCTAGACATTGTCTTTCTAAATTTGTGTATCTTGTTTCATAATCAAGTAAATTCTGAATAATGTAATACATAGGTCTTTCCTTACCATCATCATCAATTTGAGCTAACAATGCACTCACGACTTATGGAGTCACTGAAGTGTATAAATGGAATGGTTTTTCAAAATTAGCAGGCTGCAAGATAGGAGGATTTTCAAGATACTCCTTAAATTTCTCAAAAGTTTGTTTACACTCATCCTTCCAAGAGAAAGTGGTATCCTTTCTAAGCAAGGAAGTAAAAGGGATAGTTCAGTCTGCTAAATTAGAAAGAAAGTGATGAATAGCCTATGTTTTTCCTTGTAAACTCTATAACTAAGAACTATTCTTAGGAGGAGGTATATTAACAATAGCTTCAATATTTTTAGTATCTACTTCTGTGCCTCGCTTAGAGATTATAAATCCTAATAATTTACCGAAATCAACTCCAAAGACACATTTCTTAGGATTCAATCTCATGTTGTAACTTCTAATCCTTTCAATTATCTGTCATAAAATAGTAACATGATCTTCTCTTTGTATGGATTTTTCTAAGATATCATCCACATAATCTTCAAGGATCTTATGAATGTAGTCATGAAAAATCAGAGCCATAGTTGGTTGATAAGTTGCTCCTTCATTTTTTAATCCAAAAGGTATCATGACCCAAAAAAAGGTTCCCCAAGGTGTTATAAATGTAGTTTTAAATTGATCTTCAGGAGGGATAAAGATTTGATTATATCCAAAAAAACCATCGATAAAACATAAGAAGGCATGACCCGCTATTGAATCCATAATCATATCGATATTAGGTAACGAGAAATCATCTTTCAAGGATGCCTTATTTAAATCTCTAAAATTAGTACACATCCTTATCTTATTTTCTCCTTTTGTTATAGGCACAATATTTGAAATCCAATCTAAATAATCAATAGAATGGATAAATCTAGAATCCATTAATTTTTCAATTTCACCTTTGACTAATAAAGCAATTCGTGGATTCATCTTCCGAATTTTCTATTTCACAAGTTTCATATTTGGTTTTAAACCAATGTTATGAGTAAAAATCTTAGAATCTATACCCAAAATATCTGAATATATCCAAGAAAAGATGTCTTTAAATTCAAGAAAAAGGGAAACCAACTAATCACGTTCAGCTTGATTTAAACATTTCCCTATCTTTATCATCCTTTCCGAGTTGTTTTCCTCCATTTGAATATCAATAGTTTCAGTTATTAACAAATCACTTATTATCAGAGGATCCATCAGTAAAGGCAGAGTGTCCTATTCATCATGTTCTCCAAAATAAGCATCTACATTTAAACAATAAGGTTTTCCTTGTTTGTGATGAAACTTAGGTAAATCTTCATAAACCCCTAAAAATTCCATTAAGGCTTCATCTTTAGGAAAGATATCCAAAGAAGGTTCTTGATTAAGGTCAATAAGCAATGGGCTAACCAACTTCAACTGTCCACCGCAAATATGATTAACATTAAGAAGAAAATTTGATGGTTTTCTATAAGGATTAAATCCTAATCCATATGTATGATTATAAACTTCATTATCTAAAGGTACTTGTATACCTTGTTCATATTTACCACATCCCTTCCCATTGAATCCCAATTTCTTAATAAAATGATAACCAGGATCATATCGATCAGTCATATCAGAAGGGGTCCAAGGAGAGGCATATGTGACAATATCATAACAATCGGGCTTATAGTTTCAATTGTTTCATCAATCGAAGTGACAAAAAAATTACTTTTTAGTTCCTCAAAAAGTGGGGAAGGAGCAAAAACTTTTTTCTCAAATTCATTTTGTTGCTTCATAAATTCCAAATCAGTGACCTTGTATTCTCCAATAAAATTAGGATTAAAATCCAATGTCCCCCACTCATCCTCAATCAAAGAAGAAGATGGAGCTTCTTGTTGTTGAATATCAGGTTGTTTTATCTCAAATTGTTGTATCTCTGGTTTTTTTTCAATCTCTTTACTAGGCTGAAGAGGCTCAAAGATTTTGGCATATTTTGCATTTAAGCAAGGATTTGGTGCATCATCTACATGTAATGTATACATTACATTGTTATAGATGAACCTAACCTTGTGATGAAGAGTAGAAGAAACTACATGCATAGTATGTTACCATGATATTCCTAAAAGAAGGTTATAATTAAGAGGTCCAGGCATAACATGAATAGGAGTATTTAGAATAACTAGACCAACTTTAACAAGTAAGGTAATAGTGCACAAAGTTCTCTTCGCAATATTGTCAAATCCACGTATAGGAACATTATCAGGTTGAATAGTAGTAAGATCATCCTTAATTGCCTTGAGCATATCCATTGTACAAACATTAACCCTAGATCCATTATTAATTAAGGTTCTTCAAATGATACTCTGATTAATAGAGAAAACAACCATAAGAGCATCATATTGATTCTAGACCTCTAGGGAAGGTAAATCATTATTAGAAAACACAATACGAGGTACAAAAGGCATAGTATGCATACAATCCAAAATAGAATGAATTTTCTCTTTATTAGGAGGTGAAGTAGGAAGAGTAGATAAAGCTTTTTGCAATGCCTCATGATATGTCACAGAATTTTGAAGTAATTCCCATAAAGATATCTTAGCAGGATTAGCACGTAATTGGTCAACTAAGTTATACTCCTTAAAGGTAGATGGAAACCTAGGTTCTTAGGGAAGTATAGGTTGAGAAGGCGGTAAAGAAATTTGAACAATAGGCTAAGGGTTATTTCATGTGTGATAAGCATGTGAGATGAAATCAGTGTTATCGAAGAAATCTGAAGGATCACTAGGTTTACCCTTAATTGTTATACCAAGACATCCTTTTACTGTCATCAAAGTTGTAGGATATATCATTTTACATTTATCAATGTTACAAATAGTAGGACATGAAGGTAACCATGCACACACTCTATGATAAGGGTCAATTGGAGAGGTTGTGGAGGAGAGTGAAATAGGAATAGGATCCATGAAGATCTTATCTGAACCATTTTCATCCTCACTACCATGTACCTCATTAGGGAATCTATCCTCTTGTACAATAAAAGCCTCATCAAAGTACTTAAAAAAAGAATCATACATGTTGAATACAAAGAAATACTAAAAGCATGAAAATGTAAATACTTTTGTATTTTTAAAGGGAATTTTTTCTTTTGTATTTTTCAAATATAAATGCAATAAATCTAATCTTATAAGCATACAAGATTTAAATATAAAACCAAAAAGAAATTTTTTTTGTAAATGGGCTCACCAAAATGAATAATGTTAAAATGGAACCTTAGTAATGTACCTATCATTCACCACTATTTATTGTGTATGTGTTTTGAATTGGAATAGCATAACTAAAGTAAATCTAGAAATGCTTGAAAATTAATTAAGATAAGATACATACCTCACTATGGAATAGATTTAGAAATACCTATTTTCTGAAGCTTGTGCGGGGTTTCAAAAGATTTTGCAACCAGATCTATGACTAGAAAACTCTAATAGAGAAAACCAATAAAAATTTCATCTTTATGGTAGTAGGTAGTCTTTGACCATGATAAAAGGTCAAAAGTTACATTAATAATTTGAAGGTCGAATTTGACTTTGTTCACAGATCTCAAAAGTTCACCAAAAAGGGTACACAGATCCATCCTCCAATTCTTGAAATAGTGACTGTAGATATCTGAAAAGGGTGTTTTGGGGTGGCTATATAGGGTTTTGCCTTAGTTAAACCCCTGTTTTGGTGATCTTCATCTCCACAAATAGCTGATTGAAATAGAATGTCTATGTGTATTGAAAATGTAATGCCAAGATCTAATCCTCTATATTGAAACCCTAGCATGAATATATATGAGAAAGCAATACATAGATTTGAATAAGATAAGAGAGCATACCAAGCCCCCAAGGCTAAAGTACTCCTACCAGACTCATAATCTATAATTTCTACCCCATGATTGTATCTTTGAATGCTTGAATATTGGAGATGGTGGATCAAGGAAGAAAGGATCTCTCTCTTGCTCCAAATAGGTGTTCACAATGGTGTGCTCACAAAGATGCTTGATATCAATAATGGCTTGATCTTATATATCATCCTATTGCAATCTTGCATCTTCACTTCACCATTCCTTGCTTTCTTGAATCAATTATGTCTCCACTTGATGGATACTTGATCATGAAATTACTTTTGTGAAAATGAATGCAAATGAGAGTCTTTATATAGAGGTTTCAAGGTGAGGCTCCTAGAGCAATTTGAGGACCCATAATTCAAATTTCACCTTGAATTATGGTCAAATCACAATAACCAACTAAGGAGGGAAAATAATTAAATGAATTTTGAATTAAAACCTTTCTGTACTCGGATCTGAGGGCTCGACATTGATTTCTAGGCCCGCTGGGACCAAATTTGAAAAAGTGGAACAAATTTTGGAGGAGGTCAAAGACAACCTTGAACCTGACCTAGGTTAGGGATGACCTTGTCCTTGACCCAGTGGGCCCAAATCCTACCAGAATCAGGACAGGAGGTCTCGGGGATGCCCGTAGACCTAGAAATGATGTCAGAATGGGATAGAATGTTGGGGAGAAGCACACAATCCTATGATTATTATGATGAAGGAAAAGAGGACCTATTTCTAAATCCTACCTAGAAAATAGATCCATAGAAGAGGGAAATTAAGGAGAATCCTCGGGATCCTAACCCTAATTTCACCTAGGATGAAGGAATCAAGCGCAAAATGCACCCAAAATGCGAGTCTATCATGAAAAATATACTAAAAGAGTTTGCTAAACCTAGCAAGATGGAAGTGATTCCATTTTAAGATGATACATTTATATACATTTGATTCAGAGATGAACTTGCAAAACCCTAAATTTATGAATCACCACATCATGTTACATTGTAAATGTACTATTGTTAGGTTTATGATTGTAAGGTTGGAAGAGGTAATATTGCAAACAAGATTGAGAAAATTGTGTTTTAAACATTTTTTACTAGTATTTGTTTTCTGTCAACTTCGTGTGGATTGGAATGTCAAATCTAATGCCATAGGAAGTCTACCTAGAGTTATAGCTTTCAATTGCAACTGGTCTGAGATCATTTGGTGGAGAAATCCAAAAGAAATCATTTGATAGTAATCTATAGACCATTTTTGACATAAAACTAGGGCAGTCAAATTTCTACAGTTGGCTTTCTATGGACTCTTTTAGACTAGGTGTGACTGTCTACACACTATGGCTTCAAAACTGCTTAGAAAGACACCAAATAAAAAAGAAATCATAGATTCCATGCACTCCCAAGACTCAAAACCTCCATCAATATTTGATAATGTCTAAAATTGAACAAACCTCAAAGGAATAGGGCTCAGTGCACCGAGAACCCCCAAATCCTAGAATTTAGCACTTTTAAACCCTTAATCCAAGGATTTCTTAAGTCTCCTATCTATGATTATTTCTAGGTCCAATAGGTATTCATTTCACCATTAGATGATCATTATAAGATGATCCAAACCATAATCTATGTTCCTCCTTCAAACCAAATGGCTACTACTATAGCATACCAAGCAAATTCATTAAGTTTCCTCTATAAATTATGGTGATCACCAAAACATTCTTCCTTCTCATTACATTAATGGATTAAGGAACTATAGTACATGTTAATACTCATCCATTCCATGTGTTACAGTAGTGAGAGGTCATGTAATGACAATATTCAATTGCAAAGTTAGAAAATTATCAAAGGAATTGTTTGCAACTACTCTGCCAGTGAGAATTAATTGAGTAAAAATATAAATACAGACCTCACAAATGCATAGATGTGGTCTAGGATCAATATCTAACTATTCAAAATGCATTTAAATGTAAGAAAATGACAAAATAAATCCAAAATCACTCTAATAACTCAAGGAAATTGCATTTGAAAGAAGTTTATTTATCAAAAACTTAGTATAGTCTGTACACCAGGCCTCTTCTATCGTACAATGAAACTTTGGCATATTTGATGGACTCCTAGAAACTACGCCAACCAATCCCAATTGGTTGGATGGATTATTTTGGACTAAAACATAACAAAATCCAATTCCATCTATTTTCTACTAACCATTGCATTTCAAATTTTTGAATTTGCAACATTACAAATTTGGAGTTTTTGAAAATTTTTAAGATAATGAAGCCTTAATACTTTGAAATGTGATCCAAATAAACTTATTAAGCATTATTAAAATCAAATTTAAACTATTCTAAACTTGTAACACCAAATACCATCCTATGCTCTTATTTTGGTCCTAAGGCCTATTAGGCCTTTTAAGACTTATTACATATTTTCCATTTGCATTGCATAGAATGACCTTATAGGTCATTATAGGTGCCAATAAATTCCAATTGATGTCTTTAGATTTCATTAGGTGCATGGTTTTCATTATGGAATCCTTGTAGTTTTTGGATGTTCTAGGTGCTCCTGCACCATGTTCACCACCTTTGAAAGGATTCGTGTCCCAAGAATTAGTCCTAGCATTGGATGTCTGAGTCTGAACCTATACTTTAGGAATATGGTGCCTTGAAAGTTGATTCCTTCTACCCACTGGACGTCCACATCTGAACATGATTGTTTACTAGCTGCCCTTCAATAGGACACTTGACTGTACCTATTTGAACATAGTTCAAATGCCAAAAGTCTACATTTGTAGGACTATACAGCATTGTCCTATTCAATCATTTGTCCTTTTCTTTCCAAACCTAATTTGTCCTTCCTCATCTTCCCCTCATTGAAGAACCTCCTCTATTGCTGCTATTCTATCCAAAATCTCTTCTTCTTTCAGACTTCCATCATACATAGGGATATCTCCACTCACCTTATGCTGCTCATTCTTCATAGCCTTGAATATCTTGATTGTCCTCTGCTCTTCCAGATCTATTTGTTCCTCTTCTTCCTCTCCTTCCCCTTCTTTATGGGTTTCATCCTCTTCTTCACTATCAACACCTTCATCTATTTCTCTTCTTTGATTGGATTCCAGTGCTTCAAGCCTGGCCAAAAGTGCATTGTAATATTCCTGCAACCTTGTGTTCTTCTCCTTCAACTCCTAGATCTCCCTTGCAGTACATGCATTCCTTGGAGGCATTTTCACAAAAAATAGTCAAACTTCTTTAGAAAAGCATTCCTCTAACCCTCTAAGGCACCATTTCTTTTAGATAATTTAATTTTAACTTTGGTTGTGTTAACAAAACTATGTTGACTTTATTTTGAAGTTGTTTAACATGAGAGTTTGTAGATTAATAGGAGCTCACAGATACTAGTGTGCCATAGTTTCCCATTTATAACTAGTGAGATGCACATAACTCATGTACCTCATGCTAGTGTGCTTAGATACCTTGTATACAATGTTTTTCATTAGATTGGACATTATCCAAATAGTGAGTATTTATATAAAGTTCTATAACACATAGGCGGTCCTCCTTTTACACCAATTAATAACAGTGATAACCCTAAGAGGTGATTGGATAATGTCTAGTCTAATCCAAGCACACTAGCATGAGGTACATGAGTTATGTTCATCTCACTAGATATAGATGGGCATTAATGCTCAATTGAATGATACGTTCCCATAAAAATGTGAACTCCTATTAATCTACAAACTCTCATGTTAAACAACTACAAAATAAAGTCAACATAGTTCCATTGTAACACTTAGTACATATTATTGAAGGCTATCATTTGGGCCCTACAATATTCCCTTAAAGGAACAACTATGAGTGAGGGGTAAGAGGTGAACTTCTCAGTTTTAGCATAGGTGAAATATGGATCCATATTTTTTCACATCAAATGAAATACTCATGCAGTCAAACAACCAAAAACTTTGATTCAAGTGGAGCTAGGTGCTTGAGAGTTGAGACAATAGTCCATTTTGCCAATAGCACTCACTCAAGAGTCTTTTTCCTTTGTCCTTGTCTAATAATTATTCAATCTTCAAGCTTTTACAAGGTCACTATTATTATGGAATTTGAAAAGGTTTCCTACATTGGTGCACTACATACACTACTATCATTTTCACCACCCTTATCTATCATACAAATATTTTGACCCATCTTTGAAACTAATCCCAATCGGTTGGATGGATTAGTTTGCATTAAAATATAACAAAATCCAATTCCCTCCATTTTCTAATAACCAATGCATTTCAAATTTTTGAATTTGCAACATTAAATTTTTTTGAATTTGCAACATTACAAATTTGGAGTTTTGAAACTTTTAAACACAATGAAGCCTTAAGACTTTGAAATGCGACTAGTTTTGTAATTTTTTTCAAGAACAATCTGGCCAGTCACTATCTACACAATACTTGTTACTCCTTTTGTATCACAAACAACAAAAATAACAAATTTCTTCCATAAAGAAGTAAAAATAATGCCTAGAAATGTTCCTACGTTACCACGAAGAAAAGATCAAATTCTAAACTTTCAAATCAATACGCTGGTAGTTCGACTGTACCTATGGGACAGTGTACTCCAAAAGTGCAAATAAATTAAGTGTACTCCAAATAGAGTACCCTCTACAAAGAACCAACTGGAACCTATTAACCAACCTTCTAACTGTCAAATCATTATGCTTTCAAATCAGTTACCTATCCGTGTATCTGTTGGGAGGGAGAGAAGCCAAACACACATAAAGAAAATATACATACACGACAATTGAAAAACTTAAATAGAATACACCAAGAAGTACCAAATGATGAATGCTCAATTGTTGTAATGGAAAAGCAATATCAGAACCATCCATTTCTAGAACTTGATTTTTCTATAGTCCTAATGATTTTTCTTATTTCTTGAACATTGTTGACATACTTAAATGGAATACACAATACCAAATGATGAATTCTCAATTGTTGTAATGGAAAAGCATCAGAACCATCCATTTCTAAAATTTGATTTTGTATAGTCTTAATTATTTTTCTATAGTCCTAATGATTTTGAAAATTGTTGACAAAGAGTGTTTCTTTTTTTTATTATAGTATAAATGATTTTTCTATGTTCATAATGATTTTTATTATTTCTTGTGTTTTGTCCCTTTTGTATTTCCTATGTCTATGCTTCATGATAGGATTTTGTCGCCTTCTTTTGATGGTATATTTAATTCACTCTATGTGGAATCCTATTTTGTTCACTATTTTATTTCAGCTTGATATTTCTTTCATTTTTCATATACACAAAGACTACACATGTTAATAAAAAAATGAGCTAATTGATTTAGGTTTACTTTTCATTATTGTAAATGGTTAGTATTTTTTATTGTACTCCTTGGTGTATTCCATATAAAAATAATCATATAAAAATAATAAATGTAGTAACAATGGTGTGGTGCAATATTGATATAGGCTCGATGACTCTTCTCAATGTGCCAAAATGTCAATGTGGTGGTGGACAATGTGTGTTGAAGACTTCATGGACAAAGAAAAACCCTGGATGACAATTTTGGTGTTGCCCAAATAGAAAAAAGGTTGCTAATGTGTATATATTTAATGTTCCTAATGTAAATATTATTCATTATATTATAAGAACTAATGTAGACTGGGCATCACAGGGAAATAATGGTTGTGGACACTTTAGTTGGGTTGATGACAACTCATCTCCATCTATCTGCCCATCTCCACTTATCCACGATGAAGGATTTGAGTGCAAAATGTGTCATGCTAGGGAAAATGCTGAAATTATATTTTTATGATTCCTTCTTTGTATTGTATTCACATATCTTTATTGTGACCATATGCAAAGATGAGCTCATGAATTAGTCAGTTTAGTATTTTCATATTGTAACTAATATTTTAATATAGATATGTCGTAACTTCTCTTTGCCTCAAGTGTGCATATATATGGTTTACATCTTTCTTACAATACTTCTTCATGTTTATGGCTTAGGTGAGCCCCATTCTACTATCAATGGCATGATTTAACGTATAGTGTTTTCTTGGTTATTCCATTTGTTCCTTGATACATCAATTCGACCACACCCACTCCACTTCACATAGATGTCTTTGAAATAAACTCCTAACTCTAATAAATTGAGTGTAACTACTAACTAACCTTATAAAATAACAATAGCTAAGAATGATCACTTTCCAACATCTGTTGAATACAAGGTCCTTGAGAGATCAATCAATTAGGATGAGTGGACGAGGATGATGAGATGGTGGAAGTGTAGTTGAATCCTGATGAAAAGGAAGCTCGATCTGGTTGTAATTAGGAAGAAGAAGAATATACTTATCATCAAACTCAGATTGAACAAAAAATTTTGATTCATGCTGAAAAACTCAATTCTAGTGCTTGTACTACATGACTGGTGCCAAAAAAGGGCTATCCCAATCACTAACTATGACCTGTTGCTAACAAGAAACAAAATGATTGTGGACACCTAAAGATAAATATCAGATAGTGGAAAAGCACCTACAAAAATAGAGGCAATAGCTGTAGATACAGATGAGGATATCCCAAATCCCTAATATAATAAATACAGTGAAGAAAAAGAGTAATGCATAAATTATTACTATTTTGGAAGATGCAAATCAAACCAAGGAGATATTGAAGAGGACAGATGAATTAATGGGGTGAGCATGTCATTTTGAAGTAAGCAGTAATAAATCTTTAGTTACAACATAATTTTAGTAAAGGTTTATATTTTATACTCTTTTATGTCGTGAACTAAAATATGTATTTGTTCTTGTTACATGATTTTTTTCTTGCTCAATTACCTAGTCATGGACATCGCAGTGAGGCCGGTAGTAGCATCATGCAAAATAGTAATAATTTCTACATTGACTCTTTTTAGTTTTTTCCTCTCTGTATTTATTATATTAGGGATTTCTAGGATATCATCATCTATAGCTATAGCTATTGCCTATGTTGTTGTAGGTTCTTTTCCCCTATCCTGAACATCAAATTGTGACAAAAATGTCAGTAAAACTATCATAATAACTCCATAATTTTTTTTAAAATTAATTATCTATTAATTTTGTATATTAATATTCAATTATATGTCATGTTAATGAATATTGTTATGTGTTAATGGGGAATTTAGATTGATATTAGGGGGAGGTGGGGTGAGGCTAGATGAGCTTCCACCTTCACGTGGTTGGCCTTGCTAAGTAGAGAATATTAAAGTATTCCTAAAACCAAGTGAAGCTCAAACTAACATACCTTCATTATTTAATCAATTTCATTTGTTCTAGGTCTTTTCTCATAAGTGCATTTTGAATGTGTCATTGTTAGGCAACTATCAAATAAAAATCTAGAAGGGCCAATAGTCAACTTCTCATTGTCATTGTCTGGGATGATTCAGCTTCATTTTGTGCAAGTATTATTGTATTGAATGCATCTACCTCTCTTGGCCTAATGTGGATTATTTCATTCATTTGTGTTTTTGAGTAGGGGAAGTGTTAAATCAGTTCCTATCTTCTATTCTTAATTCGTTCAAACTGGAGGAGGGCCTGATAGATATACACAACATAGAATTGACTACTAGTCTAGACAATTGAACACACTAAGTCTTTGTCTTGAGAGAAAGAGTTGGGTAATGTTGTTTCTGGAGACCTGTGTAATTGTTCTCAGTGGCGTTCTTTTTTTTAACAGGTTATATATATATATATATATATATATATATATATATATATATATATATATATATATATATATATATATATATATATATATATATATATATATATATATATATATATATATATATATATATATATATATATATATATATATATATATATATATATATATATATATATATATATATATATGTAGTATCCATGTTTTTTTAATACAGATTCTTTTTATGTATATGCTAGTACTATGCAACCTAAATAAATAATTATAAATGTAATAGATAATGTCTTTAATGAAGGAATTGATGTACCACATGTAAACCAAAATCCATGCTTAATGCCATTTAGTGCAAAATGAGTTTGTCTATTAGCATATCAAATTTTGTTACACCCTTCATGACTGTAATGTTTAAGCTAAGTATTGATGCAATTTTCTAAAGTAGCAAGTTTTGCTGTCATTATTTTTTTCTAGTGGTTCTGAGGAGATCAAGAATTATCAAGGAAAGATATTGAAGTGGAAAAGAAAATTTTCTGACCGGTTACAAACATTGAGTCATCAATCAGGTATACATTTTTTTAAGTAATCGCTACAAAAATGGTTAAGTTTTCCTGAATTTTTAAAATAAGTCATAATTATTTAGTATCATATTCTTAGCTGCAAGTTGCAGGTCTTCATACCATAAATTTTAGAGTTCAACTCTTACATGGACAAAGTTGTAGGTTATATTGAACCATCTGTTATCTTTTATGACTCTTTAGTTGTCAGAAAGATTAAATTCACGTCCTAGTTGACATTGTGTTTGGGGCATAAAGCTTTATTTAACTAAATTAATTCTTTTAATATTGAGATAAAAAAATCTACATAAAGCCTAGACTGGGGACTACATAGAAAACTATCATATGAAGAACTACTGAAATGGTGGTATCAAACTTCCAAGAAATCCACGTATCAAAATCTAGTTGTATGATTGAATAAAAAGACAAGATTAAAAAGTTCATAGGCCCATACAAGACACCCACAAAAATATTGACCATCAATTTATAGAACCCTTGCAAGATATCCCAAGGAACGACAGGTAGTGAAAACTAGATAGATAGAAAAAAGAACATAACCATATGTTGCCTCATGTGTTTGAGGTAAGCCAAACTTAGTGCAATTCTCTTAACAATGGTACGTATCCATCCAAGTGCAACAACCTTCAAAGATTTGCAGTGGTAAAGAGAATCTCCATATTTTATCAGCCTAACATAGTCTTTGGCCACTTTGGCAATGAGATTGTGAGCAATATTGCTCTGGCCAAGGGCCAACTTGTAGTGATCTTTATCATATAAAACATTTAGTAGATCTCCATGAAATGGATGCACATCATCTTGGAGGGGGAAATTGTCTTAGCAAATACATCTAAAGCAACAGCAATAGCAAATACATCACTGACACTTTTTGGGCATATTTCATTACTCCTCAAAATGAGCAACCTTTATTTTAGCTACCTCATCACTATCATCCTCATCCATTGCCTTGGGGTTCTCACTTATTTTTCTTCCACATTCAATATCTTGTAAAAGTGTAGAGGAAAGAGAACATGACAAATTGAAATAATAAGATACAACTTGAGGAAAATTGAATAAAAAAATGTAAAATTCTAATAAACCAGTTCAAAAAAAATCATTAAGAAATTCATAACCAAATCTAGTTTGCAAAAACCACCGCAATTGAAACTCCCCTTCTCAATATTTTCTCTAATAGCATACTTGCAAGCCCGCTGACAAATCTCTATAATATTGGCTCCATTGAATCCTTGGGTATAATAGGCCAATGCCATTAGGTATAATGAAAACTATTTTCTTGGTTGTCATACCATCCATCTCTATCAAAAAATTCTTAAGGACTCTATCCGCAACACCACTAACATCCCCAACACTGCTTCCACGCTACAAACATGCAAACCAATTATGCATCACTAGTTAGATTTTATCTCTCAAATAGTTCAAACAAAATAAAAAAACCCACAGTTTCATATAGAGAATAGTAGATGGGTTGCTAGAGCCCGCTAACAAATCTCAATAATATCACATCAATAAATATAATGGATGGGGCATTCTTCTTAGACTCCTCAAAAGCCTTTCAGAGATTTCTTTCACTTTCTCCAACTAACTTTCACATGATCTCAAGTCCATTGATATAGAAAAAGAAGGCACCGATTTCATCTGTCATTGCCCTAGCAATTAAATTTTTCCAGAACCAGGAGGCCCATAGAGAAGAATACCCTTTGGGGGCTTCACACCAATAGATTTGAAGAGTTGTGGGCATCTAAGAGGAAGCTCTACCAATTCATGGATCACCAATCAAAATAAGTGGAACTAGACTTTCTTTGTTGCAGAATTGATTTAGTATAGAATATTTTCTAGCAGGATTTTTTTTTTTTTAAAGAAAGGTTTTCATACCATTATCTACCACTTGAGAAAAATTTTCCGTAGCTGAATTTTCTTGCCACTATTAATATTTCTCTAAAGACTTAAAAGTTAGTAAGTCCTTAGCTAAAGGGCTAATAAACTAAATAAATTTTCAAATATATGAACAGATAAAACTCATACAAGAAAAAGTCAGAGCCAAATTGAATAGCATTGGCTATTCGTCAGTGGAAGGTCCCTACTATAAGAGACACATTTTTCACTTCATTAAGATGAAAATTGTGTACTAAGTTTCCTAATTGTATAATTCATCATCATATTTATTATCTATTATAGAAAATACATCTGAAGCACTAGCAGAAGCACCAAGAAATCAAAATTCAGAACCAAAGCTTGAAGATTGTTGTAGTGTTTGTGTAAAGGCTTGATACTTCTGAATATTAGCATCACTGACACTTCTTTGGGAATATTTCATTGACTCCTCAAAATGAGCACCCTTTATTTCAGCTACCTCATCACTATCACCCTCATCTATTTCCTTAGGGTTCTCACTTCTTTTTCTTTCATGTTCCATATTATCCTGTAAAAGTGCACAGGAAAGAGAACATGACAAATTGAAATAATCAAATTCACGTTGAGGAAAATTGAATAAAAAATGTAAAATTCTAACAAACCAGTTAAAAAAATAAAATTAAGAAATTCATAACCAAATCTAGTTTCCAAAAGCCTCCACAATTTAAACTCACCTTCTCAATACTTTCTCTAATAGCATACTTGCAAGCCCGCTGAAAAATCTTTGTAATATCTCATCAATAAATATAATGGACGGGTCATTCTTCTCAGCCTCCTAAAAAGCCTTTCAGAGATTGATTTCACTTTCTCTAGCCAACTTTGACATGATCTCAGGTCCATTGATATAAAAAAAGAAGGCACCAGATTCATTTGCCACTGCCTTAGCAATTAAAGTTTTCCCAGAACTAGGAGGCCCATAAAGAAGAATACCTTTTGGGGGATTCACACTAATAGATTTGTAGAGTTGAGGATGTCTAAGAGGAATCTCTACCAATTCATGGATCACCAGTTAGATCCTACATCTCAAATAGTTCAAATAAAATGAAGAAACCCACAGTTTCACACAAAGCAGAGCAGATGGATTGCTAGACCCCAAAGCAGTCTGCAAACTAGAACGAGAAGGGACCAGCTAGCAACAAGCAACTAAATGAGTGTGGACACCTAAAGATAAATATCTAGATTGATCACCAATCAGGATGTTGTTGGTGATTAGTCTGGATATTTATCTTCAATTTTTTTTAAACACTCTGCATTTCTTTAAAATTTTGACCCACATTCATCGAAAGTCTGGCCTAGTTTGGTCTAAAATTTGACAATGCTATGTCAAAATGTGGCATAGTGGGTTTGGCATCCTGGTCAGAGCCGCTAAATATTTTGACCAAATTTGGTCAAAATATGACCGTCGCAAGTTTGGCATCCGGGTCGGAGCGACCAAAATTTTTAGCCAATATTAATCTATATTGGTCGAAAGATCGACGAATATACAAACACTTGCCAATGTTATTTTTGGCCTAGATTGCCCTCATTTTCAACCAATATTAGCATCCATTATTCTATAGTTGTAGCAATGGGTTGATATTTTGATGCAGATAATAGCGATGAACGAGTTGGTCAACTATTCAACCGAGTTGGGTAGAAAATTTAACCAACAGTGCATCGAAAAATGGTGCAAAATATACTAGTGTAACTATGGGCACATATAGTGGAAGTTTTGAATAGTAAAATATGTGGTTAATTTGGTTAATAGTTCTTATTAGCCTTTTAATAGAGGAGAGAAGGGGAAAATCCCCATTTCAAGGGGGGTTTCTAGTAAGTACAATTCTTTTTTCTATTAAGGATTGCAAAAAAGGAAATGGATATAAGACAACCTTCAAGTATAGATAAGGTGATAAGATATTTAATCAATTTGTTATTTTGGATGACTTGGTCTATGAGGAAGAGATTATAGTTAAATTTTAGTTAGTTCTTGGTCATATTAAATATTTTAATATAGTGACTTAGGAGAATACTAACCCAATATTGTCCCAAGATGGAGAAAGAATACTCAAATTGGTATATATATTCCACATTCAAAGTTTAAAGAGTTGGAAAAAGGTGAATGTATGGAGGTGAAAGATTGTCTATTTTTTTCTGGTTAATAGTCCTCTATGGACAATGATTTTGGAAAATTTGGAACAGGTAAAGCAACTACATCAATTTTGGATTTATAGAAAAATTCTAGAGATAAATGTGCTCCCAAGAAAGACCAAAAAAATATAAATTAATTATTGATGCATTAATAGAATCAAGGTCAATTAAAACCATTTTTTTCTAATTATATCCTTCAATAGTATTATCATTATATTCTATAATGTTAGGGTTATGAATAGAATGCATATACAAAAAATGTTATTTAAGAGTTAATTAAAATCATTCTCTTGATAATATCTTCATCTAGGAGACTAAGATAACTATGAAAAGTGTGCTAAATATTAACTCCAATATTTTTGTTATGATTAATTGTATGCTATTGGGGATCAATTTTATTTTAGTGGGCATCCTATGTTTAGGATTCATACAATGTATTTCCCGTTTAGCAGATGTCTAGTAATTCTTCTATTTTTATCAGAACTTCATCTTTGGAATCAATTGAATAGATTTATTTTCCAATATTTCCTCTTTGAATCCTATTTAAATGGAATCCTTTCTTTGGTTGTCATACATCATATTTGTGTACTCCCTTTCTTTTATCTCTCTTGGATTTTTTTCAGGGGATTTTAACCTTTCCAATTATCTGGAGGAGAAGATGGGTGTATAGCCTGAATGGAACTCACTTCCAATATTCTAAGACATAATATAGGGCTCAAATTTTTTATATATAATAAATCCAAAAATAATACTTTTTAAATAGAACAATTAGAAATGGAGGAAAGATATTATATTTGAAAGGCCAAAAATATTCTTATTTTGTATAATTTGGGTTGGGGACATCTCCACCACCTATCTGAGATACTAGATTGGAAATGTTATGATCATTTACTTATGAAATCATTTACCAAATGATTCACATTCTCAAAAAAACAATCCTTCACAATTCAACATACATGAATTTTTTATTCTTATCTTCAAAAATATATCTTGGAATGGTGGCACAAGAGGAAGTCTTCTTTTGGAAAAAGTATGTACTCCTTTTCTAAGAGGATTATGTTGGATTACAGAGAGGGGGTGAATCAGTAATCCTTGATTCTTTGTGAGTTAAAAACACTCCTCTGATTAACTTGGTTAAACACAATTCACTAATTATTGACAAGAGTACACAAATTTAAAGAATCACCAAGTCAATCACATAAACCATTCATCACATGTAACACTATTATTTAACATGGAAACCTCGCTTTGGGAAAAAACACTATGGAATTGTCACCCACTAAAGAAAATACTCTTTTGAAGTATACTCAGTTAAGATTCAATCCTATTAAATATTACAATACACACTAATAGATGTGATCGAGAAAAGAAATTTACCTAGAAGATTTGTTAGGATCTTCACCCTATTAGGAGTGTCCTGGTTAGAGGGCTTTAAACACTCTTTAGAATGTTCCCCTTTTCAAGGATTTTACAATAAGATTGTTAAGTCCACTCGATCAACAGATTTATCTGTTTAAAATGCTAATAATAAATAATAAATAGTCTGACCTATTTCTTCAAAAATATCCTTGCATAATTAGATCCTTTGTGTGCTCTTCTATCTTCACATTAATCCTTCACTTTCCAGTTTCTTCAACACTTCATCAGATTCTTCTTTTTGACTCAGAATCTATCTTTTTGTTCTTCACTACATCAGTCGGTGACTCTTCAACTCTTTAATTTTCTAGCCATTTTTTCATACAAATCTATCTTTTATATAGACATGTTTTGCCTCTTAATCTCTTCTGTTAAATTTTTCTTTGATTAATCTCAACCGTCGAATTCAGTTTACAAACTTATATATTGAATCTAGATCTCAGAAACACATTTTCTGATCACCTCAAAATTTGAACTTTCTTGAAACTCATTCCTTCTCTTTTCACCATTTATATCTAAGACATAGATCATCACCTTGAATTTTTGTGATCATAGATCTCACTAACTAACTTTCCTTATCATCATGATCATCCATCTCATCATAGCTAATCATTGTAATTCCAATCCTTGTATTTGATTTTTGTTCCTTTCTCAGTGGATAACTCTAAATTTTAGTTAACTTTGCTCCATGTCTAAGAATTTCCTTCTCAGTGTCTACGATTCCTTTTCCTTTACCAAAACATACTTCCTTTTATATTTTAATTTTACTGAATGACTTTTCCTTCTTGGTAGCCAAAACTATTTTGCATACCGACTTGAAAAATATTCATTACCATTCTTTACCGACTTGATATAATCATATGTTAGGTAGAAAAAATTTATATCAACATAACCTTACCATTTCTTAAAATTTATATGTTAGTTAACTTTGCTCCATGTCTAAGAATTTCCTTCTCGGTGTCTACCATTCCTTTTCCTTTACCAAAACATACTTCCTTTTATATTTTAATTTTACTGAATGACTTTTCCTTCTTGGTAGCCAAAACTATTTTGCATACCGACTTGAAAAATATTCATTACCATTCTTTACCGAATTGATACAATTGTCTGAAGGAAATTGCTACTCAATTATGTATTATCTTTGATGTCACACAATGTCATAGTCCGCAGCAATCAGATCCTACCGAGCTCAGTCGGTCTACCAGACAGGAATATTAGTGCTTACCGAGTCCACTCGGTTATCGAAGAAAAGCAGTGTCTACCGAGTTCACTCGGTTACCAAAGAAAAGTTAGTGTTTACCGAGTTCACACGGTTATCAAAAAAAAAAATTAGTGTTTACTGAGTTCAGTCGGTCATCGAAGAAAAGTTAGTGTTTACCGAGTTCAGTCGGTTATCGAAGGTAAAAGATTGTCGGTGTTTACTGAGTTCCCTCGGTCTCTGAAAGATTATAGAAAGTTATGGTCACCGAGCACTGTCAGCCCTTGAAGGATTTTTGCAAATAGAGTTTGCTTAATTCAGCCGACTGTTATACTAAATAATGTCGATTTGACAAATCTAAAATCATATAAATAAAAGGTCAAATGTGAAAAGTAAACAAGAAATACAGCAGAAGATTTACAGAAGAAAAGCAGGAAAGGTGTATACGAATTTGTGAAGGATGTTCAGATATCCTTGAGGTGCAGCAGAGATTTATTCAATCAGAAAGGATCAGACTTATGCAGAACAGAGATCTGTAATCAGCAAGACAGTTGCATTATTATACAGGTCATTTTTCATTGTTACCTTCTTATCATTGTAACAGTGAATTCTAAATCTCTTAACCGAGTTGGTTTAACAACCATATTGTAAATCCTCTAACAAGGTGACAATTCCATTGAATTGTTTTCAAGACCTCTTACCAGGCCACTCCTAGCAGGGTGTTTTAAATACTCTAACAAGGTCACACCTAATAGTGTGTTTTGTAACCTTTTACCGGGTTGGCTTCTAACCGAGCATCACTTCAGAAAAGTGAAAATCAGTATCTAGATACATTGGTGGTTTTTCCCATATTGGGTTTCCACGTTAAATCTTGTGTCTCTTGTGTTCTTAATTGCTTTCTCAATCATATACATGTGCTGATGAATATCGAAAGATAATTTTGCTAATACTTTCTGCATCTTCAAAGTTACTGCAATCTATTTACCAAGTGCTAAAACAGATAACATTGTTAAGATATCCTAAGGGATCTAGAAAGAATTAATTGTGAAGTGTTTTATGGTTGACTGATTCACCCCCCCCCCCCCCCTCTTAGTCACTTCATCCATATTCCATCAATTGGTATCAGAGCTTTTGGTGCTTGCAGGAAGGGTTTCAAAGACCTAAGCTAAAGATCAGGATGTCTTACAAGAGGGAAATTCCAAAGCTCAACAGAGATAACTTTTCAGCATGGCAAGGTCTCATGCGACTTCATCTGGCTTCCATTGGTGATTCAGGATGCAAATACATTGATGAAGAATACACAATTCCTAATGGCGCATTAACTGTTGAAGACATTACAGATAAAAAGACTCACAACACCATGATGATAGACATTGCATCTGCTCTCAGCTATGAAGAATTTGATGATATTAAAGACTGCACTACTGCATATGAAATGTGGATGGCACTGAAGAAAATATATGGTGGTGATGCAAATGTGAAAAGAGCCAAAGCAGAAAGCCTAAGAGGACAGTTTGACAAGATGAATATGAAGGAAGATGAAAATATTGCAAAATATGTTGAAAGAATCAAAGCAAGTGTAAGTGCAATTAGAGCGTCTGGAGGAACAATCTCAGATGAGACTGTTATAAGTAAGGTACTCAGAACATTACTCCCTATCTATGCAATAAGAGTATCAGCTATTCAAGAAAGAAGATGTGAAACAAACCACAATATAACTTTGGATGCTTTAGTTGGAAGATTGACAGCCTTTGAATTAGACAACTATGACAACTATGTTCCAAATTCCAAAAATATTGAATCAGCATTTGATGCCAAGGTTTCACTAAAGAAGAACAAGAAAATTAAAGAAGTTCAGACAGAAAGTGAAGAAGTATCAGAAGAAAGTTCTGATAGTGATCTTGAAATTGTAGAAGCATTACTTGCAAAGAAGTACTCTAGAGGGAAAGGTAAATATAAAGGTAAAACTTCTTTAATCTATTTTTCATGTGAAGAAATTGGACATATTGCAGCTAGGTGCCCAAATAAGCAAGTCAAGGAAGAGAAGAGAAGTCACAAGTACTATGGCAAAAAGAACTTCAAATCATACAAGGATAAAGGTAAGAAATCATGTTTTATGGCTAAAGATTCTGATGATAGTGAAGAAGAAATTGTCTTTATTGCTATAAAAGATGAATCTGATGATGATGAAGATAAGATGGCACTTATTTTTCATATAAGCAAAGATGATATATGGATAATAGATAGTGGATGTTCACACCACATGACTGGTGACAAGACAAAATTTGAATATCTAGAAGACTGTGATAGTGGTAATGTAAGATTTGGAAACAATGAACCTTGTTGTATAAAAGGAAAAGGAAAAATCTCATTAACCAAAGAACTCATATGTGATAATGCTTATTGGGTTGAAGGACTAAAAAATAATCTTCTAAGTGTAGCACAACTAATTAACACTGGTTTCAAGGTTGAATTCATGAATGGTCAAGCAAGAATTCTGGATGGAAAAGGAAAACTCATTGGATCAGGCAAACAAACAAAAGGTAACTTATTTTATCTTGATCTCAGTGAATATTCATGCTTTATTGCTCAAATAGAAGAAAGTTGGCTATGGCACAAAAGGTTATGTCATGTGAATTTTGATAACATGATAAAAATAAGCAAATTCAAGAAGGTTAGAGGCATTCCTACTTTGAAGAAACCTGACACTGGTCTATGTAAGAATTGTCAGATTGGCAAAATGAGTAAAACTAGTTTCAAGAGTAAGAACTATCAGTCTAAAGAAATTTTGGAAATTGTGCATACTGATTTATGTGGACCTATTGGTATACAAAGCTATACTGGAGATAAATTCTTTATTCTTTTCGTTGATGATTATTCTAGAATGATGACTGTTATGTATTTAAGAGAAAAATCAGAAGCATATGAAAAGTTCAAATGGTACTTAGCAAGAGTGGAAAAGGAAATAGGGAAAAGATTGAAATGCTTAAGATCAGACAGAGGTGGTGAATTCATCTCCCATGATTTTAACAACTTTTGCATTGAAAGAGGAATCAAAAGATAGGTATCAGCTCCTAGAACTCCTGAGCAGAATGGAATAGTAGAAAGAAGAAACAGATCTATTATGGATTGTGCAAGGACTCTAATGATAGAAAAGAACATCGCTATAAAGTACTGGAAGGAAGCTATCAGTACTGCAGTTCATACCTTGAACCGGGTACAACTAAAGAAAGACACATTCAAAACTCCTTATGAATTATGGTATGGCTATAAACCCAATATAAGTTACATGAAAATATTTGGTAGCAAGTGTTATATCTTAAAAGAATCCAGAAGAAATAAATTTGATGTGAAAAGTGATGAAGGAATATTCCTAGGATATTCTAGCAAAAGCAAGGCATACAAATGTCTGAACTTATCTACTCACAAAGTCATAGAAAGTATACATGTAAAATTTGATGAGTTTGCAAAAAAGACTGAGGAAGAAAGCAAAAGGGAACCTAAGAACTACAGAAGATTCATTTACATTAAACCTGAAACATTGGCAGACACAACTATCAGTAAGGAAACTATATCTACTGAGCCGAGCACAGTTACTGAGTCACAAACTGAGTCACAGGAAGAAGTTCAAACTGAGTCACAGGAAGGAATTCAGACCGAGTCTCAGCCTGAAGTTACCGAGCAAATATCTACCGAGCCTGAGCAACCTGAAGAAGAGATCCTAGAAGACAACAGCATGAATCATTCAAAAGGCAAGGAACCTATACTAGCCAAATATGTCAGAAGACATCATACACCAAATCAAATCATTGGAAACAAATCAGATGGTACTATGACAAGAAGCAAGCTAAAAGGTACATGTTTGCTTACTGACTTTGAACCTAGAAATATCAAAGATGCATTGGAAAATGAAAGTTGGATTGAAGCAATGAATGAAGAATTAGAACAAATACAAAAGAACAAAACTTGGACTCTTGTACCTAGGCCTAAAGATAAGAATGTAATTGGAACAAAATGGGTATTTAGGAATAAGCTGAATGAAGATGGTCAAGTATCTAGAAACAAAGCTAGACTGGTATGTAAAGGTTATTCTCAAGAAGAAGGTATAGATTATGGAGAAACTTTCCCTCCTGTTGCAAGATTAGAAGGTGTAAGAACTCTACTTGCTTATGCAGCACACAAAGGATTTAAGGTATATTAGATGGATATAAAATCTGCATTTCTCAATGGAATTCTTGATGAAGAAGTCTACATTGAACAACTTGAAGGTTTTGTTGATCCAGATAAAAGGGACATGGTCTGAAGGTTACACAAAGCATTGTATGGTTTAAAACAAGCTCCTAGAGCATGGTATGAAAGACTCCATAACTATTTGATTCAGATTAATTTCAAAAGAGCTAATGATAACAGTAATCTGTATATTAAAGAAGGACCGGATGAAAAAATTGTATTGGCAGTAATATTTGTGGATGATACTATATTTACAGGGAATGAGGATCAGTGCAAAGAATTTTCAGAACAAATGAACAAAGAATTTGAAATGTCTATGTTTGGTTTAATAAAATTCTTTGTTGGTCTTCAAATTCAGCAAAGCAAGAATGGTATATACATTACTCAATCCAAATACAGTAAGGAAATACTTAAGAAGTTTGGTATGGAAGATTCAAAACCAGTTGGTACACCCATGTGTACTGGACTGAAACTTACCAAAAATGATGATTCAAAAGAAGTTGATCAGACCCTATACCGATCTATGATTGGAAAATTGTAGTATGTAGTACATACAAGACTTGATATTGCCTTAGCAGTCGGTATAGTAGCTAGATTCTCAGCAAAACCTAAGGAAAATCACATAATGGCAATCAAAAGAATCTTAAGAGACTTAAGAGGAATTGAAGAATATGGTTTGTGGTATAAATTTGGAGGCAATCTAGACTTGAAAGTGTTTACTGATGCTGATTGGGTAGGAAACATTGATGACAGAAAAAGCACAAGTGGTGGAGCATTTTTTCTTGGGAAAAGACTGGTATCCTGGACTAGTAAAAAGTAGAATTGCACATCTCAATCCACAGCTGAAGCAGAATATGTTGCTGCTGTAGTAAACTGTTCAAATATTGTTTGGTTTAAACAGCTATTAGAAGGTATGAAGGTTGAAATCAAAGAACCAGTTGTTATATTTTGTGACAATACCAGTGCAATAAACATCTCTAAGAATCCAGTGATGCATTCCAAAACCAAGCACATTGCTATTAAATATCACTTTGTCAGAGAATTGGTGCAGGACAAGGAAATCAGATTAGAATATATTCATACAAAAGAACAGATTGCAGACATTTTTACCAAACCATTACCTAAGGATGCATTTGTGTATCTAAGAGGTAAGTTAGGGGTCATTCCCCTATCCGAGGCTCACTAAATATAGTTTTAGTGATGCATCAACCAGAACATGATTGAAAATCAACCTGTTGATGCAGCATATTCAAGGAATCATTGCATATGAATCAGTACTTGAGGTACATTAATTTTCACCGGTAATATGTGAATTGTCTTTGGCATGTGTTGTCAAAGAGGGAGTGTTTGCTATGTCTTTTCTATTACTTTAAGAAATTTTCAATAGTCAGAAGGAAGAATTTTTAGGATACAGGAAGTTTGCTGACAGAGGGAGATTTGAATCTGAACCGAGCTAACTCTTTCAAATTTCTTATGATATGACATATTGTGTTGCCATCAATGCCAAAGAGGGAGATTGTTGGAAATAATTATCTGAAGGAAATTGCTACTCAATTATGTATTGTCTTTCATGTCACACAATGTCATAGTCCACAACAATCAGATCCTACCGAGCTTAGTCGGTCTACCAGACAGGAATATTAGTGCTTACCGAGTCCACTCGGTTATCGAAGAAAAGCAATGTCTACAGAGTTCACTCGGTTACCAAAGAAAATTTAGTGTTTACCGAGTTCACTCGGTTATCGAAAAAAAAAAGTTAGTATTTACCGAGTTCAGTTGGTCATCGAAGAAAAGTTAGTGTTTACCAAGTTCAGTCGGTTATCGAAGGTAAAAGATTGTCGGTGTTTACCGAGTTCCCTCGGTCTCTGAAAGATTATAGAAAGTTATGGTCACCGAGCACTGTCGGCCCTTGAAGGATTTTTGCAAATAGAGTTTGCTTAATTCAGCCGACTGTTATACTAAATAATGTCGATTTGACAAATCTAAAATCATATAAATAAAAGGTCAAATGTGAAAAGTAAACAAGAAATACAACAGAAGATTTACAGAAGAAAAGCAGGAAAGGTGTATGCGAATTTGTGAAGGATGTTCAGATATCCTTGAGGTGCAGCAGAGATTTATTCGATCAGAAAGGATCAGACTTATGCAAAACAGAGATCTGTAATCAGCAAGATAGTTGCATTATTATACAGGTCATTTTTCATTGTTACCTTCTTATCATTGTAACAGTGAATTCTAAATCTCTTAACCGAGTTGGTTTAACAACCATATTGTAAATCCTCTAACAAGGTGACAATTCCATTGAATTGTTTTCAAGACCTCTTACCAGGCCACTCCTAGCAGGGTGTTTTAAATCCTCTAACAAGGTCACACCTAACAGTGTGTTTTGTAACCTTTTACCGGGTTGGCTTCTAACCGGGCATCACTTCAGAAAAGTGAAAATCAGTATCTAGATACATTGGTGGTTTTTCCCATATTGGGTTTCCACATTAAATCTTGTGTCTCTTGTGTTCTTAATTGCTTTCTCAATCATATACATGTGCTGATGAATATCTAAAGATAATTTTTCTAATACTTTCTGCATCTTCAAAGTTACTGCAATCTATTTACAGAGTGCTAAAACAGATAACATTGTTAAGATATCCTAAGGGATCTGGAAAGAATTAATTGTGAAGTGTTTTATGGTTGACTGATTCACCCCCCCCCCCCTCTCAGTCACTTCATCCATATTCCATTAGTCTAAGAATTTCCTTCTCAGTGTCTACCATTCCTTTTCCTTTACCAAAACATACTTCCTTTTATATTTTAATTTTATTGAATGACTTTTCCTTCTTGGTAGCCAAAACTATTTTGCATACCGACTTGAAAAAAATTCATTACCATTCTTTACCGACTTGATATAATCATATGTTAGGTAGAAAAAATTTATATCAACATAACCTTACCATTTCTTGTTCTATATCAGTTTCCTTGTTAAGTTCTTCATCTTCATAGCATATCACTTCTTCTTCTCCTTAACTCATTCACACTTATATCTTACTTTGAATGATATGGAAACACAATATAAACTAGATATCAATTGTTTGACATCAATGAAAAGATAATAATCGATATAACCTTTCTACTATATTATATTCATTTGATCTTGGTCTGTCTTCATCATCATCACCATCAGTTATAGTAACAATCTCCCTCTTTAACATTGTGGAAACACTAAAAATCTTTAGTGTCCAATTGATAATAGTAACACTTCACTATCATCCATGTACTCTCTCTATGTTTTATCTTCTCTTTTCATATTCTCCCTCTTTCATTATTCAATATTCTCCATTAATAGATATTATTTATTGTTCATCTATTAGTAACAACCTTCTTCTTTTCTATCCCGCTTTGTAGTATCAATATTATTTTTCTTGTAATCAATTGTATTATCTCCCTCTGCATTATTCATCAATTTCATCTCCCTCTTTGACAACAATTCTAAAGACCCATACTCCTAGAAACTTTTCTCAAGTAGTAAATAATGCCTCAAATGTATTAATTTCCCATTGTAGACATACATATTTTTTCATAACTTTAGGCTTCACCTAAAGAGTAAACACTAGCATCAACTCACAAGATAGATATTGTAATGAATACTTGAATTGATGCAACATGCATCTTACCTTATTAAATAATGGATAGGGGAAGAATCCCTAACTTACCTTAGAGATACTCAAAAGCATCCTTCGGTAGTGGTTTGGTAAATATATCAACTATTTATTCCTTTTAATTCACATACTCCAATATCACATGCTTATTTTGTACTTTCTCTCTTGAGTAATGATACTTGATAGAAATGTGTTATGTCTTTGAATGCATGACCATATTCTTTGATATATTTATAGCACTAATATTATCATAGAAAATAGTAACTTGATCAGTAATCTCTTCTTGCATACCTTCAAGTTCAAGTAATTATTTGATCTATACTATATTTGAACAATTCATAGCTACAACAACATACTCAACTTTAGCAGTAGAATGTGAAATACAACTTTGTTTCTTTCTTAACCATGTCACTAATATTTCTCCTAAAAAGAAAGCTCTTCCAGTTGTGCTCTTTTTTTAATCAATGTTTCCAACCCAATAAACATCAATATAAACCTTATGATCAAAATTTCCTCCTTTTATGTATAGCGACTGAAATATTCAATACCTTTGAAATATCTAAATATTTTTTCATTGCAAACATTTGTGTCTTTTTTGGATTGGTAGACAACCTTGCCATAATACCAACTAAATGTACAAAATTAGGCGTATTGTGTACAACATACTTTATTTTACCAATCATGGATTAGTAAAGTGTCTCATTCACTTCCTTTATCTCATCTTCCTTCGACAATTTTCAACCATTTATACTTTGATTATGTTATATAGATCCCATCCTTTACTTGTTGAATTTGAAGTCCAATAAAGAATTTGATCTATCCTATAATAGACATCTCAAATTCCTTTCTCATTTCTCCAACAAATCATTTAGACATTTATTCATTTCCTCAAAATATAATCTCATCAATAAATATCTCAATAATCAAAATGTTATCATTATTATCACATTTCATGTATAAATTACAATTAGAATTATTAAAAGAATGGAAACAAGATCAAGAAGATAATCCAAGAAAGTGAAGTGAAAGAAGGATTTTACCATAAAACAAATATGAGAGAGTTGTAAGATCAATCATCAAAACTAAGAGAATACTCTAAGAATCCAACAAGATCCAAGAGATTTTTGTAAGGGGAAAAGAAAAGAAAAACCCCTTTGTGTATTATGAATGAGGCATGAAAATCCTAAAGAGAGAGAGCGATAGAATATGAGCAAGAAGCTCAATACAATATGATAAACTCGTAGGACAGAAATTGTGAGTAGGAAATGTGAGAAAAATAATGTCAAGTGTATGGAGTGTTGGTTGTGGATTATTCCCTTTGATCTTCAACTTGTAGATTTACACTTTGATGGACAATTTAAATTCTATCACCACTCCAAAGTCCACAAGGAAGAGGGCCAACTAACAAGGATCAAAAGATCCTTCTACACTTTAAGCTTCAGTGCTCAGGTGGGTGTTCCCTTGACTCACTTCTTTAAAGGAGTCTAAAACAATATTTCACTATATCTCATATAAGATTGTTAAATATTTATCAAATAATGTTTTTGTTTGTGTGGTTGTTAACCATGAAACTTCAAGAGGAAGGACCAGTGCCTTATGCCAGGGCTGAGAGTCACCTAAATGTATACCTCAACTGAATACCTTAAAACAAACATAATGGAATCTGAGGTAAGTGCTTTGCCTATTACCCCTTTCCCTCAAGCACAAGGACATCAAATTCTACACCTGGCTACAAACTCACTGAATTCACCTAGAAGACTTTAATCCTAACTTTGTTAGGAACTCAAAGATATATTCAGAATACTCTTTGTTTACCATACATTAACACACTTTGTGATATTAACATATATGAGCTTAGAGACAAGCAAGAAGACATACACGAGATATAAGAT
Organism: Chamaecyparis obtusa; assembly: GCA_027943335.1. NCBI lineage: Eukaryota > Viridiplantae > Streptophyta > Pinopsida > Cupressales > Cupressaceae > Chamaecyparis > Chamaecyparis obtusa. Next base: position 239,804 of record BSBK01009119.1, read on the forward strand.
GGGGATTCAAAATGTTCTCATTAACACAATCAAGATCAACATACAATCAGAATGATACCAAGAGTAGAAAAGTCACAAAATCAAACTTCTATCAGTATATTATCGTAAAAAAACTAGGGACCAAAAGAACAATGTTTTAGAACCCTTGTAAAATCCAAAATTATGCAACTTATACCCCCTAGTCATCTTGAAATCTGCAACAAGCTATGGATGAATAGGGCTAGATTTTCAACCACCCAACCTACTGGAAATGGTCTAAAAAGTTATTACAGGGGCGGGAAACACAGTCAATCAGGAAAGAGGAAATTTTTGAACTGATCCACAATCATGAAAATCTTCTCTACAAGTAAAAGGGATCACAAAACTGGGCTCAAAAGGACACCCTACAACATGCCTTGAGCACACAACCACTATGGTACAAGCTCTACAAATGATCCAACCACACCATAAATAGAAAACCAATCATTTCTCATCGAACAGGGTCATTTCTGTAATGAATTCCATAATTTGGTACTTTCTGGTCGCTGGAAGTTCTCAGAATTTCAAATTTGAATCACAATGGCTAAATCCTTGGCACCTGCAAAGAACGATGACCCATGTTCAAAATGATCATCCCACCAGCTTGGACCAACCAAAAATTGCCATGACACTACCTGCCACCAAGCCCACCAAATAGCCACAAATGGGCCCCAGCACACGTGGCGCCCTGTCGCATGATCCCATAGACTGGAAATGGGATATGCGAACATGCGACAGCCCGTGAACCTAAACCACCACCGCAACAGTCACCGTAACCACCACCACAATCACCACCGCAACTGCCACCGCATGGAGTTGATAGAAAACATCAGTCACATGATCGCATAGCCTTGCAAAAGGCTATGTGAACATGTGACTAACCACTAGCAAATCGCCGCTGCTACCTGCCATTGCACGAAGATAACACCACCACCCGCCGGCCAATAGAACACCCCCACCACACTCGAAAGATGCCCCATCACCTGCTACCAGGCCCCAGGGACACGTGGTAAGTGGTTGCATGATCGCATAGCCAAAAAATAGGCTATGCGATCATGTGACAGCCAATCACAGGCTGCCACATCACCACCTTAGACCACCAAACAACAACCACCATCAGGTCCCATGCATAAGGAAGGATCTAGTCGCATGGTTGCATGTCAGAAAACTCTGACATGCAATCATGTGACAACCAATAGGAACACATGCCTTCACCTCCCCTCTGACATCGGGCCCACCTCGTCGCACTTGCGCACTAAGGAAAAGTAGACCACCAGGAAACTGAATAGGACTGGGACCCACATGACTAGGTGGCAAGCAGTTGCATGATTGCATGTCAAAAAATTCTAACATGCATCCATGCGATAGCCAATCAGGGAAAGCCTGGACCCACCATCCACTCAAACTTGCGTAGTTAAGACAGATGAACAAGGAGAGCCGACAGAAAAGAAGACATGCAAGGTCAAAAACACACAGGGTTTTCGATGAAATATCAAAAACACATAGAATTTTCAACATGACACAAAGGTAAACAAGGAAGCTGAAAACATCACAGGTTTTCAAAAACATTGCAGGTTTTTGACACTATGGCAAAAATTTTAAAACATTTCCTACAGAGCTTGAAACTTGAATAAATTTTTGGGTCTTGCGATTTAGGGGATGCAGTCTAGGCTGGAGCAGGGTGATACACTAAAGAGCATGGGGCTAAGAGCGTACAACATGAAACACTATGGATTTTCTTTGGAAGTTAAAATTGTGACTGTAGGCTGGGTAGAGACAACAAAATAAAGACTGCAGGGAAAAAGGCCATTTTCAAAGAATTTTTGCAATGACTGGAAAATGGGCTAACAATGGCTCCATCTGGGGATGATGGGTAACTTGTGCCCATGCGAGAATTCAAGATTTATGGGAGAGCAGACCACACATAGGATAAAATTGCAGATAGCAAGGAACAAGCAGGGCGGGACCAAGCAACAGGACCAAAAACTGACAGACCAGGGCAAAACAGGGTAGGGGAAAGCAACTTATATACAAAAATTTACAATATTCACAAAAGGATCAGGGCCCCAAAACTTTTGATCAGGTCTTTCCTCTATCAAACAAGTAATTTTCATCTCCACTTAGCAAAGGAAAGCTGAAAATACATTTCTCATCCATCCTGCCAAAAACACTGTGATTCACATTCAGCACATTATATAAAAAATGATCACCATACTCACCATCATCTAGGGAGACAGTGTCACTAAAATAACATGAATACTAATCACTTTGTGACATTGAAACATCACACTCTTTATTATCACTGACTTACTAAAAAATAAAACACTGCTTCTCAATCCCATGGCTGGAAACATTTACAAATTGCTCATTAGTCTACAAAAAGGAATAAACTAGTTCTATCTCTTCACTTTGCAAACTAAGGTAGCAAGTCTCAAAACAAAAATCTGATTGCATGAAGTTGGGAACATCTTGCTGATCACAAATTACATCAGCATCTTCTAAAAAGGAACAAGTATTGTCAGCTGATGACTTATTAGTCATTTGTAAATCTGAGAAAACCCCTTCAGACTTACCACATTTTCTAGTATCAGAATGTAAACAAGGACCACTGACATTAGGCTCTTGAAAAACTGAGTCCACACTAGTACACATATCACCATACTCATAAGATGCAACATCATCATTTAAAACTCTGTCAATCATGGAAGAAAAATATTCTGATCTCTCACAACAGGAAGATAATATGCCATTATTTATATCTGGTTCACCTGAATCTGCAACCTCCATGTCCTCTTCAAACAATGGATTGATAATTCCATGTAACATTCCTCTTTGATCATTGTGACAAAAAATGGGCTAATCATCATCAGAATCCTCATCATATAAGGCATTGGTAAACACCTTAAACTCACTACCCATTTTATTTTTGTGGAGACTCTCGGCATATGAAGAAAGATCAGAACCGTATGAATATTTACAATCATCATCACCATATTCAAACCGATTTGTAAAATGCAAAAATTGAGATGCATTTTCATCTTCAGATTCAAAGAAAGAATTCATACCTTCACTTCCAAATGAAATTTCACTTTCATTATTACTTTCTTCTTCCCATGTCGCATTTGACTCATATGAAGGCACCTCAGTATCATTGCCTTCATCATTCTCTCTTCTAGTGCTGCATATATCATCCTCATCTAAGACAGGGGGTAAAAAATATTATCCCACAACATCTTGTGTAAAGTATTCATAGTAGGGACTACCATCAACAACAAATTCCTTTTCTATTTCTTGATGATCACAAGTTCCATCATCAGCACCAGCATCACAAGATTCATCATTCTTAAATGAACCCATCCATTTCTTAACTTTTTCTAGTGCTACATTTCTAGTAGAGGTAGTCCAACCAACTGATTCAGGCATACTAAGCACTAAAAACATTTTAGTATACTAAAAATCTTGAAGCTCAATACCCATAAAAAGTTCATCACAAGCTATAAGAAATTTCTTATAGTATGAGTGGGATGACCCTTCTTTCCATTCCCCTATTGCACATCTTAAAATCCTTGTACAAGTCTATTGGATTCTTTGACTTATTAGGTAAACGTCTCCTTCTCTATCAATATTTCTAACGTCTGATTGATAACACCTAGACCTAGAAACATCATCCTGATCTATCAAAGCTGGAAACTCCATTTAATGTATTGACAACATAATACAACTTGTTCTCATGACAATACTTTTGTTCAAACCCATGCAACCAATGACTTTATTAAAACTCAACATATTTCTGATACTCATTACAAAACTAAAACTTTTATCTAGAAATATGATCAAACCTTCAAGACTGACTTCCCTTTTCAAGAGTGACTTGTTCACCTAATTAGGGACTGTTCTTACTTAATGAAATAAGATTACCTAGATATGTTGTGAATGCTGCAAAATATTGATCTAAAGTCTCCTCCAAACCACCCTTAAAACTTTGGTAGAGCCGCCACCTCTTTACAAAGGACAAATCTAAAATAGTTGAGGACCTCTTCAACTTTGAACCTTCTTCAAAACCAACAATCACAAGACAACCTCATAGGATAACTGCTTGTCAGGACTGTAAATATATCATACTTGTTATAAAACACTGACCAAATAGAGACTTGGAGTCACCACTCAACACTTAGTGAGAAAATATTACAAATGTATTTTGTTCATTTGACTCTGTAACTTCAACTAGGACCCTGGGATGATCCTGCCAACCAAGGAAGCTTGCTATCTTTTCCCTCTCCCCAGTAGAGTCACCATTTTTGTTGGTTGTGAATTATTCCCTTTGATATTCAACTTGTAGATTTGCACTTTGATGGATAATTTAAATTCTATCACCACTCCAAAGTCCACACGGAAGAGGGCCAACTGACAAGGATCAAAAGATCCTTCTACACTTTAAGCTTCAGTGCTCAGGTAAGTGTACCCTTGACTCACTTCTCTAAAGGAGTCTAAAATAATATTCCACTATATCTCATATAAGATTGTTAAAGATTTATCAAATAATGTTTGTGTTTGTGTGGTTGTTAACCATGAAACTTCAAGAGGAAGGACCAGTGCCTTATCCCAGGGTTGAGAGTCACCTAAATGTATAATTCAAATGAATACCTTAAAACAAACATAATGGAATTTGAGGTAAGTGCTTTTCCTATTACCCTTTTCCCTCGAGCACAAGGACATCAAATTCTACACCTAGCTACAAACTCACTGAATTCACCTAGAAGACTTTAATCCTAACTTTGTTAGGAACTCAAAGATAAATTCAAAATACTCTTTGTTTACCATACATTAACACACATTGTGATAGTAACATATATGAGCTTAGAGACAAGCAAGAAGACATACAAAAGATACAAGATTGGGATTCAAAATGTTCTCATTAACACAATCAGGATCAACATACAATCAAAATGATACCAAGATCAGAAAAGTCACAAAATCAGATTTCTATCAGTATATTATAGTCAAAAAACCAAGGACCAAAAGCATAATGTTCTGGAACCCTTGCAAAATCCAAAATTCTGCAACTTATACCCCCTAGTCATCTTGAAATCTGCAACAAGCTACGGATGACTAGGGCTAGAGTTTCAACCACCCAACCTGCTGGAAATGGTCTAAAAAGTTATTACAAGGGTGGAAAACATAGTCAATCAGGAAAGAGGAAATTCTTGAACTGATCCACAATCATGAAAATCTTCTCTACAAGTACAAGGGATCACAAAACTGGGCTCAAAAGGACACCCTCCAACATGCATTGAGCACACAACCACCATGGTACAAGCTCTGCAAATGATCCAACCACACCCTGGACCACACTGCAAACAACAAACTAGTCATTTCTCACCGAACAAGGTCATTTCTGCAATGAATTCCATAAATTTGGTACTTTCTAGTTGTTGGAAGTTCTCAGAATTTCAAATTTGAATCACAATGGCTAGAAATCCTTGGTGCCTGCAGAGAATGATGACCCACATTCAAAATTATCATCCCACCAGCTCAGACCAACCAAAAACTATCATGACACCACCTACCATTGAGCCCACCAAATAGCCACAAACGGGCCCCAGTACACATGGCACCCTGTCACATGATCGCATAACCTAGAAATAGGATATGCGAACATGCGACAGCTCGTGAACCCAAACTACCACCACAACTGTCACCGCAACTGCCACCACAACCACCATCGCATGGAGTTGAGAGAAAATGTCAGTCACGTGATCGCATAGCCTTGCAAAAGGCTATGCGAACATGCGACTAATTGCCAGCAAACTGCCACCGCTACCTGTCATCGCACGAAGATAACACCACCACCCGCCGGACAATAGAACACCACTGCCACACTTGGAAGACACCCCATCACCTGCTACCAGGCCCTAGGGACATGTGGCAAGTGGTCGCATGATCGCATAGCCAAACATTGGGCTATGTGATCATGTGACAACCAATCGTAGGCTGCCACATCACCACCTTGGACCACCAAATAGAAACCACCATCAGGCCCCATGTGCAAGGAAGGAGCCAGTCACATGGTCGCATGTCAAAAAACTCTAACATGCGATCATGTGATAACCAATAGGAACACACACCTTCACCTCCCCTCTGACATCAGGCCCACCTTGTCGCACTTGCGCACTAAGGCAAAGTAGACCACCAGGCAACTGAACAGGATTGGGACCCATACGGCTAGGTGGCAAGTGATCACATGATCGCATGTCAAAAAAGTCTAACATGCAACCATGCGACAGCCAATCAGGAAGAGCTGGGACCGACCATCCACTCAGACTTGCGCAGTTAAGATAGATTAACAAGGAGAGCCGGCAGAAAAGAAGACATGCAAGGTTGAAAACACATAGGGTTTTCGGTGAAAGATTAAAAACACATAGAATTTTCAACATGACACAAAGGTAAACAAGGAAGCTGAAAACATCACAAGTTTTCAAAAACATTGCAGGTTTTCGACACTATGGTAGAATTTTCAAAACATTTCTTGCAGAGCTTGAAACTCGAATAACTTTCTGGGTCTTGCGATTTAGGGGATGCAGTCTGGGCTAGAGCAGGGTGATACACTAAAGAGCATGGGGCCAAGATCATACAACATGAAACACTATGGATTTTCTTTGCAAGTTAAAATTGTGACTACAGGCCTGGTAGAGACAACAAAACAAAGACTGCAGGGAAAAAGGCCATTTTCAAAAAAGTTTTGCAATGACTGGAAAATGGGCTAACATGGAGAAACATATCTTAAGTAGAGATGAGTGAATCAATTTTCATGTAACTCCCTCTGTGAATTAGTGCCACATTCATACAAGTGTGTGCCAAGTGTGAGCATCCTCATAAGGAGGAATAAACTATTTTCCTTATTAAAGGAATTACAAAATATGAGTTGTCCTCCCACTTGGACTAGAGGAAAAAATTACATGTAGAGATTCCTTTAGGAATATCCTAAAATAAATAAAAGGAGGATACCTTGGTTTATCCTCAAATTAAATAAAATAACCAAGGAAATATTAGTAATTCTAACACCCCCCTTTAATATTTACTTGGGGTGATTACATCAATGGGTACAAAACCAAAAATTTTGTAATGAAACTCAATTTTTTCTCTAGAAAGAGGCTTTGTCAAAATATCTATGACCTGGTCTTCACCCTTGCAATAGATGAGGGACTCTTTCTTTTCTTAAATTTATTCTCTAATGAAGTGGTGGTGGAGAGAAATGTGCTATGACTTTGCATGGTAAATTGGATTCTTTGCTAAGGCTATTTCACTTTGATTGTCACAAAATAAAGGTGTAGGTTCTTATTGAGGTAGACCCAAATCTTCAAGTATTCTTCTAAGCCATAAGGCTTCTTTAGAGGCATGAGTACAACTTTTGTATTCAGCTTCGGTAAAACATAGATAAATAGATTGATCTTTTTTACTTTTCCAAGATAAAGCACCTGAACCAAGAGAAAAATAATATCCACGAGTAGATTTCCCATCATTGGGGACTCCACCTAAATCTGAATTAGTAAATCCTTTTAAAGAAAAATTAGAATTTGCATCAAAAATTAATCCTAAGTTAATAGTACCTTTAATGTATCGTAATATTCTCTTAGAAATTTTGGTGTGTTTTTGAGGTTTCGGCATGAATCTTGAAACTAAACCAACACTAAAAGATATATCAAGTCTAGTGAGAGTTAGATAATTTAAACTACCTACAAGTTCTCTATAAGGAGTAGCATCTATAAATGGGGATTCCATATCTATCATTAAATTTGTTCCTAATTCACATGGAATTGAAACATGATTAGCATCATTCATATGAAATTTATCTAAAAGATCCTTAGCATATTTACTTTGAGAAATAAAAATACCCTTAGGGGTTCGCCAAATTTTCATTCATAGGAAATAATGTAAAAGTCCTAAATCAGTCATAATTTTTCTGGTTAAGTTGGAACTTAATATCATAAATTAAATGATTAGAACTAGAAGTAAGAATTAAATCATCAACATGAAGAATGGTAATAAAAATTTCATCTTCATTATGCTTGATATACAAGTTAGGATCATTTTAACTTCTCTAAAATCCTTGAAAAATAAAGAAAGCATTAATTTTGGAATACCACTCTCTAGGAGATTGCTTTAATCCATAAATAGATTTATTTAGTTTGCATACTAGACATGTTCATGACCTTCTTAAATAAAACTGGGAGGTTGAGATATATAAATTTCTTCATGCAAATCATCATTTAAAAAAACACTTTTAACATCTATTTGGTGAATAGGCCAACTCATTTTAGAAGCCAAAGAAAGAACTAATTTAATTGTAGGCATTTTTGCAATAGGGGCAAAGTTCTCATTATAGTATAATCTTTCAATTTGAGAGAAACCTCTTGCTACTAACCTACCTTTAAACTTACTAATTTTATTATTGGTATTCAAGTTAGTTCTATAAAACCATTTGCATGAAACTAGATTTTTACCATGAGGTAAAGGGACTAAATTCCAAGTATTATTAGAAGTTAAAGTGTCATATTCCTCTTGCATATCATTTTTTAAATGAGATTAATTTTTAGCTTGAAAAAAGGTTTGAGGATCATTAGAGTTCATAAGAGAACACATTAAGGCATAATTACAATAATTAACTCTCCTAGGTGTAAGACCACCCAATCTAGAAATATAATCATCACCTTCATTAAGTAAAGCTTTAAACCATTTAGGATTTCTCTTGGCATTAACATAAATATCAATATGAGAAGTATTATTATCATCATGATCAACATTATCACTATGAGGAGTAGATATATTATTACCATCGTCATCATCATTAATATTACTAGTAGGAATAGAAATAAATGCATTAGTAGTAGGGTTTAGAATAGGAGGTTGGTCCTCCACAATCTCAATAGTTCCTCCTTGAAATTAATCATATTTGACCTTGGAGAAATCATGGACTTCATTTTCTTCAATGCAAAAATCTCTTGCAATATGCACCTTGTTAGTAGTAGGATCATAAACTCTATAGACTTTAGTAAATTCATCATACCCAACAAAAATAAATGGAGAAGATTTAGAATCAAGTTTTTGCCTTTTTTGTTTGGGTGTGTGAACATAAGCAATAGATCCAAAAATTCTCAAATGTTGTAAATTTGGTTTTCTATCGGACCATGCTTCCTCAAGACTTATATCTTGCAAATTTTTATTAGGAGCTCTATTAAGAAGATAAGTGGCACAAGCCATTCCTTCAGCCCTTAACTTGTAATGAATATGTTTTGTATGCAACATACATCTAGCCATTTCCACAATAGTTCTATGCTTCCTTTCTACCACACCATTTTTTTGTGGTGTATAAGGAACAGTAAGCTCATGTTTTATACCAAAATATCTCAAATAAGAATGAAATGCATTGTTAACATATTCAGTACCATTATCTATTCTAAGAATTTGAAGCTTAGAACCTGATTGCCTTTCCACAAACATATGAAATTCAAAAAATATATCAAGAACTTGATCTTTACTATGCAAGAAATAGATCCAAATTCTTCTAGTAAAGTCATCAACAAAGGTAAGGGCATACATTGAACCTTAAATGGAGGTGTTCTTCATTTGTCCCAAAAGGTCACTATGAATCAAATGTAACTTATAAGACATCCTCCATGAGGTACCATGAGGAAAGGGCTTGTTTTTCATTTTTCCACTCAAGCACCTTGTGCATGTAATGGTAAATGGAACACGATGTGGTAATCCTTCAACCATGTTAAATTTTAGCAATCTAGAAATGTAATCATAATTCAAATGGCCAAGCCTTTCATGCCACACATTAAAATCAATATTAACTTTCAAAGAGTACCTTGATGAGGCAAACTCATAAAACTTGAAAAAATTATCAAGATCCAACTTAGCATTAGCAAAAACATGATCATTCTTAGGATCAACAATGTAACCCCTGTCCTTATGAAATTCAACTTTGTAATATTGACATAATTGAGAAACTGAAAGTAGATTGGATTTAAACTCGGGAACATAAAGAACATTATGTAATTTTCCCTTTGGAACATTAACATCACCAAATCCATGAACTTTGCAACTATGATTATTAGATAATTGAATAGGAATTTTTATTTTATCAGGTTGCAAAGAATCAAACACTTCTCTATGAGATGTAGCATGGTGACAAGCCCCACTATCAATAATCCATTCTAATGCATGAGAAGCTTTAAAACTAGTAAAAGCATGACAAGATTGATTACCTTGAGATTTGAAACTATTTTGATTATTGTTATTCATAGGCTTCTTATCATTTTGAAACAAACATTAGTTAGATGACCATCTTTTCCACAATAAGGACAATCAGGTTTCTTATTTTGTTGATTATTATAATTATTATTATTGTAATTAGCATTCTTGTTATATGAGGGCCTAGAGTTAAATCTATTTTTATTATCATTATTATTATATTTATGATGATTATAATTATGAGAATTATGATTATTATGAGAAGAATTATGATTATGAGATCTATTATTTTGATTTTGATGCTTAGACACAAAACCATGTTCAAAAGATCTAAGAGTACCAAATTACGATAACTTAGCTTCCTCTTGATGTAAAAGATTTCTAAAAATGTCATAAGTTAACTAAGGAGCTAAAGTGGGAATAGAAAGTTGTGAATGAATGTTAGTAATAAATTGTTGAAACTCTTTAGGAAGCCACTTCTTGAGAATAATAGTAATTAATCTAATATCACTTAAAGTAACATTCACACCATTTAATTGAGTCTTAATAACATCAAATTCAAGTAAGAATTCATCTATGGATTTAAAGTTGAAATATACTTGAGGTCTTCCAAGTTGTCTTGGAGCTGAATCTTACTTGATTCAATGGAGCTATCATAGGTTTGTTTCAAAATAGACCATGCTTGATGAGCTTTGGTGCAATGTCTAATCAATACACATAAGTCAGGAATAACCGAAAGACCAATTAGACCAAGAGCTTCTTCATTTTTAACTTGCCATGCATCTTTTTTTGTCTGAGAAGCAATGGTAGCTAGTTCAATAGAAGCATTTTTAGAAACTTGGAGTAAATGTTTAAAATGAAAAAATAAAGGAGATGCTTATTTTCCATTGGTGATAGTTAGAGATATTTAACTTGATTTTTGGAATTAGTGTAGTCATGAGTAACTAATTAAATGAAGAAATTAACCTTAGCAAAGTGAGATACAAGGAATATCTAAAGATAAAGAACAAGAAAAAAAAATTAACTCTAAGGTTAAGTAATCTTTAAATAAAATAAATTGAGTTCTTTAAAAAAAAAATTAAATGTTTTAAAAAAAAGGTAAATTGATTAAAATTAAAATTAAGAGTGTAAGAGTGAATAAAAAAGAATTAGAGACAATGTATTAATGTTAATTAAGATTTGTTTACACAAATTGATAGAAACAATTTTTTTTAAATCAAAAGTATTAACATTCATTAATGTATTTGTTAAATATAAACTAGAATGGATTTGATGAAAAATAAACAAAATTGAATTATAAAATTATCAATGTGAAATTAAATGAGAATCAAATTAACTTTCAAATGTAACAAACTAATTTTAAAACCAAGCTAACATTTAAATATAATATCAACTTGATGTAGGAGCATCTCGTGTCCTTAGCAATCCTATGTCACCAAAAACACTTTGGAGTTTTTTTGTGTTTCTTGGTTCCTTCTTTGACTGAGTTAGTTGGTATTTGGTAAGTTTCCTTTGGTTACTAAGTGTGGTCAGTTATCTCCTCGGCAGTCAGTTATTTTCAGTGGCACTTGGTGTTGCTTGTCTGTTGCTCGGTTGTCTTGCTCACTGACGGGTTTAGTTTTAGTTTCTATTGTGGCTGAGTTGTGCATTTATGTTGGGTTATGGATTTAATGTTGGAATCTAGCATTGGGATTCATGTGGTCCTAGATCTGACCATTCCTTTTGTTGATTATGGATCTAAAGGCCAACTGAGTTTGGTAGACTCTTGTATAAACGCAGTGTTTGGTTGTAGTTTAGGAAGGAGTTTTTGATAGGATTTTATTAGAAGATAGAATTAGAGATTTTGACAAATCCTCGTATATTTGAGGAATTTTGTAAATCATTATAATATCTAGCCCTAACTAGAAAGGCCTTTCATCCTAGCATGTATCATTCTATTTGATGAAAATATATGAAAGCTTCTGCATTCTCTCTCTCACTATTGTTTTTTGTATGCTTCCTCATGTGTTGAGTAGGCTTGGATCATTAGGGTGTGCCATCACTTGGCCCTTCTTGCTCCCTACCTTGCATCAGGTGGTATCAGAGTGAGGTGAGATCTTGATCTAGGTCTATGGATCTAGGTTTGCATGTTCCTCTTGAAGCCCTAGTTGATTGTTGTGGGGTAGCAGATTGTGATCTCACCTACAATTGTAGAGGGTTATCAAGATGGTTTGTGGAAGGAGAGATGCATATATAGAATTGGTAGATATGATAAGGTAGATTTCTTCTAGGTTAGAAGTTATTGAAACAGCCTATGGAAGAGGCATACATCTTGAAGATGTTAGTGATGATGAAGTTGAGGAAGAACAGGCGAATGCAGAACCTGCACCTGTTATGGATCAACGTGAAGAAATATTTTTGAAGACTTTGACAAGTCTAAAGTCTAAACCACACTTCAATCCTCCTAAGTATGGTGGAAAGTTAGATTCTAATGAATTGGTGGACTGGATCACTGAGATGGAAAAGCATTTTGAATATAAAAACATTCCTGAAGACAAGAAGGTGAAGATTGCAAGCACAAAATTGAAAAGTCATGCATCCTTATGGTGGGAATGTCTATAGCTAGCTAGGAAGAGGAAAGGAAAATAAAAAATCAAGGTATGGAATAAAATGGTAAACAAATTGAAAGGGAAGTTCTTACCTTGTGATTATCAAATTAACCTAGTTCGGCAACTGCAAAGTTTGAGACAAAAAGATTGCTCAGTAAAGGAATATACTAAGGAATTCTATAGATTAGATATCAGATCTGGACATGATGAAGATGATGTGGAAATAATTAGCAGAGACCTGAATGGTTTGAGAGTTTCCATCCATGAGGAAATTAGTATGGTCAAGTTGGAGAACACTGAAGAGGCTTATCAATTTTCTTTGAAGGCTGAGGAGAAATTAAATAAAAGACATGAGAAAAGACAAAGAGGTTGAGGTGGTAGATTCCCTAGAGGAAGAGGTAGATCTAATGGTGAAAATGGAAGATTTGAACTAGAAAAGACAAATCTGGAAAAAGGAAAGACTGAGTGGAAAGGTGAAAGTTCATCTAGAGGTAGAGGTAGTAACTATCGAGGTGGTTATAGTAGAGGAAGTTTCTAAAGAACTTGTTACAATTGTGGAGAAGAAGCACATAGATATTTTGAATGTATGCATGCTAGTAAGAAGGCTGGTAGTAGTAGAAATGCTTTGGTACAAGAAGAGTCACCAAATGAACCTGAGAAAGAAAATAAATTGATGGTAAGCAAAGCACTATGGAATGAAAGTAGGAAGCAAGATCTGGTAAGGAAAAGTTTGTTCAAGGATAGATGTAGAGTTTCTGACAAAGTTTGGAAGGTAATCATTGATAGTGGTAGCTCAGAGAATCTGGCATCTGAAGATATGGTCACAAAATTGCATTTGGAAGGTTTGGTACATCTGAAGCCCTATCATATTTCATTGATCAAAGATGAGCATACACTCTTCGTAAGTGAACAATGTTATGTGAATTTGAAGAATTGAAAATACTATGATAAGGTGTTATGTGATATCATGCCTATGGATTGTTGTCATATTCTATTGGGTAGACCTTCGAAATATAATAGACATGCTATATATGATGGGAGATTGCATAAGCATACTATTGTGGCTAATGGAAAGAAACAAATCTTGTTACCATTGATGGAAGAACCCATTAGTAATGTTTGTACATTTGTAAAAAAAAATTTGATGGAGGGAAGAAAGTTTGTTAAATCTTTGAAAAAGAATGATGTATGTTTTTTTGTGATCCCTAAAAAACCAAGTAAGAAAACAAAGGATAATGTCCATGAGGAGATTGATAATTTACTCACTGAGTATAGTGATATCTTTTTTTATAATGTACCTAATGGTTTTCCACTGAAAGGAAGCATTGATCATTGTATGTATCTAATACCTAGAGCTAGTTTACCGAATAAGGAACCTCATCAGTTGACCCCTACTAAGAATCAAGAATTGAATCGACAGATTCAAGAGTTGTTGGAGAAAGGTTTGATCAGAGAAAGTTTGAGCCCTTATGCAGTACGTGTTGTATTGGCACTGAAGAAGAATGGAGAATGGAGAATGTGTTAGAATAATTGAGAGGGGGGTGAATCAGTTATCCAGTGTCCCAAAAAAAAATGTATAATTCAAAAACTATTTCTTCAATTTCTTCTCGTCGGTAAGCACTAAATACTTTCACTATCTAAACTTTTACCGATTACCAGTCTAATACTTACAACAATTTATTTATCAAATCTAACATGTAACATGTAAAGAATGATAACAAACAAATATCACAATCAACACATAACACAAGAGATTTAATGTGGAAACCCTGTAAAGGGAAAAACCTCCTGGGACCGGCAACCCAAAATTGTTCACTCTTCTAAATTGAGGTCCATTAAGACCCAACCTTGTTAAAGGTTACAAACACATTGTCAAGTGTGACCTTGTTAGAGGATTTTAGACTAGAAGTTATCATCCAACCAGCATTCACTATGGGGTTGATAGGATAACAATGTTCATTCTATGAATGATACATCATAAAACTTTTTGAGTCCACTCGGTTAAGATATTTTGACTGTATACAATGGTTAAATATGTAAGAGTAAATCACCTACCTTAATACAACTTCAATTGTAGATTACAGATCAATATTTCATCCATAAAAATCCTTCTGATCAATATTTCACTTCAGATTTAATATGGTATCAACTTACTATCCTTTGGTAATTGCTCTCTGTAGCTTAGTAATTGTTCTATAGCTTGGTTCTTACTAACTAGTATGATTAGAATGCATGAAAACCTTGTTCACGCAATATTCTTGTAGTTTCTACTTCTTCCGGAATCCCTTCATAAATAAATTATGTTCTCTTATATAGATGAGTAAATCCTTTTCTTCTTCACCATGAGATTTTTCCGCTTAACCACATACATAGATTTTTTCGCTTCAAACTTTCTCGGTACTTATGTCAATAACACATTTCAATCTACTCTATTAGATCTTCCATAAATTTTGTTAGCCATTGATCTGTGTAACAAACTTTATCTGTTAGCTCGATGTTATACTTTTTCCAGCTCATCAATCTTATCAGCTAAACTAATCATTTAATTCATTATGTCCTACTCGGTTAACAAAGAAATGTGTCAGTGAACACTGCTCAGTTAATACTACGTTCAGTATAAACTACACTCTGTCGGTGTATACTAGAAATGCTTCATTTACTGACAACATTGCTTTATGTCTTTCATCTCTATACTTCATCATAGATGAATGCAACATAATAAAGTCAATATCATCAAGTCATAGACTCATCAACAAGTTACTCAATGTGTTCCTTATCCTCATCTGTCATTTACATCTTTCCTCATGTAGATTTCTCTGTTCTTCATCTCTTTCTCACCTTTCCTTAGATGTCTCGGTATAGTAACTTACAAGATAAGTGTTGTCAAGTTAGTTGACATCAATGAAAACATAATAATAATTTAATCATATTACATATCTAATCAGCAACTCCTCAATGATCTTTAATCACAAATTCTTCAATTAGATTCCAAATTAGTTGTAGTCCAACAATCTCTCCCTTTGGCATTGATGGCAACTCAAGTAATATGAAATGTACCATAAACATACCAAACATACATTGTACAACTTAATATGTTTAATCACTACATTACTAAACAACATTAAATAATAAAGCTTTACCATTTTGTACTTGTGTTCTTTTCAGTTCCTATTCTCTATAACTGATCTTCAATACTCTATCTCATTCAAATTGTCTCTCCCTTAGATAATTCTCATTGGTACTTGTTCCTTTTAATATCTTGTTTATCTCTCCCCTATTCATTTCATATTGTTTATCTCTCCCTTTGACAACAATGCCAAAGAAACAAATAAACAAACAAATTATGTCTTCCTCTGTATCTCTGAATACTGATATCCCAATTGGTACAAGGTCTCAAACTTAATCACAACCTTGAACATAATTCAAAGTGTGAACTATGCTGCATCAACATGAATGATCTTCTAATAAAAATAGGTTGATGCAACATCCAGATCACCTTAGTGACTGATAGATAGGGGACGAACCCCAAGTCTAGTCCTCAAGTATTCAAATGTGTCCTTTGGTAGGGGCTTTGTAAAAATATCAGCAAGTTGTTCTTTAGATGTAATAAATTCTAACTTTACTTGCTTCTCTTGCACTTGTTCTCTTACGTAATGATATTTAATAGATATATGCTTTGTCTTAGAGTGCATTGCAGGATTCTTTGAAATATTAATAGCACTAGTGTTGTCACAGTATATAATCACTGGGTCAGTAATTACCTCATTCATTCCTTCCAACACTTGTTTGATGTATGCAATGTTTGAACAGTTAGTAGCAGTAGCAACATACTCTGCTTCAGTTGTAGACTAAGAAATACAAGCCTTCTTTTTACTTATCCAGGTTACAAGTCTTTCACCAAAGAAAAATGCTCCTCTAGTGGTGCTTTTTCTATCATCCACATTTCCAGCCCAATCAGCATCAATGTAAACTTTCAATTCAAAATTCCCTTCCTTAGGATACCATAATCCATAGTTCTCTATTTTCTTTAGGTATCTTAAGATCCTTTTTGTAGCTATCATGTGTGTTTATCTAGGATTAGCAGAAAATCTTGCAACAATTCCCACAACATGTGCTATATCTGGTCTACTATGAACTACGTATATTAATTTACCAATCATGGATCGGTAAAGTGTCTGGTTTACCTCTGTAGTTTCATCCTCCTTTGTCAATTTTCATCCAGTAGCCATTAGTGTTCCCATAGGTTTAGTATCTTCCATGACAAATGTTTTTAGTACTTCCTTTATGTATTTAGATTGTGTGATGAATATCCCATCACTCTGTTGAATCACTTGTAGTCCAAGAAAGAACTTAATCTCTCCAACCACAGACATTTCAAATTCCTTTTGCATTTCATCAGCAAATTCCTTGCAAAAAAGATCTGAGCCTCCAAAGATAATGTCATCAACAAATATTGCAGCAATGATAATAGTATTATTAGTATCACCTTTCACATGCATATTGTTGTTTTCACTTGTTCTAACAAATCCAATACTTAACAAGTAAGTATGCAGTCTTTCATACAATGCTCTTGGTGCTTGCTTCAAACCATATAAAGCTTTATGTAATCTACCTACCATGTCTTTATTATCAAGATCAACAAATTCTTCAAGTTGTTCAATGTAGACCTCTTCTTCAAGTATACCATTTAAAAATGCTAACTTCACATCCATTTGATAGACTTTGAATTTCTTATGTGCAACATATGCAAGTAGCATTCTAACACCTTCTAATATAGCAATAGGTGCAAATGTTTCACCATAGTCAATGCCTTCTTCCTATGCATATCCCTTGCATACCAATCTAGCTTTATTTCTTGTGACTTCACCATTTTCATTCAATTTATTCCTGTATATCCACTTAGTACCGATAACATTCTTATCTTTTGGTCGGGGTACTAAGGACCAGGTTTTTTTCTTCTCTATTTTCTCTATTTCCTCCTTCATTGCATTAACCCATTCTTCATTCTCTAATGTAACTTTCATAGTTTTAGGTTCAAATTTACAAATTAAATATGTACCTTGTCTTGTTTTGCTTCTAGTTTGTGTTCCAACATGTCTATCTCCAATTATTTATGTCTCAGGATGATGTCTTTTGACAAAACAGGCCAAGAATTCATTTCTCCTTTCTTGTTCATCATGTTTAGGGTCATTTCCTTACTTGGTAGCTCCATCTTGTTCCTCAGTTTGTGTTGCCTATTGTCCTACATTATTTCCCTGTTGACCAGTTGTTACAACTTGTGGTGTCGGTAGATACTCTGGATATTCAATGTAAGTGAATCTATCATAATCTTTTGGTTCCTTTGTACTTTCCTTTGTGTACTTGTCATAAAACTCATTAACACGAATATTAGTATTTTCAATTATCTTATATGTAACCTTATTCAAACATTTATATGCTTTACTTGTGGTGGAATATCTCAGAAATATTCCTTCATCTCCTTTAGAATCAAATTTCCCATTTCTCTCATCTTTCAAAATAAAACATTTACTTCCAAAATTTTTGAAATAAATTACAGTAGGTTTGTATCCAAACCACAATTCATAAGATGTTCGGTTGGAGTCCTTCTTTAGTTGTACTTTGTTAAGAACATACACAGTTGTACTTATAGCTTCCCTCCAATATGTCTGAGCAACATTCTTATGTAACATTAATGTTCTAGCATAGTCAATTATAGACCTATTCATCCTTTCAGCAATGCCATTTTGTTGACCTGTCCTCGGTGCAGATACCTATGTTTTGATTCCATGCTCATTACAAAAATTAGTAAATTTATCAGAGATAAATTCACCTCCTCTATCAGATCTTAAGCATTTTATTTCTTTTTCAGTTTCTTTCTCTACCTTAGCTTTATACCACTTAAACATTTTAAAGGCTTTAGATTTCTCTTTCAGGAACATAATAGTCATCAGTCTAGTGTAGTCATCAACAAAAAGAATAAAATATATATCACCAAAATAGCTCTGTGTTCTCATAGGACCACACAGATCAGTATGAACCAACTCAAGTATCTTCTTTGTTGAGTAGTCTTTTCTCTTAAAACTAGACTTAGTCATCTTACCTTTCTGACATTCATGGCACATGACATGATCAGGCTTTGTCAAGTTAGGCAATCCTCTAACTCTTTTCTTTCTACTAATCTTGATCATGTTGTCAAATTTCACATGGCATAACCTTTTGTGCCACAACCAAGCATCTTCATCCTTTATTAACAAACAAGAAGACCGATCCATATCAAGATAGAATAGATTACCTCTAGATTGTGTACCAATTCTGACAAGTCTTCCTCCATCATCATAGATCTTCACCTTTTTGCTCTCAAAAGCCAGTCGGTGGCCTTAGTTGTTTAGTTGAGCCACACTTAAAAAATTATAGTTCAATCCATCTACCCAGTATGCATTGTCACATTGTAGTCTATCATTGATCATTAGTGAGCCTTTACCTCTTACCATACAAGGTGCATCATTTCCCATTCTCACAGATCCTCCATTATATTCAACAAGATGATCAAACTTCTCTACATCATCGGTCATATGATGTGTGCAACCACTTTCTATGATCCATGTATCATTTCTACTTACTTTAGAGATTAATGTTGTCTCTTCATGTTTCTCTTCCTCTTTTGAGTCATCTTTCATAGCAACAAATACAACTTCTATGTCATCATCAGAATCAGATTTAGTTTCAATATCTTCGGCTATGTAACATACCTTTTTGCCTTTTTCATCTTGGTTGTCTCTATTGTTGTGTCAATAACCTCTGTTGACTCTTCTCCCATAGCTTCATTCAGATCGGTCTTTGGATCTATCATCATCTTTCTTCTAAGGACATCTAGTAGTGATGTGACCAAATTATTTATAGTTAAAGAATGCTAAAGGTAGCTTGCCTCTATATCTTACTTTTCCTTTGGGAAATCTTCTAGCCATAAGTGCTTCAAGCTCATCAAGTTCATCATTGGTATTGTCATCACTATCATAATTCTTACCATTCCTGCTAGAATTTCCAATCTTCAAAGAAGACATAAAAGCTGATTCAATAGAAGGAACAACACTATTATCAAAGTTGTTTAATTCAAAGGTTGTAAGTTTACCAATCAAAGTGTCAAGAGTAAGGCTGGATGTAGCTCTTGTTTCATGAATTGTAGAAATCTTGATTGCATAAATTGGTAGCAAAGTTATGAGAATCTTGCTTATCACTATTTCATCATCAATTACTCCATCAAATGCTCTAATAGCATGTACCACCTCTTTGAGTCTATTTGAATATGGACAATGTTCTCACCTTCTTTCATTCTCATATCATCAAATATGCCTCTTAGAATTTTAGCTCGAGCTCTTTTGACATTCAAATCTCCATTGTATATTCATGTTAACTTATCCCACATTCCTTTGGCAATTGTGCATGTCTTGATATCTTCAAATTTAGTATCAGTACAGGCAACAACAAGTTCCATCATAGTAACATTATGTTCATGTTTTTCATTCAGTTGATCAAGAGTTAAGGGACTAGTGGGTGGTAGTATGTAGCCATTCTCCATCAGATCTAGTGTGGAGTTCCCAATTCCAGATATGTGTAGCTTTATTTTGCTTTGCCATACT
The DNA here is from genome assembly GCA_027943335.1 of Chamaecyparis obtusa. Taxonomy (NCBI): domain Eukaryota; kingdom Viridiplantae; phylum Streptophyta; class Pinopsida; order Cupressales; family Cupressaceae; genus Chamaecyparis; species Chamaecyparis obtusa. Next base: position 260,301 of record BSBK01009119.1, read on the forward strand.
GTGAAGTTCTCTTTGTTCAGTTTTAGTACTTCCCTCTTATACATCTTGAGACCTTTATGCTTAAGTTCTTAAAACTTTGTTTCAAGCAACCATAGCTCTGAGACCAATTTTTAGAATAACTACAAGGGGAGTGAATCAGTTATCTAGTGTCCCAAAACAAAATATATAATTCAAAAACTATTTCTTCAATTTTCGCTTGTCGGTAAACACTAAATACTTTCACTATCTGAACTTTTACTGATTACCAGTCTAATACTTATAATAGTTTACTGATCAAATCTAACATCTAACATGTAAAGAATGATAACAAACAAATATCACAATCAACACATAACACAAGAGATTTAACGTGGAAACCCTGTAAAGGGAAAAACCACCTAGGACCGACAACCCAAAATTGTTCATTCTTCTAAAGTGAGGTTGGTTAAGACCCAACCCTGTTAAAGGTTATAAACACACTATCAGGTGTGACCTTGTTAGAGGATTTTAGACTAGAATTTATTGTCCAACCAGCATTCACTATGGGGTTGACAGGATAGCAATGTTCATTCTATGAATGATGCATCATAAGACTTTTAGAGTCCACTCAGTTAAGAGATTTTGACTGTATACAATGGTTAAATATGTAACAGTAAATGACCTATCTTAATACAAATTCAATTGCAAATTACAGATCAATATTTAGTCCATACAAATCCTTTTGATCAATATTTCACTTCACATTTAATACTATATCAACTTATTGTCCGTCGGTAATTTCTCTCTATAGCTCGGTAATTGTTCTGCAGCTTGGTTCTTACTAACAAGTATGATTAGAATGCATGAAAACCTTGTTCACATGATATTCCTATAGTTTCTACTTCTTCTGGCATCCCTTTATAAATAAATTTTGTTCTCTTATATAGACGAGTAAATCATTTTCTTCTTCACCATCACATTTTGCCGCTTAACCACATTCATAGATTTTTTCACTTCAAACTTTCTCGGTACTTGTGTCAATAACATGTTTCAATCTACTCTATTAGATCTTCCCTTAATTTGGTCAACCATTGATCTGTGTAACAAACTTTATCTGTTACCTCAATCTTATACTTTTGCCAGCTCATCAATCTTATCAGCTAAAATAATCATTTAATTCATTTTGTGCCACTCGGTTGATAAAGAAAGGCATCGGTGAACACTGTTTGGTTAATACTATGATTGGTATACACTACAATCCATTGGTGTATACTAGAAATACTTCATTTACTGACAACACTGCTTTGTGTCTTTCAGCTCTATACTTCATCATAAATGAATGCAACATAACAAAATCAATATCATCAAGTCATAGACTCATCAACAAGTTAATCAATGTGTTCCTTATCCTCATCTGTCATGTACATCTTTCCTATGTAGATTTCTCTGTTCTTCATCTCTTTTTCACCTTGCCTCAGATGTCTTGGTATAGTAACTTACAAGATAAGTGTTGTCAAGCTAGTTGACATCAATGACAACATAATACTAATTTAATCATATTGATCTTTAATCATAGATTCATCAATCAAATTCCAAATCAGTTGTAGTCCAACATAATGTGTACCGATTCTAGAGAAATCAATAAGATAACAATAAAGTATAGGTTTCCCATACCGAGAATGGATGACATAATGGATAGTTTGACTGGAGCAAAGTATTTCACAAAGATTGATTTGAAAAGTAGGTATCATCGAATTAGAATCAAAGAAGGTTATGAATGGAAGACTGCTTTCGAGACAAAAGAAGGTTTGTATGAGTGGTTGGTTATTCCTTTTGGTTTAAATAATGCACTGAGTACTTTTATGAGGTTGATGAAGGAAGTTTTAAATAAATTCTTGGGTAATTTTGTGATTGTATATCTTGATGAGATTCTAGTATTTAGTAAGACCATAGAAGAACATTTGTAGCATGTTAAAAAAGTTTTGCAGAGATTGAACAAAGAAAAGTTGCTGATAAATATGAAAAAGTGTTCATTCATAAAAGAGGAGATTGTGTATTTGGGATTTTTTATTTTAGCTGATGGTTTGAAGATGGATCCTAAAAAGGTTGAAGCTATTTTGAATTGGCCTACACCTATGAATTCTAGTGAGGTATTATTATTTCATGGTTTGGCATGTTTTTACCAAAAGTTCATAAGGAAATTCAATTCAATTTGTAATGCTATGACTGAAACTAGGAGAGGAGACAAAATAGAATTCAAGTGGACACATGGAGCTAACAAAAGTTTTGAGACTCTAAAATAGAAGGTTGTTGAATTACCTATTTTGGCATTACTTGATTTCAGTAAGGTATTTCAAGGAGAAGTACTATTGGCCATAGGTGTATAAAGATGTTCAGAAATTTGTGAAAATTTCTGAAATTTTTCAAGTTGCAAAAGGAGTAAGTCAGAATACTAGATTGTATCTACCAATTGTTGTTCTTGAGAAACCTTGGACTGACATAAGTATGGATTTTGTTCTTGGCTTACCAAAGATAGTAAGAGGTAATGATTCTATATTTGTTTTTGTGGATATATTTTCTAAGATGACACATTTTTTACCTTGTAGAAAGACATCAAATACAACACATATAGCAGATCATTTCTTTAAGGAAATTTTCAGATTGCATGGATTGCCGAGGAGTATTATCACTGACCGAGACAGTAAATTTTTTGGATACTTTTGGAAAACCATTTGGAATAAATTTGGCATCGAGTTGAAATAGAGATCTATATTTTACCCACAAACCAATGGACAAACTAAAGTTGTGAATAAAAGTTTGGGAAATCTTCTGAGATGTTTAGTTGGAGACACATCGAGTAATTGGGATTTTGTATTGGAACAAGTAAAGTTTATATACAATAATTGAGTGAATAGGAGTACTAGAAAGACACATTTGAGATTGTGAATGGCACACAACCGAGAGGTATATCTAATTTGAGAGACATTGCTGATGAGAATAAGAAAAGTGTTTAAGGAGTAAAATTTTCTGAGTACATGAAGACATTGCATGAAGATGTGAAGCTAAAGCTGGAAGAGATTAATTAGAAATATAAAGACAAAGCTGATAGATCAAGGAGAAATAAAACTTTTGATGTTGGTGATGAAGTGATGGTTCATTTGAAGAAAGGCCATTTTCTTGTTGGAACATATGGGAAGCTAAAGATGAAGAAGTTTGGACCTTGCAAGATTCTAAAGAAATTTGACAGTGGAAATGCATATGAGACTGAGTAACCTAATGACATGGACATATCACCTATTTTCAAAAATTTTGATTTGTATGAGTATCATGAACCTGATGAAGAAGTGATAGTACCGACAGAATATCCGAAGAAGCAAAATGAAAAATTGAACAGATTTTGAAGGAAAGAGTTGGCAAGAGTACAAGATGAAAATAGTATATGGAATATTTAGTAAAATGGAAGAATAGACTAATGGAAGATAGTTCATGGATTTCATAGTCAGAGTTGGATGTAGCTCAGATTAGACCTACCAAATGATTTAGAGAATCATTTCAAAATAACCCTAGGTGTCTGATGTAGGAGCATCTCGGGTCCTTTGCAATCCTGTGTCACCAAAAATAATTTGGAGATTGTCTATGTTGCTCGGTTCCTGCTTTAACCAAGTTCGTCGGTAGTTGGTCTGTTTCCTTTGGTTATCAAGTGTGGTCGATTATCTCTTGGGCAGTTAGTTATTTTCACTAGCGCTCAGTGTTACTTGTCTGTTTCTTAGTTATCTTTCTCACTAATGGGTTTAGTTTTAGTTTTTTTTGTGGTTGACTTGTGCATTTATGTTGGGTCATAGATTTAATTTTGGAATCTAGCATTGGGAGGTGTCTAGTCTCAGATGTGACCATTCCTTCCATTGATTATGGATTTGAAGACCGAATCAATTTGGTAGACTCTTGTATAAATGTAGTGTTTGGTTGTAGTTTAGGTGGGAGTTTTTGATAGGAGTTTGGTAGAAGATAGAAATAGAGATTTTTATAGATCCTCGCATGTTTGAGGACTTTTGTATCTCTTTGTAATATCTGGCCCTAACTGGGAAGGCCTTACAACTCGGCATGTATCATTCTATTTGATGAAAATATATGAAAGCTTATGCATTCTCTCTCTCTCATTGTTGTTGTTTGTTTGCTTGTACCTGTGTAGAGTAGGCTTGGATCATTAGGGTGTGCCATCATTTGGTCCCTCTTTCTCCCCGCCTTGCATCACAACTTAACTTTCATATTTGAGAAAATTAATTTAAAAAAAAATGGTCAAATAGATTTCAAAACTAGTCAAATAAACTTGAATACAAAGCTAAGAATAGCTAAAAAAATTGATTCTATGCTAAGGAATTAGAATTAAAAAAAAACCAGAGATCATGCAGGCTAGCATGTGGAAGAAAGATGCTAAGAGAGGGTAGAGAAAACCCAGACATTTTTTTTGGACAAAAAACACCAGTCATATTATGGGGGTCATAAATTTTTAATGCATAGTTGGATTTTACTAAGATTTTGATATTTTGTTAAGGATGAAGTTTTTAAGGTTCAAACCAGAGTGATCTTCCTAATCTATTCGAGTTCAAAAGATATGGGTGTTAGAGTGAGGTACTTTCAAAACAAAGATTAATTTATAATAGAGAGTATTATATCAAAGATTGATTTATAACAACAAATATATATATATATATATATATATATATATATATATATATATATATATATATATATATATATATATATATATATATATATATATCAGAGATAAACAAAGATTAAAATTAAAAAAAAAAAGATAAATACCTGCAACAAATCAACTATATCCCACAAGTACGAAGGTTAGAAAGAAATGAAACATAGATATTTTGAAACTGATAACAAAGTTAGATTTAAATTGAGCTAAAGAAAATGAGAAATTCCTACAAGAAAAGGGTAAAATATCCTCCATGCAAGGGATTAGAAATCTAGAAAAAAAAATTGAGTTAGGCCTGTAACAAAATGAAATTGCCTACATGAACATGATTTTTAGAAAACTAAAAATGAATAGATAGATGAAACCTGCAAAATATATTAGATTAGCACTTGCCAAAAAAATACTTGAAATGAAGAAAGAGGAGTTGGATTTGGTGGTTAACTGACCAAACCCCAAAAAAATCTAAAATCTATGTTTCTCTCGGGCGACAATCCTTCCAAAGAGGATTAGAGAGAAAAAAAAATGAAATAAACAAGTTAGAGTTGCAAAAATAAAATAGATCTATAAGAGAAACTTGAAAAATCTTGCTCCTTTGAATGACACCTTCCTAAAAAATACTTAAACAAGGAGTATTAACTCTGATACCATGTTAGAAGTAGTAAAAGAATGGAAACAAGATCAAGAAGATAATCCAAGAAAGTGAAGTGCAAGAATGATTTTCCCATAAACCAAATATGAGAGATTTGTAATATCAATCATCAAAACCAAGAGAATGCTTAAAAAATCCAGCAAGAGTCAAGAGATTTTTGTAAGGGGAAAATAAAAGAAAACCCCCTTTGTGAATTATGAATGAGGAATGAAAACCCTAAAGAGAGAGAGAGAGAGAGAGAATATGAGTAAGAAGCTCAATACAATATGATAGAACTAGTAGGAGAGAAATTGTGTCTAGGAAATGTAAGAAAATTTAATTCAAGTGTGTGGAGAAACATCTCTTAAGTAGAGATGAGTGAAAGATTTTTCATGTAACACCCTATGTGAATGACTACCACATTCATACAAGTGTGGTCCAAGTGTGAGCATCCTCATTAGGAGGAATAAACTATTTTCCTTATTAAAGGAATTCAAAAATATGAGTTGTCCTCCCACTTGGACTAGAGGACAAAATTATATCTAGAGATTCCTTTAGGAATATCCTAAAATAAATTAAAAGAGGATACCTAGGTTTATCCTCAAATTAAATAAAACAACCAAGGGAAGATTACTAATTCTAACAATTACTGTTATCACTTGTCCTTTAAAATACAATCTTGATTAAATAAGAGTGTAATTTTTCATACCATTCTTGGGGTGCTTGCTTTAATGCATATAAATCCTTGTGCAGTTTTCATACCATATCCTTTTTAGAATCTTTAACAAATCCATCAAGTTGTTCAATGTAAACCTCTTCTTCAAGAATTTCATTTAAAAATGCAGACTTAACATCCATCTAATAAACTTTAAATCTTTAATATGCAACATAGGCAAGTAATATTCTTACACCTTCTTATGTAGCAATAGGGGAAAAAGTCTCACCATAGTTAATACCTTCTTGTGCATACCCTTTGCAGACTAATCTTCCTTACTTCTGATCACATCTCCTTTCTCATTGATTTTATTACTAAAAATCCACTTTATTCTAATCACATTCTTATCTTTAGGTCTCGGTACTAGTGACCAAGTGTTATTCTTTTCAATCTGATCTATTTCTTGTTTTATTCTATTAACCCAATCTTCATTTCGAAGTGCATCCTTGACTAATCTTGGATCAAACTCAAAATGAAAACATGTGCTAGCCTTCAACTTACTTCTTGTCATGAATCCTGCATTTTTGTGTACAATAATTTTTCTCGGTGAGTGGTGTCTTCTCACATAGCTTGATAATACAGGCTCGGTACACTATTCATCAATATTTTCATCTCTTGATGGAGGCTTGTCTTGCTCCTTATTTTCTTCTTGTTGTATCTCTTTTGCATCAACCGAATTACCTTCCTCTACATAAACAAATCTTTGATAATACTCATGTTCATTTTTTCTATCTTCTTCATTTCTTTCTCCAAATTCAAAAATCCTCACATTTGCACTTTCTACAATTTTTTTAGTAAGCTTATTGAAACATTTATATATTCTTTTCTCTTTGATGAATAACCTAGGAATATACCCTCATCAACTTTTGAGTCAAAGATTCTATTTGTAGCATATTTCACTATGTAACAACTACTTCCAAAAAAATTAATGTAATGTAAATTTAGTGTATGCCTATACTAGAGTTCATCAGTATTATTAGTTCCTTTCTTCAATTGTACTCAGTTGAGTATGTAGACAAGAATACAAATGGATTCTCTCCAAATTGTTTATGCAAATTCTTTATCATTCAACAATTTTCTAGCATAATCAACTATAGATCTATTCCTTCTCTGAGCTATACCATTTTGTTGTAGAGTCCTTCGTGTAGATACTTATCTTTTAATTCCATTTTCATTGCAAAAGATAGTAAATTCATTAGAGATAAATTCACTTCCTCTATCTAATCTTAAACATTTTAGTTGTTTACCTGTTTCCTTTTCAACTCTATCTTTATACCACTTGAATATTTGGAATGCATCATACTTTTCCTTTAGAAATATAGCTGATATCATTCTTGAATAATCATCAATAAGCAAAATAAAATACCAATCTCCATAATAACTTTGTATCTTGATAGGACCAAAAATGTCAGTATGAACTAATTCCAAAATACCATTAGATGAATAAAACTTTCTTTTGAAACATGATTTTGTCATCTTACAAAAATGAAATTCTTTACACATCACTTTATCGGGTTTTCTTAATTTTTGTAGACCTCTGACTCTATTCCTTTGGCTGAATTTAATCAAGTTTTCAAAATTTACATGAAAGATTATTTTATGTCATATTCATATATCTTCAATTTTAACAAATAAGAAACTCTTTGCAGTAGTATCAAGATAAAATAAATTACCTTTAGATTTTTCACTAGTTCCAATCAGATCTCCATCAACACCATAAACTTTCACCTTTCTATTTTTAAATTCTAGTATGTGGCTAGTGTTTTTCAATTGTGAAACACTTAACAGATTATAGTTCAATCCTTTAACCCAATATGCATCATCACATCTCATCTTTTCATTCAAAATAATGGATCCTCTTCCTTTTACAAAATATGGAGCATCATTTCCAAATATAGAAAATCCTCCATCATACATTTATAGATTTTCAAACTTATCAATATCAGTAGTCATATGATGTGAACATCCACTATCTATTATCCATGTGTCATATTTACTTACATGATAAATAAGTTCTTTTTCATCTTCACTTTTTTCTTCTTTTGAATCATCCTTCACAACAACATAAATAACTTCATATCTGTCTTTAGTATCATGTGATTCATCATTGGTTACATCTTCCTCAGCTAGGTACCAAGACTTATTTCCTTTGTCCTTGTAGTCTTTGAACCTTCGGTATTAGTTCTCTTTCTTATGGGTAAAAGAATGATCAATTGTCACCTTTTTTACTAACCCGAGTGACTCGGCCGAATCACACTAGGCCCAGTTAGAGTCAGTCGAGTCCCATTCATCCAAATATGCGTAAGTGCCAAGTGGTGCCGAATGGCCCTTATGTGGCGAGGTGGACTCGGCTGAGTCTAAAGGGGATTTTAAATACCCCAAGAAATGCCCAAAGCCCCTCATTTTCACATTGAGCAGCTAAGGATTGGCGAACAGGAGCAATAGTGTCCACTCAAATGAGTTCCAGGTAGGGGTTTTTAAAAAAATAAAATAATTTATTTATATTTTTTAATTGTTTTTTTTAAATATTTATATGCAAAAAAATGTCATTTTTTTACTTAGCATTCTTAATTAACTATTATTGTTTTTTCATTTTTAAAATTTATATTATTTATGAGCTAAACATAAATTTAAAATTAAAACTTATAAACGTATTTACCAAAAAATGTACAAAATCAACACATAAACTCAAAAGTTTGAAACTTAAATGTACAAACCTAAATCCTAGAAAAACATATATAATTTAAGCAAAATGTAAATTGAAACCTAGAAACATGTAAATAATACATAATACATAGTTAATTTAAACAATTTTTCAATAAAATTTATTTAAAATGATTACTTGAAGTATAACTTATAATATATATCCCACTCAGTTATTTTCCAAAATAAATATATATATTAAGAACATATAGATCTAAAATCCTTTACATATTTTTTTCAAAGACAAAATTATACTTAAGACCTAATAATACCTAATCTTAAGACATAATAGGACCCTTAAGACATAATAATACCTAATTTACTTTCAACATATAATACCTAGCCTTAAGACATTTAATAGGACCCTTAAGACCTAATAGGATGTCCAATTATAAGACCCTTAAGACCCAATACCTGACTTAATACTACCAATTAAAACATAATGGACTACATACTCTTACTGACCTAATAGGACCACTTAAGACTTAATTGGACCACTTAAGACCAAATTTAGTCCAGCGAATAGGACCTATTAGGATCCTTGAGACCTAATAGGACCACTTAAGACCTAATAGAACTTAATAGGTCCAAATAGTCCACCCTTAAGACCCAATAGGACCTAATTAAGACCCTTAAGACTCAATAGGACCCTTAAGACCCAATATGATCCAATAAGACCCTTAAGACCTAATAGGACCCTTAAGAACCAATAGGACCTAATTAAGACCCTTAAGACAGGGATAAGACCCTTAAGATCATTAAGACCACATTAAGACCTAATTAAGACTCTTGAAACCCATAGGACCCTTAAGACCCATGAACACCTTTCCAGATTATTATATTTTCACCATTTCTTTTAGTATAATTAAAATATAATGTTTTTCCCTCCCTAGTTATGGAAATTTACATTCAAACTCTAGTAAATTGATTTAAAATTTATCGAGCAAAATTATTGTCCCTTGAATATAGACATAGTTTTTGGAAATTTGTATTAAATTAATTTTTCTCATGTGTGCTTTTAAACATGTACATAAATATGTGTTCAAATTAGTAAATATGCATGCATGTATTAGTTCTAGTACCATGAGTGAATACATGTGTAAATGGATGAATCTAAATTATGTTTAAATATTTAAAAATATTACATGTACATATGTAAATGCATGAATTTAAATGTTTAAAAATATTTAATTTATATATGTACAAATGCATTCAAAAATTAGTTCATGTGTGTTTGAAGTTTTAAATGTTTTCATATTTACATGAAGTATGTACACATGTAAATCAAGTTATCTTTTTAATTTATTTTTAATATATATATATATATATATATATATATATATATATATATATATATATATATATAATTGATTTTCTAATGCATGTATGTATATGTGCATGTGCCTACTTGTAGCGAGCATTTTTTTATCTATCTAGATCTAGATATATATTACCTTTGTGTGCACATCATTCATGGCTTCTAGTGGTTCAAATCATAGTGTCTATAATAGTCAGCAATCACGAGCTTCCTCAAAGCAGCATAGTACCCACGCCCCATAGAGTAGAGATAGTCATAGAGATGAGACTATCTCTAGGATGTAGGTCACTCTGACTGCATTAGAGAAGACACTGTAGAATAGTACTACTCTTCCTAATAGGGAGAAATTGACATCTATATGCACTCAGCTCATGAGTATGATTTAGAAGGTTGAATCATACAATCCATATGATGATGTATCGATTGATACTTTTTCTTATAGCCTCTCTAGCACTATCACAGGGACAATAGGTTGGATGATAGTTGATTCAAATATTTCAGTCACTCAGGTTACGAACATGTTTAGCACCCATTACATCGATAAGAGGGTGGTTCGAGCATATAGGGTCACAAAATGTACAGATGAATTAGAGGCCCCTTTTATATAACCTAGATGGTTGGTAGTACATCATATGTGGCCCCAAAAGGATGAGGTGCCGCTATATTTCTACAAACAATTATTTGCAGACTTTCATTTGGGCTATGATGTTGAATACATAGATTTACCTCCACATGTTCATCAGGGTCTGGGGAGATATCATGATAAGTGTAGATGACCCGATATACCATAGCCCCCTAGTAAGAGGGCATTGGTGGGTCAAAACCTTTTGGTTCTTCCAAAAGGTTTGGAGACCTACACTGGAGGTGGGTAGGTTGCTGTTGAGGATACACATTTAGATATGTATTCTAGAATTGCCACCATTGTGACTCAGGCTGAGAAGTTGTCATCTGATCATGTGGGTAGGTACATTCTTCGATCACAGATGAGTCCAGGTGTATCACCTTCTAGTCCATTTTATGACCCATACATCAGATTTGATCTTCCTACTCTAGATGAGATAGGATGACTACTTGAGGATCACATGCACAAGATTAGATCTATGTTAGTGAGTGATCTCTTGGCTTCTTACCAGAGGATTTCTACATTGCATGAGATTGAGCCACATTATATGCCTACTTTCATTGGAGGAGGACAGTTTCATAGATCCTCCATAGGAAGCACTCAAGGACAGGGCTTAGATGCAAAGGTAGGTACCTCTAGACAAAGTGTGGATGATCTTACACTGCCTCCACAACATATATAGGCACCCGCATAGCAGACATAGACTACGACCTCACAATTTCATAGTAGATTCTCAAATTTTCTTATCGATGAGGCTATTAAGCCTGATGAAGTGTCCTTTCACTCTTTTGAGTTATCTGACCTTGGACATGCATTACAGTAGGTAAGAAACTGGATTTAATTTCAATTCATATAGATATATGTATATATAGTTCTATATTTAAATTTAAATTTATTTAAACCTGGTATAGGACATTGCGATGCATGCTACATATGGAGATTTAGAGGAGCCTGCTAATCTGATTCATCATGATACAGAGGTACAAAATAATTTAAAAATTAAATTTTATAATTTATTTGTTGAGTTCTTATATTTGTACATTTTAATTTTAGCTCAAGACATTATATATGGACATTATAAAACATCTACACATCAATGTAAATGGACATCTTGATTAGTTCGTATTTTCAACATGTATAAAAAATAAAACATGTACAGATTGAAATTTAAATATCTATATCACAAAATCCAAACATGTATAAATGTATAAATAGATCAAAATGTACAAAACATGCACGTACATATCAATGTAAATTTCTATATATCTCAAAAATCAAACATGTACATCAATGTTTAAATATCTATATATCACAAAATCTAAACATGTATCAATGTAGAAATGGATCAACATACAAAACATGCACGTACATATCAATGTAAATGTCTATATAGCACAAAAATCAAACATGTACATCAATATAAATGTCTATATCACAAAATCAAAACATGTATCTATCAATGTAAATGTCTATATATCACAAAATCCAAACATGTATCAATGTAAAAAGATCAATGTACAAATGTCTATATATATCAAAGTACAAATGTCTATATATATCAATATAAAGCATATATATAGGTCAATGTAAAACATATCTAGAGATCAATGTAACATAAATACTATCTAGTACATGTTTACTCTAGATCAAAATCAATGCCATAGATCTAAATCTATGAACACATCCACTAGGTTGATGATCGCCATCACGTGCTAGTTGTTCGGGATTGTGTGGATCCTCATCGTGCTAGACCTGAGTCTGTAAATATAAATACATATATAAAAATTTATAAATAAATTTATACATATATATACATACATAGATATATATATATATATATATCTGTGTGTGTGTGTGTGTGTGTGTGTGTGTCTATATATATGTATATATATGTATATGTATATGTATGTCTATCTATGTATATGTATATATGTATATGTATATGTACATACATATACATATACATATATACAAATTATCATGCCTGACCCTATTTCATTCAGTTTTTATCAGAAGTACTCTTGATGTCTTATTTGTTGTTAGTTGAGACTGGAAAACATTAATTATGTGTTAGTTGATTATACTTTATTAGTTAGTAAATTTGTTAAATTCAGTTCCTTATGTTTTAAGATCTGTATGTGTGGGTATGTTAGTTACTGTCAAAGGATTCAATAATATAATCTGTTTCTATTATGGATTTATTTTGAGTGTTTAGTTTTCAGATCTTAGTGGTTTTTTGATCATGCCCATTCTGTAATTCTGTTATGAAATGAAAGCTCTGTTTGTTCATGTATAATGTTATTCAATGTGATTCTAAAATCTGAGTTAAATAGCTCTGTTTATATGAAATCATGTATTTTGTCTATTAAATTAGTGCTCAGCTAATATTAACTTCTGTTCTATTTGTTTCGTTAGATATATGTATATATATATGCATATATATATATATATATATATATATATATATATATATATATATATATATATATATATATATATATATATATATATATATATATATATATATATATATATATATATATATATTAATATATATATATATCATATATATAGATTTATGAATATATATAAATATATAAACATATATATAACATATATATATGTATATATTTATATATGTGCCATGTTAATGGACTATATCTTTTATTGGAACATCTTCTCATATGAATAAGAGGCGATCATATTACATATAAACATGTTTATACATATAAGATAAATGTATTATGACCACCCCATATTCATAGGAGAAGATGCATTGGCGTGGTGGCGGTTTTGTGAAGTTATGTTTTGATATCGGCATATGTGTTGGCTTTGATGCCGAGCTTTGGGAATTGGCAAAGGTAAGGTGGCATTTGATACGTTATGGGATTTAATTCTGCACGCGCTAGTTCAGTGCATTGGGGTGTGTGGACTACGAGTTGGTACCATACTTGGCTCGCAGCTTGCCAAGTGTGGGAGGCCATTCACGGTTAGTAAGGAGCAGTTAATGAATGTTATCTTCTTTCTGAAGTTCTTGTTTGCCACTGTTACGATGGTTTTGGAGGAAGGGATGCATGTTGTGGGGGTTTCTTCCTCTATTTATTGCAGAGGTTAATATGGCGATTTTCGGGGCTGTGAGTGCGGCCATTATGAGGATGCCATTTCTTTATCTCGATGGTAGTATAGCTTCTTCGTATTCCATTCTTAAGTTGCTATTGTCTGCTGGTTTGAAGGCTTCTATGGTGACCAGAGCTTGGATTTTGGTTCAGAGGGTATTGTGCAGGTCAGGGCCAGCATCTAACCCTATTCTCCTCTATACTATGTTGTTTTTCGTTTACTCTGTTAAATGCATGTATTGTTTTGTGATATGTCATGTTTGAGATGATGAAATATTTAGGTAGAAGTGTATATAGATAGTTGGTTTCGAAACTCTGTGAAATCATTAGATAGATATTCTTAAGAGATCTCAGTTTGAATGTGTAATGAACGTTTTCAAGTATTTGTCGAGAGTTTTAGTGCAATAAAATATAGGGGAAATTTTTATGTCAGTACTATGTGTATCGGATGCATTCATTTCGAGGGTTAATGTGAATGAGATTTAGGGAAAGCGAAACACCAGACATGGTCGTGTATCGTATGTCATTCTATTTTATTTTATTTTTGTACTGTGAAACAAGAAATTGTATCAATTTTTAACTGTAGACCGCAGATATGCGAAAGGTATTTGGAGTAATCATAGTCTTATAAAATGTGGATTCTGTTTGAGGGTTTTTTTTTTCATTGGTGTCTGTTCGTAGTTTAAAGTTCCGCTAGATAGTGTTGTCAGCTTGTATTGTTATTATTGAAGTGTCGAACACTAGGGGCTAAGTTATTAGCTTTACAAGAATGCGTATCGTGAACGATACTAGGATTGGAGGTTTTAGGTTGTGGTTAAACGGTTATTGGGAAAACACGGTATTATAAACACAGTTGTAACCGAGCAATGATATAGTGAATGGTTTCAAAATGAATGATGTTTAATGTGTTGACTATGTAGAGTTGATTGCTCTCGGGTATTTGGGCATTTTCTTAACTGAGTTATTGATGTCAAGGTGCTTGAGATTTGTTTACATAGTTGTTAAGCAACTCTATTTTTATTGTCGATTGTTAAACACATCAGATGGTCATTTAACCAGTCACTGTATTAGTGCTCTATCTCTTCAGCGAATACTATGGTTGTCGTTGTTGAAAATATTGAAGTTGTAAATGTATTCGATAATGTTACATGAGGTAAATAGAGGATACATATATATATATATATCGTAGCTATTTTGTGTTATGCAATAAAGAATTCTAAGTGTCGATTTATTCCTATAGGAATAAGATTATTCACTGGTTAACTATAGCAAGTCGATGTGAATAATGATTTGTATAGGAACAGTTCTTTTTAAAAAAGAAGAAGAGAAAATCTCTGAACGTAGAAATATCTTCTGTTACTGTTATAATGTTTCTTTAATGTAGAAATGTTGTTGTCATTGGTCTGTAAATGGAAAATGATGTTAAATTCAACTTGTGATTAAAACGGTTTGTTAAATGGAGAATGATATCCATATTGTAAGATGTTGGAATCTATTTTATTATTTTGAGTGGTGTCATTACATCTTGTGGAATTCGGTGGGTTATTAGTTATATTTTAAAAGAAGTTAGTGTAATTCTATTCAACGTTTCATTGAAAGTAATTGTGGAACTTAGTTGTGGATGTCTATTAAGATGTGTCTGTGCTAGTTATGTATTCGAGTTTCACTATCAATAGACACTTTGGGCAATTTGATTTATCATTATTTCAGTTATGTGTTTAATTGTGTTACTTTTTGGACTGAATATGTTCACAGTTCTATTTTATTGTCTTATGGGTGACAATTGTACTTTATCTTACAAGTTGTGAATAAGATGTTTAAGCTGGAATCTTTCTTAGTTCTGCTATTGTGAATAGTTGGATGGAAAAGAAATATGAAATGGAATTGTAAGATAAAATGTATATCTTTGTACTGTTCCATTACCAGGCTGAATGTATCATGTGGTTAAATAGATAGATTTCTATTTGCATGATGGTTTCTTGTTATTTTAGTTAGCATGTGTTTGTGAAGAATTTCAGAAGATGATCACATGTGGAGATGGCTGAATTGGGAGAACCAACTCAGTGAACAAGTGATAACCTTTAAAATTTATTGGGTTGGGTTTTAATTTAAAAAGATAATTGGCCTCCCCTATGTCTATGATTTGCATGATCTAGAATGGAGTATGGGGCATAAGGTACTGTTACATTATTAAACGGATTAACAGATAGCTGTGTGCACTATTAAGTTTATTAACGGGAGTACAGATTACCTTGCACTGTAAGATATGTCATGGGCACAACCATGGGTGCAGAATCTTGACTCTTTAGTGTTTAAACATCTCAGTGGATATGTGCATCATCTTTCTAGAATTCTGACTGCGAGTTATTTCGTTATAACATGTTGTCTTGTCTTCTATATTATGTGACTGTTGTAATGAGATAATAATGTTTTGGTTCAAATAACTTTTATGGTATATGAAATATGTTCATTATGATGCTTATGATTGCAGGTTTATCATGGAGGTTTATGTGTATTGTATTTATGCTGAGCCCTATTTTTTTTGTGGTGTTGTGTTCTTATTTGTTATTTCAGGAACCTACATGGATAAAACTATGAATCTGGGTCAGTGGTTGGCCGCTGTTAAAATTTATGGGAAACAGATTGTAACAATAATGTTGATCATTAGGGCAGTTTATAGATCTTATAGGGAAACTTAGGTAGATTTCCTACATTTGTATTTGAATCATTTCAATTAAGAGTACTGATGTAACTCTTTGTAATCAGAAGTTTGTATGAACAACTTTGTAAGACAGTTTGTAAACTTATATATTCAATTTTATGGAAGTTAAATGAAAAAAAAATTTGTTATCTCCTTTTGGTGTATGTTTTTGGATGATTTTTTTTTGGTTTCATCACCTAGTTATTGGGTGGTGTTACATTTGGTATCAGAGCCAAGTTTCTTTAACTAGGACTTCGGGTTAAGGGTTTAGTTCGCTTGTTGTGTAGTCTTTTAACGGTAGTTGTTTGCCTCGGGTTGCTAGTATGCCTCCCCTTACAAGAGGAGCTCAGGGATGCGGTGACCCAGTCAATGCTAATGTCGAAAGAGGTAGAGGTAGAGGCAGAGGCAGAGGTAGGGGCCGTGGTAGAATTCCCAGACACCAGGATGTGGATGGAAATAACCCCATCGGGCAAGGTGTCAATCAGGATGAACAAGGGGATCCTCATGCTAATGTTCTCCAATGAATTTTGGATCAATTGGATAATATTGAGGCTAATAATCATTTTCTAGGTGGGGGAGTAAATCCTCCAGTGCCTCAGGTTCATGTTGATGGTCCTCTTATTGAGGAAGATCCTGTTGTTAGGGCACAAATTAAAGAGCTGTCCAAGATTAAAGGACCACCATTTTATGGGACAGAAGAAGGTACCGTAGCTGAAGCTTGGTTGTTGAACATCGAGTGATGTTTTATTTTGCACCGTTACCAGAGCAATGTGAAGGTGTGGTGGATGGTCATGCAGCTCAGGAATTTTGCTTCTATTTGGTGGGAGCAAGAGTTGGATAAACTAGGAATAGATATCTCTCAAGTGACATGGGAACTCTTTTTGGAATGCTTCAAGGAGAGGTTTATGTCTGAGTACTAGCAGCAAGCCCGTGCAGAAGAGTTCTTCAATATTTTGCAGAAGGGTGCTTCAGTAGAGACCTATGAATGAAGGTTCTACGAACTCAAGAAATACTTAGGGTGGACGGAGGACAATAAGGCTTTGGTACAGCATTTCATCAGGGGACTCAATCCTAAAATAGGTGAAGAGGTGAGGACCTTTAAACCTATGACTATGCAGGAGGCTTCTAAGAGAGCCAAGCTTATTGAGATGAAGTCAGGGTACCATGGGTCATTCCCTAAAGCAAGTGTGAATCTGCCTAGTCAGAGTGATTTCAGGAGTCCGAAGCAGTCTCAAGGCAACCTCAAAACTGGATTTTCTGGTGGAAAGTTCAAAAAGAGAAAGTTTGACAAACCCACATCATCTAACAGGAACAATAGGGGGTCTAATCAATTTAAACCTCCTCAGCAGTTGCAGAGTATTCAGAGTAGTACACTTTCTCAGAGTAGGGATTTCAAGAGGACTGTGACTTGTTTCCGTTGTGGGCAGCAAGGATATTATCAGGCTAAATGTCCTGGTTTGGTCAAACAAAGATTAGAGGTTAATCCACCCAGGTTAGAGGCTACGGTGAGTGATTCAGCATGGAACCACTGTGTATTTGCAACCTTGGACCAGAAGTAGGCAGAGCATCAGAACACAGTCATTGAGGCTAGAGGTAAAATGCAAGGTAAGGAGATATCCATTTTGTTTGATTCTGGTGCTACCGATTCCTTTATTTCTTCTAGCTTAGCTACACAGAGTGGTATTCCAGTGGCTAGAGCTAATATCTTATGGCAAGTGGAGTTAGCTTTGGGGTCTCGAGTAGAGGCTGGGGTAATAGCTCCAGGGTGCAAGGTTTAGTTGAAATCCTTTATTACTTCAGTGGATCTTAGGGTAATTCCATTGGGATCCTATGATATAGTTCTGGGTATGGATTGGCTTGAACAGCATCAAGCAGTGATCGATTGTTTGGGCAAAGTGGTCAAGTGTGTTGATGACTTGGGGGCACCCAAGATTATTGTTGGGGTAAAAAGACCTATCTCAGTCAGAACCATTTGTGCCAAGCAATTGGTAAGGTGTGTCCGAAAAGGCTGCAAGTTATTCGCTATCACTGTGAATGATTTGGAGGATGTTGTTGAAGGAGACGCTTTTCTTGATCATCCAGTGTTGCAGAGGTTTTCTGATGTTTTTGTGGAAGAGATTCCTGGCGTACCCCCTAAAAGGGAAATTGATTTCCGAATTGATCTGGTACTTGGAACTGAACCAATTTCCAAAGCTCCATACCATATGACAGCGCAAGAATTGAATGAACTTAAAATTTAGTTAGAAGAGCTTTTGGGTAAAGGACTGATCTATCCTAGTGTATCACCTTGGGGTGCACCAGTTATCTTTGTCAAGAAGAAGGATGGCTCTTTGAGACTTTGTATTGACTACCGGCAGTTGAACAAGGTCACTATCTGGAACAGGTATCCTTTGCCTAGGATTGATGACTTGTTTGATCAGGTCAAGGGTGCTCATATCTTCTCAAAGATTGATCTTAAATCGGGATATCATCAACTTAGAGTCCAGGAGTCAGATATTCATAAGATAGCTTTTCGTACCAAATATGGACACTATGAATTTTCAGTGGTGCCATTTGGGTTGACTAATGCACCTTCAGTCTTTATGAATTTGATGCATAATGTACTCAGAGAGTATCTGGACAAATTTGTTGTAGTTTTCTTGGATGATATTCTGGTGTATTCTAACTCTGTTGAAGAGCATGAGTAACATCTCGAGCAAATTTTGGATTGTCTCTGAAGGAACAAGCTTTATGCTAATTTAGTGAAATGTGAGTTCTTCAAGAAGGAGATTTTCTATTTAGGTCATATCATTTCAGGGGATGGGATAGCTATTGATCCTTCCAAGATCCAGGCTATTATAAATTAGCCAGCTCCAACCAATGTGTCAGAAGTCCGTAGTTTCATGGGATTGGCAAGTTATTATCGAAGATTTGTGTCCAATTTCTCTAAAATTGCTCATCCTATTACTTCCTTGCAAAGGAAAGGGAAAAAGTTTGCTTGGACGGAAGAGTGCAAGGTAGCATTTCGTAAGCTTAAGGAATGCTTGACTAGTGCTCCTGTCTTGGCAGTACTTGATCCTTCGAAGGAATTTGTAGTGTGTACGGATACTTATTTAGACGTCATTAGAGTAGTGTTGATGCAGGATGGTCGGGTGATAGCCTATGAATCTAGGAAACTGAAGAATCATGAAGTTAATTATCCCACTCATGACTTAGAATTGGTAGCAGTTATGCATGCTTTGACTAAGTGGTGACATTTTCTTCTTGGTCAACGTTTTGAGTTGCATACTGATCATAGAAGTTTGCAGTATCTATTCACACCAGCCCAATCTTAACGCTAGGCAGTGAAGGTGGATGGAGTTTTTGTGTGAATATGATTTTGAGGTAAAATATGTTCAAGGAAAAGAAAATGTAGTAGCTGATGCTCTTAGTAGGAGGCGTCATGAGATTGTTTCCTTGATCTTAACGATGGATTTGAAGGAGAAAATTCTGCAGAACTTGTTAGCAGATCAGTGGTATTCAGAAGTTAAGGCTGTTATTGATAGTGGCAGTTTGATGGAAGGTCGGTTTGAGGGATATTCCATCAATTCGGAGGGGCTATTAGTCTATCAGGGTAGTATTTATGTTCCTAATATAGGAAGCTTGCATGGTTTGGTCATGGTTGAAGCCCATAAAGCACCATATTCAGCTCATCCAGGTGTTAAGAAAATGCATGCTGATCTCAAACGACATTATTATTGGCCCGGAATGAAAAGGGATGTAGCCAACTTTGTGGCAAGATGTTTGGAATGCTAGAGGGTTAAGGCTGAACATCAACATCCAGCGGGGTTACTTCAGTCTCATAGTGTTCCTGAATGGAAATGGGACACCATTTCTATTGATTTTATTGTTGGGTTACCACTCACTGCTAGGCGTCATGACGCAATCATGGTTATTGTGGACCGTTTGACTAAGGTAGCTCACTTCATTCCGATTAGGTCTACTTACAATGCATCTTCAGTGGCCACAATCTATATGGAACAAGTGGTTAGATTGCACGGGATTCCCAAAAAGATAATTTCAGACAGGGATCCAGTATTTACTTCTGCTTTTTGGAAGTCTTTGCAACGGGATTTAGATACTCAACTGAATTTTAGTTCCGCCTATCATCTGGAAATGGATGGACAAACTGAACGTGTCAATCAAATTCTGGAAGACATGCTCAGAATGTACGTCATGGACAGGCAGAACAAGTGGGAAGAGTATCTGCATCTTGTGGAATTTGCTTACAACAATGGTTACCACAGTTCTATAGGAATGGCTCCATTTCAGGCTCTGTATGGAAGACCTTGCAGAACACCCTTGAGTTGGGATAATTTGGATGACAGAGTACTTTTTAGGACCTGAGTTGTTGCTGGAAATGGAACAGCAGGTGAAGAGAATCAGAGAACACCTTTTCACTGCTCAGGACAGATAGAAAAATTACACTGATCAGCATAGAATTGATCGTCAATTTGTGGTGGGTGACAAAGTGTTTCTTAGGGTGAGACCTAGGAAGAGTCCTATTCGTTATGGGAAAGGATCTAAACTTGCACCACGGTTTGTGAGACCTTTTGAAATCTTGGAGCAAATTGGACCAGTTGCCTATAAATTAGCTCTACCACCGGGACTATCTCGTATTCACAATGTTTTTCATGTTTTTGTTTGTCATGAGCCCTAATCAGTGTATGGAATACAAATATATTCCTAAATACATACTAATTATATAGTCTTAATTAATTAATTAATATAAAATTAATCACTAATATTGATGTTAATATATTAATATTAATAAGCATACAATGATATGTCAATATAATATTATTAAGCAATATAATAACAATGACTAATCAATTAATAATTAATGATTATAATTGATTAATTAATATAGTTAATATTATCATCAATATATATTAATTAATCAATGTCATTAATTAATATTTAATTAATGTTCAAATCCCTAACATTAATATCATTAACCAATATTTAAAGTATTATGAATATATAAATAATATAATATAATTATAATATAAACACTATATTATAATAATATTTAATCTTATATCATAATATAAATATTTAATCCTAATATAAAGATATTATATATATTACCCTTGTATAAATGTTATATTTATTTGAAATATATTATCATTAATAAAATAACATAATCCAAAAGACATGACTTTTGGAAAGAGAAGGTATAAGAGAATAATCACGGAAAGAAAGAAAGAGGAAAAA